>JASPKZ010007836.1:677500-1277500 GCA_030220185.1 Diploptera punctata
TGAAAGCACCAAACAAAATTTTACTATTATAATATATTATCCTTTAGTATGAAAGTGGACGTAGTGAATGATATTTTATTCTGAAATATTTATGTTGCTTATCGAAGGAGCTCGGGTACTGAACCAGGCCACCTGATTCTTTGTATGGCAAAACAAAAAAGTTAATACTAATAAAATTCATATCAAATTCCGTTGAGGTGAACAGTCATAAGATAAAAGTTAAAAATTAAAACGCTCCTGTTGGTAGGTGCCGTCGTCCTCAACTTTGTTAAAATGATGTATATAAAATATTAACTGGAGACCTTTCGGAAGTTAACTTCCTTCCTCAGCAGGGTGAGCTTCTGCTATTCGTTGTTGTTTACGACGATGTAGACTCCAAGTGTATGCAGCAGCAACTGACTTGTTTTTGATGATCTCGTACAATGGGTTGTTTGACTGGGGTGAAAATGTCAGGGCCGGAGAGTCAGCAACTGAACTATAATTCTCAGTCCTTCCATGGGCTATTGGCTCACTCACTTCCATTCAGCATTGATAAGTCCTTAATTTAATCCTCAACTTATCAATGCTGAATGGAAATGAGTGAGCCAATGGTCCATGGAAGGAGAACTGGGAATTATAGTTCAGCTACTGAGTCTCCGGCCCTGGCATTTTCACCCCAGTCAAACAACCAATTGTACGAGATCATCAAAAACAAGTCAGTTGCTGCTGCATACACTTGGAGTCTACATCGTCGTAAACAACAACGAATAGCAGAAACTCGTCCTGCTGATGATGGAAGATAACTTCCGAAAGGTGTCCAGCTAATATTTTATATACATCATTTTAACAAAGTTGAGGAAGATGGCACCTGCCAACAGGTACATTTTAATTTTTAACTTTTATCTTTAATAAAAATTGTGTTCAAAATCTTCTCTATGTGCAAGCACAGGTTGTACGCGATGTGTATGAAAAAAGTAGTCCTACATACCAATGGAACAGTTTAAATTAAGGCACAGATTTTTTTTATCCAAAGATAATCTTTATCACCTCAGGCCATTAGAGAGAAAGAAAGAAAGAAAGAAAGAGAGAGAGAGAGAAGAAGAAGAAGAAGAAGAGGAAGAAGCAATGTTGACGCACACACACGATCGACTAACCGAATGAACAAAATCAAACGGTACCGGTAACTATGAAGTCTCATTTTGGGGATGTCCCGGGACAATCAATCTGTTTTTTCCAATCTGTTCCAAGATCGGATTCTCTTTACCATGAATGATTTCATATTAATCGCCATGTCATATTTCACTATACAGTAAATGCAATAATCACGTAATAAACACATGTTTTACACGGTACACATACAATTATACATTGATACAAGATTATATTAAAGTCTAAAAAATCAGCTAATTACTATTTACTTTAATCTTCCGTAAACATGTTATGATCTATGAACTAGGTTTTTATTTGTTAATATCATTATATTGTATTATTCCAATTAATGATTATCAGCGCAAGAGGCAGCAGTATGCCAGACTGGATCTCTCACCACATGTTAGCCTTGGGCACAGCCTATCATGTATATGTGAAGTAGAAAATATAGATGAGATAAAATGAACGCATTATAAAACTGATGCCGGATCGTGAACGAGTTGGCCTCGGTTTATTCACTATTGGTATTTGCTTTTCAAACGCACGAAGACAAATGTCGGTACGATGACGGAAGAATCTTTCAATTTAGATTGGAGCTCAGTTCTAAACTTCTAAGTACACTCTTAAGAGTCACGAACCCCTGAGGATACAAATTTAATTTCTGTAATATAGCTTCATTATATGAATATGAAATCGACCTTAACACTTGATCACAATTGCTCAATACTTTGTTTTTCTTTTCTGCCCATTTTTTTCTTATGTAAGCGAAGTTTGATTATACTTTGATTATAGCTGAAATGAAACCAATTAAATATTTATTATATAAAAAGTCCTCATTAGAGGATTGCCACGAGGACAAAGTGATATAGACAATTTTCGAAATTGATGAAATACATTTTGTAGGTACATTTAAAAAAATCAAATTGTAATTGAAGTATATTATATAATGTAGAAATTTTGTAAAGATGGTTTCTTAAAATTGATCCTCTAATGACGGCGATGACAATTTTAGAAAGATACACACTGTCCAAAACTAAGAAATTTAAAAATTTAGCTAAGAATTCTGGTATAGTACCTCTTGCCCCGATCTTCAATCCTGTGACAGTTACACTATTTAATTGGTATTTATCATAAGTATCTAGAGAATTTGGAAATCAAGAGTGGCATTTGTTAGGACTATTTAACGAATAAAATTAAGCTGTTTACTCACAAATCATTATTTAACTATAGTTATTTTAAAATATTTATATATTTAATGTAAACGGCGATGTTTGAAAACAAATGAGAAACCACTGGTACGCTTCATCTGCTTCTTTTGTTTATCACTGCAACCAGATCATACTATTTACTGCCAAAAGAACGCAATATTGTAAGAATGCTCTCTAGTGGAGAAAAAATGAAACACATCAAACTGTATATTAATTCATTTCTGATGTCGTATGATGTAAATATGACAATTATATTTTTCTGGATTATTACCTGGGAAAAAATACATTTAAGAAAGTGCAAACAGTGGTTTCTTTTTTGGTGGTATAATCAATTGCTACAAATGTTTTCATATTAACTCCTGCAAGCGCCATGTGTTGACTTTCATGCACTATATATACAATCTGGTAGCCGTATTTCTCACAGGATCAGTCACTGCAAAATAATGGTCAGACCTGTTCAGAATATTAAAAAGGAGGAGCTTTCTTTAATACGGTAAATTTAACATTGATAAATATTTGGTGAAACACGACTGTGATTGGTTGTAAAACAGAAATCATTGAAAAGTGATTGGTCATTGACTCCCATTTGGGGCATGAGTTAAATAGTCTTTGTAATAGTCAACTGTTGGCTCATATATGGTTTTGTTTTCAGTGTCAAACTTCCTCAGATTGGCCACTATAAGTCTCAAAACGTATTGTGGGATCTAATATCATACCAATTTTAGAGGATGGTCTAAATGCAATAATATCTATTCGACTATTACTCCCATTAGTGGCCACACCAGGAACTTCCTCATAAACTGTGTAAACTACTGCCATCATGTTTCAAATAGTGTGGTGCCTAATGTTTCACAGACAAAAAAAGTGCTATTAGCATTTAGCCTAGGCTAAACACAGGCCTAGTATTTATAGAATACAAGTTGGAATTTTTAAATACACGATCACTTTTAAAATTAAAATATAAAATTATGGAATATTCACCTGAAAGGTCCGTCTCCTCAACTTAACTAATTATTTAACTGTAGAGCTTTCGGGACTTGTCCCATCACCGGCAGGATTCAAAACTGGTATTCAATCCTGCCGGTGATGGGACAAGTCCCGAAAGCTCTACAGTTAAATAATTAGTTAAGTTGAGGAGACGGACCTGTCAGGTGAATATTCCATAATTTTATATTTTAATTTTGAATAATACCTCAACGGAACACATCAAGAATCTTATAAAAGTTGAAGATCACTTTTAGTTGCTATTTAAACACCATACAGGTAACAAAGAGTTTACAAGAGGATATATTAAATATTACACAACATTCTCCTATCGTCAAATATAATTGGAAACTTTTTAGAGTGAAGAAGACTTACCAGCATTTCTCTATCATCAATCCATGGCATTTCACTTTTATTTCCAAAGAGCAACACGTTCAATCCGTGTTCATGATTACCGACAAGGTACGATGGGTGTAAAAATCTCACGGAATAATAGATAATGATTCCTAAGGGCAACAAACTAAACACTACATCACGAATTACTGTACATCTTAAGGATATCAAATTAATCACTCTCTCTCTAAAGAGAACACAGTAAACAAGGAGACTTATGGGGAAGATCAATACTTTTTTCTTCCTATTCTGTTTGTATAAATACTGCACTTCGCCATTTCAATCTATTCAGCTACCAAAAACAATCGTACAATTCTATATCAATGTCATTCGATTAATTTCCCTTCCCACAAATCTTCAACATGCAAATATATATATATATATATATATATATATATATATATATATACATATATATATATATATATATCCATCCATAGTAATTCTGCCCAAAGGCAGGTCCTTCATTGCAATCATAGCATTTTTATGCTATGCTTGCAGCTTTACTGGGGAATTGTAGGTGTGGTAGCTTCCCGTTGCTTTCCACACCGGTCAAGGATGATGATGATAAGATGACAATGGTGATGATGATGGCCATATGATTTCGGGGACCGTTTGGGCCTTAAAGTTTTCCTGACATTTGTCTTACAGGTGAGGAAAAACCCCGATAAAAACCTCATCCAGAAAAACTGCCCCGACCGGGGATCGAACCCGGGCCCGCTGCTTGAAAAGGCAGCACGCTACCTCGAGACCATAGCGGTGGACATTATATATATATATATATATATATATATATATATTACGATTCCGTTCTTAAACCAATGCAATAAACTATTTATTCGTATCGGGCGTAGTGCTAGGCCGTGGGATGAGATATGATCGAAACCGTATTATTGAAGGTCTATGATATTCAAGTATGCCGGGACAGATAAAATGATATGGTTGATATGAGTACGTTGAAATGAAGTATTTTGAAGGAGGAAATGTCGAGAAAAATATGCCCTGTCTCCGGGTAGTCTTAAAACCTCACATGGAATGACTGAGATGCGATCTCGAGGTCCAATTATCGATAAATTCACGACTCGCGAAGTGAGTGAATTTATCTAGAGAATTTGGAAATCAAGTGACATTTGTTAGGACTATTTAACGAATAAAATTAAACTATTTACTCATAAAGCATTATTTATTATAAATATAGGCCTAGTTATTTTAAAATATTTATATATTTAATGTAAACGGCGATGTTTGAAAACAAATGAGAAACGATTGTTATACTTCATCTCTTCATCACTGTAACCAGATCATATTATGTATTGCCAAATAATCGCAATATTGTAAGAATGCACCCTAGTGGAGAAATTTATAACCAATATTATAGCTTATTAATTAATGTCTAATGTCCTATGATGTAAATATTTCAATTACATTTTTCTGGAACGTAAATTCCTGGGAAATAATACGTTTAAGAAAGTGCAAACAGTGTTTTTTTTTTTTGTGTGTGGCATAATCAATTGCTACAAATGTTTTTATATTATATCCCGCAAGCACTATCTGCTAACATTCGTGCACTATATATAGCCTATAATCTGGTAGCCACATGAAGTCACTGCAAAAATAATGCTATGGCCTATTCAGAATGTTAAGAAGGAGGAACTTGATTTTAAAGTGATAAAATTAAATTGATAAAATCGAGGTGATAAACGACTGTGATTGGTTGTAAATAAAAAATCATTGAAATGTGATTGGTCGTTGACTCCCATTTGGGGCACGAGTTAAATAGTCCTATATAATGCATGAGAGGTTGAATTTTTTCTCACTTATAAACAACTCAAGATCGCTTATTAGTTTCAAAATGATTTTACATAACTGTGATTCATGCTCATATTTTTATTTTATTTCTAAGTGTTAAGGTTAGGTAGCAGCACTCTAGCGTGTAAATCGTGAAAATGTAATACACATGATACACCTGTATGAAAATGATAAACATTCAACTCCCATTAAATGTACTGTTATTTTTTTGTAAAATTTAAATAAATTTACTGCTTGATGAAAAACTGAATTATAGGCCTAAATATCCAAATAAGTTGAATAAAGTTACTCAAAGTTAGGATCCAAATAAAACTTTTGCGTTCAAAATTATTACTTTTTGCAAAAAAAATACAGTAGTAAAAGATTCCGGGCTATGTGGCCGTGGTCTATAACTGGCGTTTCTTCCAGACGTTTCTCCCTCAACTGCGGAGGGCATCTTCAGTGGCGAGCTCTAGAAGCTGTTGTTTCCCTGTCGTAGACTCGACTGCAATCGAGTCTACGACAGGGAAACAACAGCTTCTAGAGCTCGCCACTGAAGATGCCCTCCGCAGTTGAGGGAGAAACGTCTGGAAGAAACGCCAGCAGTCGAGTCTACAACAGGGAAACAACAGCTTCTAGAGCTTGCCACTGAAGATGCCCACCGCAGTTGAGGGAGAAACGTCTGGAAGAAACGCCAGTTATAGACCACGGCCACATAGCCCGGAATCTTTTACTACCATGATTACCGGCCGTGAAAGCCTGCATTCCACTAAAAAATACAGCAGTTAAACACTGAATTCCTCTTCAGAAGTGAAGATGATGCACAATAGAGTTGGTTATTTTTAATTAAATATATTTAAATTCTTGGGCCTTATTTTATCAAATTAGTAGAATAACTCTAATACGACCAAGAAAGCGTTGGGCTGAACAGATGTGAGATCGGATCAGGCAAAGACCTAATCTGTGAAGTTTGATGGTGATGTTCTCTAATACGTTACGAACGAGATATTTCGCAACCAAGATATAAGCAGTTTTTACGTTTTAATAATAGTGGAACATATATGTTCCACTAATATATGAAATATTATTTGCTCATATACACATGCTTTTACTATATTCCTCAAATCATTACTCATAGAATCTGCTGTAGTGAATTTTATAGGCTATTTTAAATGGTGGTAAATAATTAGACTGGATTAAATTAAATAAGTTGGAAATGTAGCTATTTATGTTTTCTTAAATAAAGTAAATAAAGTTTCAATAAAAGAGTTAAACTGAATATTCGATATGAATAGTTACATCATTAGAACGAGGAATTATATTAAGAAAATTATACAATAATATTAAATCATAAGAATACTGAAAAAATAATTATGACACAAAAAATATTATGAAGCTACTATTTTGTAAACTTCTTACTATATCCTAAGCTCCTGTATAATTTATAGGTGTAAATATCTTAGTTACTTACTCATTGGCACTATCGAACCCGTAGGTTCATGGCCGCGCGGACATTAGCTTTCCATACATCCCTATCCTGAGCTAATGCTTTCCAGTCATTCCCTGTATAATCTACTTCCCTCAAATCATAGTTAATGTTATTCTCCCACCTCATTCTTTGTCCACCAACTGGACGTTTTCCCTCTGGCTTTCCTACAAGAAGCTTCCATGCAAGTATTTTATTCCCCATACGTGCAACATGTCCTGTCCATCGCAGTCTACGAGACTTAACTGTTCTTATTACATCTGGCTTCCTATAAAGAACATGTAGTTCATTGTTATGTAGTCTTCTCCACTCACCTTGTCTGTTCATCTCTCTACGTACTTTATTCTCGAATACTATAATCTCCTTTCGTCCCTTAAAGTAAGAGTCCATGTTTCGCACCCATATAATATAACTGGTAGAATAATAGTTTTATATATTTTCAGTTTAACGTTTTTTGAAAGGAGTTGGAACATATCAGCACATACATTAGACAAGCAGAACTTGTGACTCAAGAAAACAAGATGTTTACTAGATTTCCATTTTAATTATATTAGTTTTTCATTAATTCTGACCCAATAGGAAATACATCCATGATTTAAAGGAATTTTAATGGGTACTGTCATAGTGTAGTTGTTTTCGAGATCATGTTTCATTATTTTATACCACAATATTGATTATTAATGTGAGCAGTGTAAATTGTTTTCTCTGGAGTTTCAAGCAAAAATGTAAGAGGATTGGAAAATATAAGTGAATAAGTTTAAAAATCCTTTTTTGAGTTTCAATATAATATTTCAAATTGATAAGTAAATTGAACTAATTTTGGTTACCCTTCATAAATATCAACTACCCGTACAATTCGAGCTTCTTCCTCAAATAATTTGGAAATGAGTCTTCGAAGATAAGAAAACATATATTAGAGCGATCATATTGAATAAGCTTAATACAAAATCACAAATTGGGCACTACTACTTGAAAAAATAATTTTATATTATCGATATTATGTATTTTGTATATGCATAACGTCTAATACATATATTATAGTTATGATCATCATACATAAATTGAAAACATATTTTTCCGATTGAGGGTCTTTCCACTTTTTCAGCGGTTGCCCTTTTATCAGCCGGCTGCTGGCCCTTCACATCCACATGTGTCAATCACAGAGGTAGATGATCAACAGCCAGTGTAGGGGTGACATGTGGTTAGCATGTCGAGTCCCCCAGCCGTTATAGCTGGTTCCTCAACCTGGAGCCGCTACTTATTGTAGCTACCCAATTGCCTCACGATGCTGGGTCGGCACCGGTCCCATACTGGCCGAAATACCATGAGAAAATTGCTTCCCCCATTGAGACTCGAACCAGCGCAAGTCCCGTAGCTCTGCGCCAAGGCTTCCTACCTTAACCGCTCGGCTACGGCGCGGGACGAAAACATATTTTCATGTTTACATATTTCATTTTCTATCTACATTGACGTATTTCATAAAAGTATTTGAAAATACTCACCGAACCAAGTAGATTATTATATCGGATATGTTAGAAATTATTAAACGAAGTTAGGGGTATCTGAAAGGTAAGATTCCCTATAAAACGAATATCCTGAGAATCCTTTATACAATGAATTACTACTCCCGCACATATAAATAATAATGCCTTGAATAAAGCATGAGGTAATAAATGAAAAAAAAAAGCCAGTCCAGCAAAATACTCACCGAACCAAGTAGATCATTATATTGGATATGTTTATTTAAAATGATTGTCCTAACAGTGGTTTTATTGTTCATATACATACATTTTTTATGTCTACATTTGTCTCTACTATCAGAAATGTTCATATCCAAGCATGGTAAAGATAACTGTTCACATGTATGAGATAGGCTATACAAACAACACGTGTGTCGTTTTATCAAATCTCTGTGTAGGAAGAGCTACCATAATTTATCATCTTTCTCCCCTTCGTTCTCCTCATATTATTATTCGTCCTCATTTCTCTTCTTTTGGTATATTTTACAAATATTGTTCAGCGTTCGTTTATTTAAAAGGTGAAAATGCGATCTTATTTTTTAATAAATGAGAACATTAGCCTATAAACATTGCTTTAAATTTTTGGGACTATAATTGTCCATTTTAATTATTTTTTTAAATATAACATTCTGTCAAAATATTATCACTTTTTAAAAATATTATATGGAAATGTTGAAGTAGCATTAACATTAATTCTACTCAACTTTTACCAAAGTACCTTTGTGCAATCTCCAAATTAGTAGAAAATAGAGACATTTTACTGGTGAATAGAAGCATAAAGCATGGTTTGTAACCCGTAGCCGTAAGCATGATGCTTTGTCCCACTTGGCTTGTCGGCTTCCTGCTCTGCTCACCTGGTTTCTAGGAGTTACTACTATCTCAACTAACGGGACACTGGCTGGAGATCTCCTCACACGCCAACGTTTTATTGTTGCATCACGCTAATTGTCCAGCTAACCTTGATCATTTACTAATAAATCACCGCCTTTCTTTAATTTATTTCTCACTAAAATTGGGTAGAAATAACAACTGTGATCATAATTTAAAAAAAACTTTAAATTATTTTAAATCCAATTAACACGGATTTCCATATCTCTATATTTCCAAAGTTGGGTAGAAATAACAACTGTGATCATAATTTAAAAAAAAACTTTAAATTATTTTAAATCCAATTAACATGGATTATAATTTTGACAATAAACAACTTAAGAGGAATGTGAAAGGCATATCCTGGTAACGTTAAAACATTTAAAATGTGTATCTTGTTGTAGAATGAGAGACCTATCTTCATGAAAGTAGATCTGTGAGTTTACAAGATGTGAATCTGTGCAAAAAAATACATTATGTGAAACAGAGAGCATCGGTCATAAGTTTGGTTAATTTAATATTATGCTATACGCCTTTCACACTCCCCTTAATATAATAAACAATATTACTGGCTATATATAGGCCTATGTACCAAGAATGAAGTGGAATAATATCATTAACCATGATATGAGGAAGTAGATCATACAGGGGATGATAGGAAAACATTAGCTCAGGATAGGGATGTATGGAGAGCTTATGTCCGCGCGGCCATGAACCTACCCGTTCGATAGTGCCAATGAGTTAGTAATATAGTCATATGTGTTGTAGCATAATAAAAATTGTAATTAATCTGTAATGTGGAAATTACACTTAAAAGGAAATCATGATAATCTAAAATGAAACAAGCTAGGGCTTATGCAGATGATGTTCCTTTTATTTCCGAAAATTAACATCAGTGCAAGAAATGTTGGAGATAATTCATACAGAAAGATCAAAGATTGGGTTAATAATAAAAATAATAACCAATAAAAAATGAGCATGCCTGTACCCAAAAAAAGAAATGTCTTAAAATCTATAAAAACTAACAATTACACATTTTAAAATGTTGATTCTTTCACATATTTGGGAGTAGATTTAAGTATGAATTGCAAAATTCAAAATGAAATAAATAATAGGTTTATGGCTGAAAACAAAGTTTATTAGACAAATATAATTTTTTTTATTATTGATTTCGTACATCTCAATGATGGATAAATCATATTTGAAGAGAAAAATTATACGCTCAGACCGGGACTTGAACCCGGGACCCTTGGTTCTCTAGACCAAGTGCTCTACCAACTGAGCTACCTGAGCAAGTACCGATCTAAACGCAAATCTTTCTCTATATACATTGTAATTCCCATCCGCCAAATGCTATGAAGCCATGCTTCTATCTTGCAAATGGCGGCTCCTGTATTAAGAAGACATATTTGGGAATTATACATTACAGCCAGTACGGCTTTTTCCATGTTTTTATTATTGATTTCGTACATCTCAATGATGGATAAATCATATTTGAAGAGAAAAATTACAATGTATATAGAGAAAGATTTGCGTTTAGAATATAATTTTTCTCTTCAAATATGATTTATCCATCATTGAGATGTACGAAATCAATAATAAAAACATGGAAAAAGCCGTACTGGCTGTAATGTATAATTCCCAAATATGTCTTCTTAATAAAGGAGCCGCCATTTGCAAGATAGAAGCATGGCTTCATAGCCTTTGGTGGATGGGAATTACAATGTATATAGAGAAAGATTTGCGTTTAGATCGGTACTTGCTCAGGTAGCTCAGTTGGTAGAGCACTTGGTCTAGAGAACCAAGGGTCCCGGGTTCAAGTCCCGGTCTGAGCGTATAATTTTTCTCTTCAAAAAAAAAATAAAATTGTTTAAATTATCCCTTCTCTCCAGATAAACTAAGATACATACGTACAACACTGCTAAGACCAGTTGTAACGTATGCAGTTGAATCCTGGGACACTAAAACAGAAGATGAAATTGAATTTGGAGAAAAAACTGTTGGCAAATTATTAGAAAAATCTATAGAGGAATATGTAGAATAAGAAATAATCAAGAAATATAACATATTTGTAAAGGGCAAGATATTGTAAAATGTGGAAGCTTCTTGCAGGAAAGCCAGAGGGAAAACGCCCAGTTGGTAGACCCAGAATGAGGTGGGAGATAACATTAACTATGATTTGAGGGAAGTAGATTATACAGGGAATGATTGGAAAGCATTAGCTCAGAATAGGGATGTATGGAGAGCTTATGTCCGCGCGGCCATGAATCTACGGGTTCAATAGTGCCAGTGAGTAGTAAGTAAGTAAAATCGCTTAGACTCATTTGGCTAGGATTTGTTTATAGAATGAATGTAAATAGAATACCCAAAATATTTTAGATAAGGAAGCAAAATAAGATGTAGACCAAGGAAAAGTGAATGCAAGAATATTTAGTAAAATTAGTATTAGGGAATGGAAAAAAGTAAGTTATGAAGAGAGATGGATAGAGGGATTGTGAAGGAAGCTGAAGCCCACCTGGGCTGTAGAGATGAGAAAGAAGAAGAATCTTAAACGGTTCCAGAGAACGTCGTACATGAGTTTCATTAATTTAACGTTATGGATACACCTTTCATACTCCCCTTAATATAATTAATATTTTTGAATGTAGAAATGGATTGTTGCAATAGTAAAACATTAAATTAAATAATCAATTAATGCCGCATTCATTGAAAGCCTTCTGGTTACCGATTTCAAAATGCCCCTCCTTCCTACAAGACTCCTTATATTGCAAGTACTAAGTGTCATGTCCATTTTCCTTTGCTGTGTCGTTCAAAAACATCCGAGAACTTATTTTTTTTACAGGCTGCTGGTTACTATTTTAATGCTTCTATCCTATGTAGATTCCTGAGATACCAAGTTCCAATTCTCATGTCCATTTTCGTTTGCTGTTGTGCTAATGTATTCATCTTATCCCAGGTCCTTACTGAATGTTTCAGAAAAAAATAGGGTGAGGTTATTAGTCTCATACCAAACCCCGTCGTCGAAAGGGACAGTCTTTGTTGGCTTTCCTCGATTCCTTATTTTCGCAGCTACCCTTCATATCTGAAGGCTTTTTTCTCTACCCGTCGCGTCGGTCAAGGATGTGCCATGCGTGGTGACAGGAAGAAATGCATTACATTACGTGGGATGCTTTATAAATGAAAACGTATGGGGAATTGTGAGATTAGGTGATTAGTTGTGTATTTTAGATGTTACTTAGTAGAAAATGTTAAAATAACATTCAGAGAAGATAGATTGCTCAATTATAGTGGAATTGATACCATCTGGAAAATGGGAGGGTGAAACAGAAGTTATAGTTAGAAGATGCGATCATTATTATTACTTAAATAAATGAGGAGATAAATCAAATATTAATATCCTGTGTTGATAAGGTTACCATGTCTGACTGAAATCCCAGGGGTTCCCAAGATCGATTCCCCATCTGTATTTTAGATTTTTTTTGTCCTTTTTCGTATATGATCTAGCAATCAATACTAGTAGAATTCATATCAAATTTCGTTGAGGTGAAGTCGTATGATGAAAGTTAAAAATTAAATTGCACCTGTTGGTAGGTGCCGTCGTCCTCAACTTTGTTAAAATATTGTATATATTGTACACAGCTCCAGTTAATTTTATATACAATATTTTAACAAAGTTGAGGACGACGGCACCTACCAACAGGTACAATTTAATTTTTAAGTTTCATCATATGATCTAGCAAGACTATCACTTAGCTTCGAAGGGTCAGCTGAATAACTATTTGTTATTTTGTTATTAGAAGTAGCGTAATCCAGATAAGAAAACTGAAACTAGGTTGATGGATTGATTTACGCTAACTGCTTACTTCCTATGTGTCTTTTGCTAATCAGTGACAGTAGTCACTTCAATCGGCGTTGACACTGTTCCAACACAATTGTTATAAAGGTAGAGTATGGAGGACAATTTTGGCATGTAATCGCAAAATGCGACTATTGTTCCATTTGAATCTTAGGTTGTAGTGATATAGTATCTTAAACTGAAACATTGCTATCTGAAGCAAGTACAAATGGACACTGGCAAGTCAGTAATACATAAAGAAAGAAACCTCCTTTGGGAATGAGAATGTAGAATATTAGTTACATACGTAACGTTTATGCCACCTGGTCAATGTTCTTCTCCCCTGATTACCTGTTTATTTTTAGAAAGGAATGACGGACATTAAAGAAACAGATGCGACTTCATTTAGTTCTTACTTAGAAATGTGAACAAACCTATTTTCTGACTTTGGTGATTTATTGTTGAATATTTTTTTCAAATTTACGTTTCAGAGCGGTATTGCTCTTTCACAACCTTAGACCCCTGTGGAAGGTAGATCAGCGTAGGAAGGGAAGGCGTTGTTATTCTGTTATGTCAGCCTAAAATTGTGAATAATGAGATTGAATCTGTCAAACGTGATTTACTAAAGTCTGACTTAACGTGTTTTTCATCTTAATTGATGTAAATTTGAACCTAAGACGCACTCGGCAAAATATTATAATATGAATTATCTTCAATAAACACATTTTCAATATTAACGTAGAGGTGGTTTTCCAAAATAGATCAATAATACGTCAAATAATGATAGTTGTTGAAAAGTAACATATAGGACCCAAACAAGTCCATCACGCAGAAACTGGGTAAAACGAAGCGATTTCCTCAGCAACTCCAATTTTATGTTCCAATTTCACTGGTTTATGGAATATATATTTCTCTTGTTAATTAAATATTTTACCAATATATCCACTTATGTTACGGGGGGGGGGTACGGGCGGTCGGTAGACCTATTTTTAGCGAATTTCGAATTAATGAAGCTGTTGATGTTCTTTTGAAAATAATTTTGAATTTTTTTCACAGATCTTAAGCGATCATAGGTGACTCCCATAGGAACTCAGATCAGCGTAATTCCCGTAATTCTGTATCGAGCCCCATTCCTTAAACAGCTCAGCTACGGTTTATGGAGTATAAATTTCTCTTGTTAATTGAATATTTTACCTATATATATCCACATACGTTACGGGGGGGGGACACTGACGGTCGGTAGACCAATTTTTAGCTGTTGATGTTCTTTTGAAAATAATTTTGAATCTTTTTCACAGATCTTAACCGATCATAGGTGACTCCATATGGGAGTCCCGTAATTCTGCACCGAGGCACCATTCCTTAAACAGCTCGGCTACGGCGTGGGATTATCAGTATATAATTTGAAGTATTTTAATTTGGACTCTCACATTTTCCTTTGCCTATTTGAGAATGTTGTAAATTGATGATGAGGTTATCTGGTACTTTTAACCCAGCAGGAAATAAGATATGGAAGTACAACATCTGTTGTATTTATTTTGCCTTATTGTTTCACCTGTTATTACAGAGATATAATTTCAGGTCATCTGCTTATTACTGTGTAACAAAATTAGATGAGAAAAGTTAGTATGTTCTAGTGGTTCTCTCATCCTTCCTGGTTTTTATTTTAACTTATTTTTAATGGATCCCTGATACAGGTTTTTGTTGCTCATATATAAATAACAGTTTTGCAAGTTCAGTATTTGTTGAAGGTCGAAGCTATTACTTTGATACACATTGGACTACGTCAAAATTAGAATACGGTTAACATAAAAGTTTAGTACTATTTTTTTTTCTCTATCTCTAAAATATATATTTTGAGATTCTGAAAATAAATTACTGTCTCGCTTTTTATTATTATATGTTTTTACATCTAAATCAATATCGTAAGTAGAATCGTTAGTTGTATCCGGTAGACTGTGTATTTATGTCATATTTCGAAGTTAACTGACTTGATTTTTAATGATTTGATGATTAGATTAAATTGTCTCTGACAGTCAAATTTAAACCCAAAATGTTCATGTTTTTTGACGGAATCTGAACCTACGACTTCTAAAAATCTATTGCGTAATTATCTCCGCAGTCCTACTCGGAACGCTGTGGAAGAAAATGCTCAATTTTTTACTTTGAGACTTCGCCTCTCATCGCTGGGGTCCCGAGATGGAGTCTCGGTCACTCTAAGTGATTTCGTGGTGAACGAAATGGAGCTTGGGCTGGTTTTTCTAGGAGTTTCTCCCGTTTTTCTCTTCCACAAATTTCACTCCACTATTTCTCCGTACTCACCTCATCCATTTCGTTTATCCGCCCCTGTGACGGTGCGTCAGGAGTGGTCGGCCGGCAGCCTTGTAAGTCACAGACCTCTATACATATAGGGGTTTCATCTCATCTCATTCCTCGTGCCGACCCTGAGTTAGACACGAGTTGAGTATATTTATTTATTTACAAATCAAAATAAATAAATTCTGGTCACTATCTTCACTGTGTATGCCATTCATCCCGGTTTATATTGACAGTTTAATACTGATAAAAAGGGCTCGAAAAGAATAGAATAGAATAAACATATCAGTCGGATATTTTTCCACACAATGTAATGTATGAATAAATTTCATAGGTACCAATGTACTATAAAAATAATTTATGGTTGCATTCAATTCATCATAGAAAATTAGTAAATCAGCAATCCATTGACCATAATTTTCTATAAAGCTATTAAAATAAGTGTAACATGAACAAAGTTCCGCGCCTTAGACGACATTTAAGGTATCGCATCTTGTTGCAGAGGTACTTGAGTTCCCATGGGAGAATACATTTTCTTATTGGATTTCGAACAACATGGGACAGGTAATTATCCAGCATCGTGAGGAAATTGAGTTAGCTACAATAGTAGTGGTTCAAGATTTAGAAAACCAGCTAAAACGATCGAGGGAACCAACATCCTGAATATGTCACCCATATACCGATTGGATGATCAACATTTTAATACATGCGGGTAATGGGCTAGCAGCAGGCAAGTAGAACAAGGATGTTCTAGGTCTGTCGTGCAATGAAGAATAACACAATATAACAAAAATATACTCTTCCTCTTCTACAACGTGGTTCAGGCCGTTCAGCCGTAGCTTACATTAAGATCTACTAGTCAATGGTTAAGCTTGTTGCGACTCTGTAACTATTTTGTGGCCTTCCTGGAATTCGTAGTTCCTGGGGTCTATAAGTATGTCCATCGCTGTGGTCTCGAGGTAGCGTGCTGCCTGTCACGCAGCGGGTCCGGGTTCGATTCCCGGTCGAGACAGGTTTGTGGATGAGGTTTTTTTCGGGGATTTTCCTCACCTGTAAGACAAAAGTCAGGAAGCTTAGATCCCAACGGTCCCTGAAAATCATCTGGCCATCATCATCATCATCATCCATCACCGGTGTGGAAAGCATCGGGAAGCTACCACATCTATAATTCCCTAGTAAAGCTGCAAAGCATAGCATGGAAATGCTATGAATGCAGTGAAAGACCTGCCTTCGGGAGAATTACTATGGATGAATAAGTAAGTATAACTTAGTGTTGTTTTAGAAATGTTATTACACTGTGCAACAAATTTAAACTTTTTTTCTGTCCTTTAGATGAAACTATGTAATTTTAACTAATTGAAATATGCTGAATTAATTTCTGAAATCCAAAATTTTCTATCACCCACCAATTTTCTTTAATGGCACTTTACATATGTACTTTGCTATAAATACAACAAAAAAGTTGTCTTGTACTTAGCACTTTTTTTTGTCCTTTAGATTAAACTATGTGATTTTAACTAATTGAGATGTGCTGAATTCAATTTTGAAATACAAAATTTTCTATCACCAATCAATTTTCTGTAATGACACTTTTTAATTGTACAAGTTAGTTATAATGACAAACATAACAATTGCAAAGAACACCAAATTAAAATGTCTTTGTTGATCGTTTGCGCTTATGGACAGCTTCTGGGCTATCTCTGATGATTGACCAGCAATATTCACCAAGCATACTTGCATTCCATCTTCCTCTGAATCGTTTTTCAAAGGCTGATATTTCTTGGTGAAACCTCTCGCCATGTTCATCGCTGACAGCACCAAGGTTTTTTTGGAATGAAATCCAGATGACAGTCTAGAAAATGTAGTTTCAAAGACATATTGCATCCCATAACATTAAAGTAGTGTAATAATTCACTTACAATTACTTCATAGTCTGCTGATTTTTTATTCCCAAGGAAGTTCATGCATAGTGATTTAAATGCAAGCCAAGCCATTTTCTCCGCTTCTAGCAGTTTATTTTCAAAGTCTTCATCCTGGAAGACTGCTCTTATTTGTGGACCAATAAACACTCCTTCCTTAATCTTTGCATCACTTAGGTTTGGGAATTTATTTTTGAGATGCATGAAAGCTTGTCCTTCTCTTTCTAGTGCCTTCGCAAATACTTTCATCAGTCCGAGCTAGATGTGTAAAGGTGGTAGGAAGACATCATGAGGGTTCACAAGTGGTTCATGGGAAACACTTTTGACTCCAGGAATGTAGGTTTGTCTTGCAGACCATTCTTTACAAAATAGTGGTTTGCTTTGTCGCGGCTATCCCACTCACATAAAAAAAAACAGTATTTTGTGTACCCTTGTTGCATACCCATTAAGAGTCCAATAACTTTCAAGTCTCCACATATATGCCATTTGTATGAAGTATATTCAATGCACCTTAGTATTGCACTCATAACCTCAAAAGTTTCCTTCGTATGAATGGCAAATGCGATAGGAACAGATGGGAAAATATTGCCAATATGGATAAGTACTGCCTTTAGACTTAGTTTGGAGGAATCTATAAATAAACGCCAGTCCTCTGGATTATGTTCATGTCCCAAAGCCTGAAATAAGCCATTCACATCGTTGCAAAAAATATTCCTTCATTCTCAGAAAAATATTCATGAAATACATGTTAGATTAAATAACATTCGTAAAGATATTTCTTGGGTTTTCTGAAAAAAACGGTACGTGATAGACAAAATCCAATTACAGATTCGTTTTTACCATTAAAACGGCTACCTAATACACATATTTTCATAAAAAGGACAAATTTCGTGTTGCACAGTGTTATCATTCTATCAGCTGATCTCTCCAGTTTAATACTCGTAATAAACGTAAACTACTTCAATGACTAAAGGGGTGAAAATGTGTATTAGCTTACAATACTACAATATAAGAATCAGTTTTTTTCTCCCCCCCCCCAATGCTACCAGGTTGTCTCTTCTGACAATTGTGACTTTCTCCTAGCTTCGGCAGAATTGTAATCCATTTCTTAGGTTGGGGCACCTGGAAGGTGAAGTTACGTTACCCCGATGATATGGATGGGTGGTAAATGATAATGAAACGTCAGGAGAGTCCTCAACCTAAACTTAACCTAAATTCCAGACCATGGACAACCACAGGAATAATTCCCTTTAAGAAAAAAATTCTATGGTATGACAGAGAATCAAACGCGGGACCTCATGATCTATAGTCAGAAACGCTGACCGCTAGCCCATGAAGCTGGTCTCAGTCTTTTTGTACGGTTTAATATTTTCAATGGAGTTTATTCGGCTTAGATATATTTAATTATTGGTTTTAAAATGCAAGCAGCATTTGCTACAATCAACAAAAATGTATGCGAACATTACATCATTCATTCTTCTTGTATGCCCATGTTTCCCTTAACAGAGATTTAGGCTCTCTCCCCCTACAGGGAAGAATTACAACCATACTAATTTAGTTACACTTGTTTTCGTATAGATGTCATTTGAGTGGTCTGTGGTCAGCGTTCCGCCTCATACCGACATCTAGGAAACCAAGGAAGTAATAGGACGGGAAAATTCGGTAAATTTTGCTTAAAGGCCTTTTCATTCAGGCTTAAGGATTTTTTAGGAGCCTGAAAATCTTCAGACTCGGGACCCACTGTTTAAAGTTCCCTCCCGGAGGACTTGCTCCTTGGATTTTTCCATCCTAAAAAAATCCATCGACCCCGGCCAGGTTTGAACCCGCGATCCTCGGAACCAGAGGCAAGGAGCATAGCCACTAGTCCACCGCGGCCGATTACATCATTCATAAAAAATAAATAAAATAAAACAAAAAGTGCAATTTTGATGCATTCCGCAACTTCCCTCCTAAACTATAACGCCTTTTAGAAAAAAAAATATTTAACAGGGAAAGCAACTCCATTCATTCTGGTCCACAAATCGACGGAAATGAAGAATTCCTTGAAGTGTTTATCTCTGGGCGGTCCCAAATTTACCCTGTGATACCAGAAATGTTTACCCTGCAACATACGGTGATGTAATCAGAATATACTTTTAAAAATATTACATAAGAATAATGCTTGTAATTCTATGCGCACACACATTTCTCCCGTATGTAAAATTAATGTTAAAATGTGATTCAACAAACATTACCCAGAATGATGATCTTGAAGAAGATATCCGGGCTGTAGGCCGTGGTCTCGAGGCTTGAAGTTCCCCGACGTTTCGCCAGCCGGCCTACAGCCCGGAAATTCTTCAAGATCATCATAGCAACTCCGGCCGTGAAAGCCTAAGTCAATAGGTCTACATTACCCAAAAGTAACTCAGAATACCAAACTCTGCGTCCATCTTCTCATTCGCCACCAAAGTAAAGAATCTCCGAAATATGACAAGGACAGCGGTATACAATTAAACCATATGAAAAAGTTGTACATTAAAATGGATGATGAGGATAATAATAATATATTTAAACTGGCATAGTTAAGGTTAGAATTAACATATCTTACATGCAAAATTTAATTAACCAATGATACCCATATTTAAATGCTGGGGTCTAACAGGTTTAATTTGTTTAATGACATGAATACAGATCTGGCTCAAAATGTGGTATTGTAAGTAAAACTGCTGAAAAATTATTACCATTTTTTTAAAAATATTAATTTATTCTAAATTCCTGCAGAATTAAGTTTCGATTACACCATCCATTCAAAGTAACTACTGTAATAAATCACATATTATTATTATTATTATTATTATTATTATTATTAGTATTATTATTATTATTTCTTCATTTCTTAATCACAAAACATATTAATAAGTACATGTTTTCATAATAATATTATTGTTGGTCAAATGACTCCTATGACCAAATAAGGTAACAAGTTTCTTGTAAGGTGACACTCGAACTACGGCATAGTATTCAATCCATATGCGTGCTTCAATGAATCTTTTAGGTCAAGAACATACTATCTTTTCGTTAATTATACACCTATCGGGCTTGAAACACATGCAAGGATGGAAAGGTAGGCATTTTCCACCGAGCAGAGTATGCTTTAAATTGTCGGCCTCTTAAAATTTATAATTCACAACAACTGACGTACGAAACTATAATTTCTGTACATTATAATGACTAATGATTATATTTAATCAAATTATAATTTTTAGCCTTATATAAATTAAAATTCCATTCTCATGTTCACGATATATTAAAGAACAATGAATAATAATATTAATATTATTATTATACCATAAATAACACGTCTTAAAATATCAAGTACAGGCAATATGCTCAGAAAGTGTGTGGATTGATTCCCGAAGGAATCAGGATTTTTAAACTGGCCTAAACATTCTGACGGCACCTTGGTCCTGGAGTCGAATCAGTTCTAACCTAAATGAGTATCAGGCGTATGTTCTGGGTGTAAAAGTGGCCGTCACGCAGTGTTGACAATCCGGTGACATTTCGTGCTAATTTTATACGAAGGTGGATCCTTAATCTTCCACTACCCCAAGGACCTCATAAAAGACTGCAGTGTTAACACTTTAAATAATAATAATAATAATAATAATAATAATAATAATAATAATAATATTAATAATAATAAAATGTTATTCATACGTATTAATCGTTCTGATCTAAAAGTAGGGATAGTTCGAACATACAAAATTCCAAGTGTAAAAGCTATTTTCCGAATAAAAGAATAAAATAAACTGAATTTTTTAAATATTAAAAATGGGCATATGGTGTGTCAGTCGTCCTCAATTTAAAATGGATTTCTGTTTAAAAAACTTCATAAATTCGTTAAAACCATGTAAGCCTTACATGTTCCATCTTCGGCATGTCATTAGGTGCCGAAGATGGAACATGTTCTGAAAACCTACACGGTTTTAACGAATTGACTATATTTCTTAAACAGAAATCCATTTTAATTGAGGACGACCGACACATTAGGTGCTTATTTTAATATTAGCCTATAAACAAAATTACTACATAACCTCAATTGTGATTTACAATTAATTTTACAAGTACCGGTATTGAAAATAAACTCAATTCGTGACTCTATTATTTTCAAAGCAGCATAATTATAAAAGCATTAACTGACGTAAGCATTTACTCACATTAATGTAGACTTAGTAAGGAAGTTGTGGAGTACTCACCTGTAAAAAAAAAATAAATAGCATTATTTGGTATTCCATTTTTAAAAAAATCACAAAAAATTAAAACAATAATACAACAAGGAAATAGCTTTGCATTGAGCAACGTAATTGTATTATAGAAAATACGACCAAATCCTTCTTTTGCAATGATCATAGAAACACCAGGTAATTATGGAAAAGTATAATACATTAAAATTTAAAAGCATATATTGCACAGGTACATAAATTAAAAAGTAATGGAATAACGAGCTTGGACTTAAATTTTATTTTATCATGAATATCAAGAATACATGCGTCCATTAATTTCCAGTATTAATTTACTTCAGTATATTTAATTCAGCAAATTTTAAAATATTAAATTAAAATTATAATAGTGGAACGACAGCTCAGAAAAGCCAAAGTTTACTTTACTGGTTGCTGATAGTAGCTAACATTAAATTACAGGGAACTGCCTGCTTTACGTGATTTAGCATCTTAATTTATTTTCATATTCGTAACCGGATTTGCTACTTCTCATACTGAGTAGCCACTCAGTAATTCATACGAGGTTGAATAGGCCAAGTTCCAGATGTTTTAGGGCAGGGAAAAGAACCTACACCAGGGATCACCAATTAGATTTCACGGAGGTTCATTTTTAAAGTAGTAAATTAAGTCGAGATCCGGAAGCACAGTTCATTAAACATACGACGCTTATATTAAGATATAATATTATAAGGAAATTATTTAAATTATGTTATGAGTATGAATTGCATAAATTAAACAAAACACGTGGTAAATACTAAAAGGATACAGCACAGTAGTACACAGTTATTAATTCTTCTTCTTCCTCTACGCATGAAAGCTGGCAGCTTGTTGCGTGTTCATTCACTACAGGTCCGGGGTATGGTGACGTCCTTCCATCGTAGTTGTGGTCGTCCTAAAGGACTTCTCTGCTGAGGTGTCCAGTCACGTACTTTCTTCGCTAATCTACTGTTCTCCATTCTATCTATATGATCGTTCCAGTTTAGACTTCTATCGTTTATCCAGAGGTTTATAGGTTCAATTTCACATTCTTCTCTAATAACAGAGCTGCGAATTTTCTCTCTCAGCGATTTTCCTTAAAACTTTCATTTCGGTTGTTTCATTGATTTGTTTTGTTTTTTGAGTTTCTGTTCGGCATTCACAACTATATGTTAGAACTGGTCTTACAACAAATTTGTAAATTCTTACTATAACTAATAATTATTAAGAAGTTTATGTTAAACTTAACACATGGTAAGAGTAATATTCAAATATCTCACTTCACACATTTCGTGTTTTTCACCATGCCAGGTTTCAAACGGAATCCTGCTCATCTTTAGTCAAATCTCCGACCATAAGTATTTGAGAAGTTATCCTCTTACCACAATATTGACACTAGGTCACAAGATAGCAGTCTGCTAACAATTCCTCTTCATAGCACTTCCTCCTAATCTACTTCCTTCACAGTAGCCTCTGTCCGCTCCTGGAATCTCCTTCCTCAAGATATCAGGGGTTGCCGCACACTTGGCACCTTTAAGTCACGCTTATACAGTTACCTGTTGTCAAATAATTAATTTTTCTCTATCTATTTAATTTTATACTATGTAATTAATAATCTTTTCTTCGTTTTTTATATATCTTGTACATATTATATATTTAATTCGTTAAATTTAGAGTATATCAAAATATATTATAAATATTAATTGTATTGTATTCATAACTTGTAATCGTTTATATATATATATATATATATATATATATATATATATATATATTGTAATTTATATGTAAAACTATTTTTTTTGTATTTTTTTTAAAACCTGGTTGAGTGGTAGACAAGGCCTTAAGGCCTTGACTCTGCCAGGTAAAATAAAGGTATTATTATTAAGTTACCTTCCCCACAGTTCAGCCCAAAAAATCTGCAATTATTGATAATTGCAAGTCAGATTATTAAGTAGCACTGCCAACCGAGCCAACAATAATACTATCATGACATGAAATTTAATACAGCTGGTTGTATTATATGTTTAACCGGTTTTAAAAAATTGTATTAATTCGATATTTATTTAATCGTTCCGAAAACCAAAGTCCCAGGGTCCGATTCCGGACCACGGTCCTCCAATTGGTGACCCCTGACCTGCACAATTGGTATGTCAAGCAGACACGCTAACCGTTATACCAATATAAGGTCTTCAAAGGATTAGGTGTACAATCATGAAATAAATAATTGTTGGAGTTGATTTTCAAGTTGAAGTTATATTCAGTATAACGTTTTCTAAAATTATAATTTTAAGTAACTACACAGAACAGCTTTCCCTAATCTTTTACATCACACGGTCTCCCTACAAATACTTGTTTAGGCGGATCCCCATAAAATGTTTGCATAATATCGGTTATTAAATATTATCTAGAAACATATAAGGGATAGTATTTCTTTTCATTGGCGAAAAGAGTGGGGGCGAGAGAGGCTTAAAAAATGCATGGTCACTCCCTTGTGCCTGAGATCACTAACGATACATCCGTCTTTTTGAAGTAGTCTTGTGGTAAAAATTTATAAAATAGCAGTCTGACACAAAAGGTATTATTCGTTAGACATGCAGAATATGGCATTTTAAATCGGCACGAATATGGAATGAAAGAGTGGCATGGAAACGTCTTATAGGAAAACCAGAGGAAAAACGCCCAGTTGGTAAACCAAGAATGAGGCGGCAGAATTACATTTAACACGATTTGAGGGAAGTAGATTGTACAGGGATGATTGTAAAACATTAGCTCAAGGAAGGTATCTATGGAGAGCTTTTGTCCGCGCGGCCATGAACCTACGGGTTCGATAGTGCCAGCGAGTTCGTTATTATTCGCGAATATTCTTTTGTACTTCTATGGACCAAAGGTCGAAAAACGCAGGAACAGAAGATCATATGATAGATAATTTACTTGCGACTGTTTTAAATGCTGAATATAGAACATGAATAGATTGTATGAAAAATTAATCAAAATACAAATTCAATATTTTATTAACATTTGATTCCTAGGATTCTGCTATTTACGTATGAATTTCAGATCAATAATACGAGTATTATTTTTTAAATCTTAGTCCGAATATTATAGAGGCTGTTTTTCTTTTGTTTTTCTTCTCCGCTCAAAATCGTGGCTTGGTTGTCATGTGAAAACAACATTATCCATTATCGGGTCGATAGGCCTTGGCGTAACTTAACAGGAACCCCCGTCAGCCGACTTTTCAGAGTTCTTACTTAGTTTCTCAGTTACCGTGAAGGTACTAGAGACAAAATATCTCCAATGTAGTGCATGAATGGATACTGGAAGGATACCAAATAAAGCATTGGAATTTAGATTAGGAGGGAAATTGCCAAGCTGACATAGATGGGAAGAAGAATGTAAAGAAAAGAGGAGTTGAATGGATGGAAATCGCGGAAGAGGAGACACTGAATAACCGAAATAGACGGAGATTTTTGTAAAAATTCATCTTCCAGAACGGGGACACGTGACGAGATGAAGAAGAGATAAATTCTTTAAAATATATACAGTATTTTTTTTTCAAGTAAATAATAGCTGACATAAGTCTATCTACATACTCCATACTTCGCTGTGTGGAGATTAGGGCGCTCCCTAGCGTGAGTGTTTTAACCGAGTTAATTTTGTTACTCTTATTTATCCATAGATGTCAACGACTGATATGGCGTCGGCATATCGCCTCAGTAAGACATCTAGCTGGCAACTACGGTATTATTTGACTGGACAACGGTCGGTAAATTTTGTACAGAGGCCTCTTTATTCAGGCTTGCGGTTCTTTTACGAACTTGAAACATTTCAGACTCCGGACCCACGGTTTAAGTCCGCCCGGAGTACTTGTCTCTTGGATTTTTCCATCATAAAAATCCTGCGACTCCGGCCGGGTTTGAACCAGCGTCCCACGGAACTAGAGGCAAGGAAAATAACCACTAGTCCACCGCGGCTGACTAAAATAGATTAACTGGCTAATTAAAGAATTATATTAAAATGGAGGCTATTAAAACTGATATATGTGTAGGCCTATAGGCTATATTTAATAATAAAGAGGTTTCCGACCAATACCAATTTATTTTTTGTTCAAAATGAAACATAGTATTAAGTACAATTGTTACGTATGAAATATAGCATGTAAAGTGACAGTCGAGTTTCAAGCCAGACATGGAGAAAGAAAATTCACAACATGTAAGGAAACTAGTTAAGGAATTTGCAGAAACAGGATCTGAAGCAGATAAAACCTCACCATATTTAAGGCAACGAACATTATTTTTTTGAAAGCACAATGGTTAATAATATTTAAAATACTGGACAAAAACCGGTACCAATCTCCATGTAATCACTCAAATGCATGGCGCAATTTTTCTGCTTGCACAGTGCTGAATTGAGAAAAAGTATATTCCTTCAATTATATTAACTACAAATGAAATGATATACAGGGTTATATGGACGGGTTAAAATTAAGAGGTGTAAATCAGATCTGATTTCCAGATATTAACATATCACAATACATTCGAGAACATAAATGTTGTAATTATTATATCATTATAGGGATATCCCATCGCTGTGGTCTCGAGGTAGCGTGCTGCCTTGTCACGCAGCGGGCCCGGGTTCGATACCCGGTCGGGGCAGTTTTTCTGGGTGAGGTTTTTATCGGGGTTTTTCCTCACCTGTAAGACAAATGTCAGGATAACTTTCAAGGCCCAAACGGTCCCCGAAATCATATGGCCATCATTATCATCATCCTTATAATTATCATCATCATCATCCTTCACCGGTGTGGAAAGCAACGGGAAGCTACCACACCTACAATTCCCTAGTAAAGCTGCAAGCATGGCATGAAAATGCTAGGATTGCAGTGAAGGTCCTGTCTTCGGGCAGAATTACTATGGATGGATGGATAGGGATATCACCAAAACCCAAATTCAACATAGAGGTTTGATTTGAAATGAATTTCTATTACTACAATGGTTAACCAGTGTAAGGTACATAATTCTCGCATAATTTAACAAATTTGTATTATAATTATCATTATTATTATATTATTATTATCATATTATCAATAGAATTGAATTGAGTAGCAAAATAATATCAGCGTTAAATTCCTTATGGTGGGATGAGCATATTTGGAAAGACACAAAAAAATGTATTGGTAAAACATTGGTGGAATCTGTTGCAATGTATGGAAGTGAGGTATGGGCAATCAATAAGTACTACAAGAATAGACTAATAGCTCTAGAAATGGATTATTTACGCAGAAGTGCTAGAAAGTCTAGAACATGTCACAGATAAGGAAATTAGAAATATAATGCAAGCAGAAGAAACCATAATTGAAAGAATTGAGGAGAAGGAATTAAAGTGGTTAGGACATGTCTTAAGAATGGAAGATTAGCGATGGCCGAAGCAACTATATCAATGGCATCCGAACAGAAAGAAGAAAAGAGGGAGACCAAGGTTAACATGGAAGGAAAACATGAAGACAGTAATGCAAGCTAGAGGGCTAAGTATCGAAGATGCCCAAGACCGTAGGCTTTGGAGGTTTGGCACGGGAAGACGGCAGCAGCTGTAAAAACCCGAAGGTAGATAGATAGATTATTATCATCCATGCAAGTACTAGGCCGTGTGGCCTGTTACGGTCTCAAAGAGTAATTTTCCATCCAGCGCTTTTTGGACGTCCCAGCGATCTTTTGCCTTGGGTGGCAGTAACGAAGCCTAACTTTTAGAATTCTATGAGACGGCATTCGTTGAAGATGGGCTTTCCAGTTGTTCTGGTAGTAATGTATATGGTGGAAAATGGATTCTACATCCAACTCTTCCATAATTTCCTCTTTTCTTTTATGGTCATACCTTGTATAGCATGCTGTACGGCGCATAAATCGCATCTCATTTGCTGTTATTCGGCTTTCATCTCTTCATCGTATTGCCCATGCTTCATTACCATATCTTAATACTGGTCTTGCGAGAACGTTATAAAGCCGTAATTTTGTATTATTTTATATTAAAGATGGTTTCATTATACTGTCAATTATCCCCGTTGTTTTTTGTGAAATTTGTGATTTTCTTTGATATATCTACTTCATCTTGAAATGTTAAATTATGACGTAATTAATTAAATTAATTTACTCGTTCTAAAATTTCATTATCCAAAACAATTTTGCTAGGTATGGGGTATTTCTCACAAAAGGCCATCACTTTAGTTTTCTTTGTATTGATTTCCATATTGTTCCTTTTTGCAATTATATTAGAATTGTGTATAGAATACTGTAAATCTGTTTCTGCAAAAAGCAGAGAGTCTATTTTCAGGTTTCTATTAATTTGAATAGAACCGTGTCTCATCTGTCACCAATCTTGAAGTATTGTATCATTATTATTATCGTAAGTACCATTATTGTTATTATCTTTATATAAAATTTTGTTTGTACATGAAATTTCCAATGCAACATATAATATACTTCTAATTATTTATAATTAATATAGTGTATATACAATATACATTGTTAAATATGTACTTGTAATTTGTGCTGGTTGACTGGAAGAGAAGGCCTTATAGCCTTAACTCTGCTAGAATAAATAAATCATTATTATTATTGTATTTTTTTTATTTTACTGCTGTCGAAAATGACTATATCACTGTAACTTCAACCCATGTATATAGATTATAAGCAGACCAGGGTGGCATTTTTGCCCGAAAATTCTAACAAGGGAACTGTCAATCATTGCTTGCCGAAACCTACCTTTAAAGTTCTTCCAGGGAAGCGTTTTGATGTACAAAGGCCGTGTCCAAAAATCATCTGCCGTTTTTAACTACAAGGCACAACATGTCTTATTAGAACTACAGGAAAGTAATACAATACCTGAATTGGTAGATTGGCTAACTCTCACTACCTGCTGTCTGCGCCGCGTCCCGCCTCACTTTACTTTTTCCCATGCAGGGAGACCATTTGTTCTGTTCAGTGGGTTGACACTGCTGGATTCTGTCCCTTGCAGTAAAAAACGGCAGATTTTTTTTTTTGGACACGACCTTGGTGCATCACAACGCTTATCTGGGATAAATTTCAAGGTGGGTTTCGGCACGCAATGGTTGACAGTTTCCTTATAAGAAACATTCACGAATGTTATTATGAGAGAACGGGAAATATTAAATAACTCCAGTCAAGGGAGAACTTTTGCCAAACGTTGGAATGTACGAATAGTCATACAAATTAAATGTAGGAATTTTATGTCTACATACAACACGTTTGGGCAGACTCTTTATCGTGAGAAGTATATTCTTGAACATTTTCGTGAATGTTCATACAATATATATATATATATAATATATATATATATATATATATATAATCTTTTTTGAGATTGTGTTATTGATTTTGACTGACAATGAGCATCCTACATTTTCAAATCTGTATAGTGTAATTTTAGTATTGGATTATTACGGGTTTATTAGTTTTTTTTTGTTAACAATATTGTTAAAAGCATCATTACTTATGGAGCAGAACTTTGGTCATTAACAACAACAAAAAATAAGTATATTTTGGCAACGAAAATGGATTTTATGCGAAGAGCAGCAAACATTTCAAGAAGAAAAAAATACGAACTCAGTTAAAAGGGAGAAAATGAAGATTGAAGACACTATTTTAGATCATATTTAAACTCAGCAATTAAGATGGTACGGACATGTCCAGCAAATTGAAGAGGATCGGCTACTAAAATGTGTTTTGGGATAAAACCGGAGGGAAAACGATGCAGAGGAAGACCTAAAACTGGAGTCAGGGAATATATTTATACATGAAGGAGAAACATCTAACCAGGAGATAGGATGGACCGACAAAACTGACTATTAGGAATCGGACGATGTCACAGACATTAATCAACCGATGGTCTATATATTATTACGTGACATTAGTTCCTGAATAAGGTCAAATTTGCGAATTAGTTATCAACATGCAATACATAGAACTTTATTTACGAACAGCTTTCATTTAATAAATAATAATTTGACCTAAGAAAAAGTATATTTAACAGTTGGAAACATTAAGAATAAGACATTAACATTGCTAAGATAACGACATTCGACAAATTGCATCTACACAATAAATATTGAAATTGCATCTTCCCAGGTTGAAGTTAAAAGAAGACATGAAACAGACTGTCGTCTTTAGTTGAATGCAGGCTTTCACGGCCGGTAATCATAATGTTGAGTGATTCCAAACTGTCTAAGGCCTGGTACCGTACACTAGAAAATAAATGCATCAACACTAGGGACAACAAGGTGACGACCATTAGCCAATCAGCAAGAGCCACGCCCGCTCACCCTGCTCCCACCACTAGTATCAATACAACACCCGCAGCGTTCACTCTAAGTAGAGCTTCCGACCAGGAAACACGCCTAGAAGCACTCGCCACTGAAGATGCCCTCCGCAGTTGAGGGCGAAACGTCTGGTATCAACACCAGACTGTCGTCTTTTGTTTGCATCTGCTCTGTTGACAGCTGCCTTTACTTTACATTGACATGTGTTCGAACTTCATTCTCAGGAAATAAGAAAAGAGCCTTACGAAATTAAAAGCAAATGCACCTGGATGAGCACAAGAAACACTGTATTTTTACTCTTGTATTACTCGTATTTTTTGACAGTTCTTTTAAACAAGACATATTCCAATTGCCACCACGTTTCAAAGAAAAGAAAAAAAACTGGGTTTATATTATAACTATTATGCAGTTATTTGAGAATTTAGGGACAAAAAAACTATTTATGTAACTGAAATTTTTAAAATGATATAAACTAAGTTGGATTACATATTAATTGTATGAGACCATAAGATCTCTACTTTTCATATTGTTTAATCTGTACCACGGCAGGTTCAAAGAATCAAGACAGACTGATGTGGTGGTTGTCCCTGGCGATCAGATGGCAACAGAGGGAGTCACAACTTATCGTGGACTCAATCCTTCAATCTTAGTTTCAGTTTTCTTAAACGAATTTCGCTTCTCATATCAAGCAGCTACGAAGTTGTCAACACAGGCTGAGAGGACACAGTTTCAGACGCTATCCCTTCAAAATATACTAAGATATAGACAGTTGGGAATTGAATGAGGATCCCTGAGAAACCAGTCACACACGCTAACCATTACAACTTAGAGGCGGCCAGTCAGAGAACATTTTAAATACATCTTTCCAAACAATAAAGTCACGTTTTCAAAATAAGTACGGAAGAATCTAAAAGAAAACGGTAACCGAGCAGATGTTTTGAACATTACAAAATAATTATGATGTCTAATCTTTGTAAACAATCATTACGTCAAATAAATTATTTAAGCATTCCTTATAAAGGTAAAGTGATCCCACTGCAGGCCTCAAGAAGCCCTTGGGGTAGTAGGAGGTTAAGGCTCCCACTTTTTCTGGACAATCGGCACTTGATGTCAGCCCTGCGTGACGGCCGCCTTTACACCAGAACAAACGTCAGGTACTCACTTCCGTTAGAGGCTGAGTCGACCCCAGGGCCATAGTGCCGCCAGAAGGTTAGGGTCAGTTTAAAAATCCTCACCCCACCGGGACTAGAACCCTCGACCTTCCGACTTGTAGCGCAATGCCTTAACCACTATGCTACGGCGTGCCCCTTGTACAATATTTAAAATAACGTCCTTATTGATTTACCATCAGCAGTTGACCCATAGAATTGCATTTTTTTTATTTAAATGTTTATACTTGGGTTTTCGATAACTAATGGCAACACTGTTGTAAATTAGCGGTCCTAGTGATGACCATTGTAATATTGTAGTTTGTTGATCAGTCTTTGTTGCATAAATGTGTAATACAGAAAGTCTCGAAATAGCAATATTTTGTAAGAATATATTCATTGCATCTACATTCAGCAAGTAATACCGCCCTAAAAAAGATTTCCAGTAACATTTGTTTAGAAAATTCACCGGACAGGAGCCCTTGCGACTATGACTTATTCACAAAGATGAAGGAACCTCTACGAGGCATTCGATTTCAATCAAGAGTTAATATCCAGAAAACTATAGATCGATCATTGAAAGATGTCCAGAAATGTTGCCTTTTTCCAAGGATTTGACAACATATAGTTGACTTGACAAAAGACTATAAACAAAATTCGAAATGTCAAAACTAACCTAATAATTACACTGAGCAACAAAAAATAAACTTTTTTTTTGTCTCAGAAAGAAAAATATGTGATTGTGATAGTATTTTTCTACTGAATTCAAATATGATATCGGTTTTTCTGCATCACGCAAGGTTTCCGAGAGACAGGAATTTATAATTTCAAACACTTTAATATTCTCTACATTCGTAACTACACAATATTCGAACATTCGGACCCACCTAGAAAATAAGAAATGACCATTTTCTGCTATATTTCGCCTGTGGAGAATTCCTCTTGATGGCCCGACAATAATCGGCCAGTATATTAGGATTTCATTTGCCTTGATTCTCTTTTCCATAACTGAAATCTCCCGATGAAAGTGTTCCCCGTTTTATTTCACAATGGACAAATGGACGAAAAAAAGTTTATTAAAAAATAATTATTTAAATTCATTAATTGAAATTGAAATAAAAAAACTGTGGTGATGGAGAAATTCCGAATACATACGAGTATTTGATAAAAAAAAAACTGCATTAAGTACAATTATTGGTACTCATAAATCATGTTGACCAGTGTTATTTGTGATGTTACTTATGGAATGTCCTAGTAAAATAGACATGATACGAGCTGTTTCGTATCGGACAATGTCTTACGTAGTCTCCTCTTGATATATATGACATCTCTCTCAAAGCGTTATTTCCTTGAAAATTAATATATAAACGCAAAAAATCAACTGCTAAAGCAGTGTCATCTATTGAGATAGTTACCCAACAACTCACAGCAAAGCACATTACATTACAACATATAGCTTCAAGATGAACGCAGAATTAACGACTGTGAAATTGTTTTCAGGAGAAAAGAAAAAGAAAGAACAAATTTTGATTGTAAATCGATTCAAGAATGCCAGGGGAGCCTGGAATGTTTCAATTTCATTTCGAAGAATTTAATAGCTGTTTTATTTAATCTTAATGGAAATGGGCAAGCTCATTAAACCTAAGGTTGATATTTTGGGATCTTGATTATAAAAGACTATAATTTGAATTTTCTCCCTCTCTCTAATTTGATAGCGATAATCACGTATCCCTGACCACAGTTAAATTCAAAGTGCATAATACTTTATGTTAATATATTTAATTAATCATATTACGCTCGCTTACTTTTCAGACATTTAAACAAAATGCAATGTCTCGTTAGAGAGCTAAATCTACCTTGCTTTGGAGAATTGTATTTAAATTTAAATCTCTCTATTGTAAGTGGTCTCACAGCAGGTTAATTGATGGTTTCTGATCTTTTGTTTCACTAATAATAGTTATTCTTCTTCTTTATCTGTTTAACCTCTCATCTTATAGGTAATTTTTACGTGCCACACGCCACCCGAGCTCTACTGTGGCACGACCTGTCGGGAGAGGGATTTTAAATTGTCGATCACACACATACTTTTTTGACCACACAAGGACATGGAGAGCCTCCCCGAAAGAGTGATCTCTAATTTTAGTTTAATGTGTACAAATACTTTGAATTATTTCTTCTATGTTATGATTTATGAGCATATGTAATTTTTCAGTACTTAATATAATATATTGGATGGAAAGGGGGGGGGCTTTACGGCCTTAATATTAAGTTATATTAATAATAATAATAATAATAATAATAATAATAATAAACATACTATTAGTTAAAATCCTGGATCGGCCAACCTCACCAAGAAAGATTTCCGTAATGTTCATCAAGATAAATCGGATTAAAAAGTTCCTACATGAAAAATTTCACCAACCATTATCAATTGATATTTCATTAAAGATAATCTATGTGAAAGCATAACTCACTGGTTATATACCCTAGGATTCTAGGGACCGTATAATGAAAGATGTTCATGCGTTATCAAAGTAAGTCACAAAATGAGACAAATTTTAATTATTTCGGAAAAAATGATGCCTAACATAATATATTATAGGTCAATACTTCGTAGAAAAAACTGGAAAGAACGTGTTCAAAGAATGAAAGATGGTTGGATTCCAAAAGTTATACTTTAATTACAAACCAAGAGGAGACAGGAACATTGGTAGACCGAAAGAGAGATGGATTCAACTATTTGAATGAGAATCTATGAGACCGGAACAAGCCACATGGGCTTAATCCGTGATTTTTGTGGATGATGATACTTCATAAATAATAAAAAATAACAATAAAGATAATAATGGCAATAATAATAATTAATAAATAATAATAATAATAATAATAATAATAATAATAGAAATGAGATGAAACCCCTTATATAGAGATCTGTGAATAACAAGGGTGTAGGCAGACCAAATCTGACGCACCATCACGGCAATAATAATAATAATAATAATAATAATAATAATAATAATAATAATAATATAATAATAATAATAATAATCAAATACCATGAGCTTCTTTCTAGACAAGAAAATTCAATACAAATCTGAAACTCAGGAGAGAAAAAAGTAGAAATGCAATATGAAATATATAGCAAAGCAAAATCTTGTTATGTGATATATTTTTCTGGATATACCAGTTTAAATGTCCTTATGTGTACAATATCGTGAATAAACACTACTTCATGACATTACGATGATAAATAGTGAACATTTCCGAGAAATATCGCATACTGGAATCATGAATTCATGACTATTTTATAGCGGGACTTCTTATAAAATAAGGAAGAAAACGTACTTGTATCAAAGTAGATCCATAAATTCTGTCAAAAAGATGGAATTGAGACACAGTTTTAATAAATGCTCTTCGATAGGATAATTCTTTTCGGTTCTATTTTGTAATATTAACCGAAATATTACGTGTACGAACTACTATAGAACTAGACAATCTGGTACCAAATTATGACGATCCTCCACCATAACATAGAAGTTAATTTCTCATGTGACAAAGAGTAAAAGCAAAATCATATTTTTATTGCACTGAAAATAAATTATTTAGATGGTCCAACATGGCCAGCACATGTGATATTTAAATTACCAAAGTATATTTCGTGAACTATCCCAGTTCTTTCAAAATAAAGCAGACTAGTTCACAGAACTTAATAATGGTACCTCATGGTAAAAAAAAAAGAAAATATTACTACAGAAATAGAAATTTCGTGTTTAGAAAAAAAGTAACAACCGAGCAAGTTCACGCAAGCGATAAGCGTTCGAGAGCTCCCAGATTCAAATCCCGGTACTACTACTAACCTCTATTTTTTCTGATCTTCCACAGATGTGAAATTCATTACCAGGGCATAATCACTACTTCGTAATTCTGTTAAATATTAAATCAGTGTACTTCGTCAGTAAACAGATGGCAAATATAACAATAGAAACACATAGCCTATTGGATACATCAAGAGTTTAGGGCTATGTAACCATAGATGTTAAAGCAAATACAAATAAAATAAACAACTTAACTTTTTACAAATTCTAAATTTTATCTTCTTGGGAATGTATGAAACAACCGACATTTTTTCATTAAAGTATGGACGAAAATAATCAAAATCATCAAGAAAAAAAAAAGTAACAGAGTTATGTGAGACAGAATATTAACATACAAAAATGTTATGGCCTATGGCGATTATGAAACTGTAACAAACTTTTCACATAACTAGAAAATCTGTGTGTATATATCATATGAAAAGAAAAATGAATGCTTGAGTCGGGATTTGGACCCGAATTCAAATCAAATCGACTCAGTTCGACTCGGGTTCAAATCCCGACTCAAGCATTCATTTTTTCTTTTCATATCATATTTGCCTTCATTCCCAAATGTCAAAAATATAGTTATAATATATATATATATATATATATATATATATATATATATATATTCACACACACACACAGTATTATCCACTGTAGATCAACCATATGCGAAAAGATCGCTGGATAATCCAAGAAACACATGAAGTAGATATTATAGATGTTAATCTTTTCATGGCAAAACACTGTGAGAAACAAATTTTTGGTATATAATATAAATCATATAATATAAATAATATTATTACTGTATTATTATTGTTATTGTTGATTTTCTTGGCAGAGTTAAGGTAATTATCTTTCTCATCTTCAAACAAGTTCAAATATATTTTTCTACTAATAATTTCATTCATGATCAGCTATAAAATAATTGAGAGAATAAATTTATAAAATGTTAATAATAATAATAATAATAATAATAATAATAATAATAATAATAATAAGAATAATTTATAAAAAAAATCGGCTTACCGACAATTACAATAATAATTAGCCTACAATAGAATTAAAAGTAATATGAAAACTATATAATCACTAATCATTAATCGTTACATTCTGATATATATAATTTAATTAAATGATCATTTATAACGCTGCAGAATCCAATTGAATGCAAGAATATCACAAGTGTCTATCGCCACACTTTATAGTTTTCATATTTTCACATTTAACGTTGATAACACTAGTTTTATTACTATTTATTTTTTGCAAATTGATCAAAACAACTTAGTGAAATATGTACGAGTATATTTGTGCCGTTTTCTGGCATAAAAATCGTTGGTCAACAAAAATCAATAATCAGTGTACTGCAGTCATTTTGTTTATAGCGGGTTTAATTGAGGAAATAAAACAAGTTTATTTCATCTCGATAAAATAAGGACATTTTATTTCGACCTCTATCTGCTTAATGACAAATGAGGGAAATTTTGAGGTAGTGGCTGAATTCAAATACCTAGGAACAATAATTACAAACAGGAATGAGATGCACAAGGAAATTAGACATAGGCTCAATTCTGGAAATGCGTGCTATTATGCATTATAGAGATTCTTGACGTCCCAACTCCTTTCAAAAAACGTTAAACTGAAAATATATAAAACTATTATTCTACCAGTTATATTATACGGATGCAAAACATGGACTCTTACTTTAAGGGAGGAAAGGAGATTACGAGTATTTGAGAATAAAATTTTTGGATCAAAGAGAGATGAACAAACAGGTGAATGGAGAAGACTGCATAACAATGAATTACATGGTCTTTATAGGAAGCCACATATAATGAGAACAGTAAGTCTCGTAGAATGCGATGGGCAGGACATGTGGCACGAATGGGGAATGAAAGGCGTGCATGGAAGCTTCTTGTAGGAAAACCGGAGGGAAAACGCCCAGTTGGTAGACCAAGAATGAGGTGGGAGAATAACATTAACTATGATTTAAGGGAAGTAGATTATACAGGGGATGATTGGAAAACATTGGCTCAGGATAGGGATGTATGAAGAGCTTATGTCCGCGCGGCCATAAACCCAGTGAGTTAGTTTAGTTGGCTATTTTTTTATCTGCTTGATTTTCAGCGGAAGTAAAATTACAGGACGTTCATATATATTCATAAGCACATTTTACAGCATTGTATTTGGTTTTTACCATTTCATTAACTTATATAAAAAAACATGTAAGGCAACGAATACTATATTCGATGAAATTTCAATAACAATATAAACATGTAACTTACACGATGTCGATTTCTATGGAGCATTGATTGCCATTTTAAGCGCTTGTTCCAACGTTCGCTGGATCAAACCCGGCCGGAGCAATTGGATTTTTCAGAGCGTAAAAAATCCTGAGTGTGGCTTTCGTAGAAAGGAAATTAAAGCTGTGGATCTTGTGTCATAAATTTACGGTATTTTAAAAGAACCAAAAGCCTGAAATAACAACCTCCTAATATGTTTTGCCCTTTCACGCCCAGATTTTAGTTACTAAAGAATGTCATTAAATAAAAAAACAACATACATTATATAGCCATCCAAATCCCAAGACAACGTGAAAATCATTATGAGCAAAGAGAAATTTTACAATACAAGTAGCAATTAGAATATTGGAAATGAGTTCACTTTCAACGCAAGTAAATTTAAGACAACTTTCTCGTTAACATTCACAGAAGGTCATGTAAATAACAAAGGCTTACTGTAAAGCTGTTGCCGTATATTTACACAGCCTGCAATATAGATAACATAAACAAGTTCTTACAAAAGAGTCTCTTTGAACGCGATAACTTGGCATGCAATGGAAAATGGAAGTTCACTGCAATAGAACATTTAAGTTACTAATAAACATTCGTACTTGACATTCCTAAGCTTGCAATTTGAATTATTAGACTCGCGGCCGCCTCTTTTTTGCCAATTATTTATGATCAGTTATCTTTTAATAGTGAAAACATCAAATTTCAAAAATAAATTAAGGTATTTTTATAAGACAAAATTGTATATATAATTCATTATTGATAGTAATAGAAATCGAGTGAAAAATGAAAAACACACAGGTATTTTCTTAAGGACTTTCCAATAACAAAATTCAGAACATTTGTATTGTCACTCATTTTATATAGGGCATATGCTGTCATCTCATTCTCCTAGACATAATAACCCTGAGAATTTTAGGAACAAGATAGGCTATAAACCGAGTTCTCCATTGTGAAGTTTCCTCCATTTCTCTATTCTCGTCCCTTACGAAACCAAACATTCGTATTAGGGTTTTATTATCGAATAACTTTAGCCTATTTTCTTCCTTTAATGTAAGACACTGTGTTTCACACTAATATGGTAACACAGAAAAAATTATGTTATAAATTTAAATATTTAGATTCTCAGATAAAAGCCAAAAGTTTCAGAGATGCCCACTAGTTGTTTTCTGTACCACGTCCTAGGCGAGTGGTTAAAGCAAGGTGCCTTGGCGCAGAGTTACAGACTAGAGATTGTTCGAGTCTCCATGGGGGAAGAAATTTTCTCATGGAATGTCGGCAGGTACGGGACCAGTGCCCATCCATCATCGTGAGGCATTTGGGTAGCAACAATAAGCAACGGCTCCAGGTTGAGAAAACCGGATATAACGACTGGGGACCCGACATGCTAGCCACATGTCACTCCTACACTAGCTGTATGATCGTATTCTCTGCTTTGACACAGTGTATGTGGTCAGCAGCTGGCTGGTAGGCCAAGGGCCTTCTAGGCCTTTCGCACCATGGAGTTTTTAGGAAAAAACCGAGAAGACAGCAGATACGAATAATAATAATAATAATAATAATAATAATAATAATAATAATAATAATAATAATAATGTTCTTGAAGGCGGTAGGGCCTATTTAATTTCTTAATGTACTCGCATATGATTTTGATCTGTTAACAATGAGCTAGATATGTGAATGTTTCCACTTTCAGGTAACTCTTTTGACTTATATTATAAACTAACTCACTGGTGCTGTCGAACCCGGGTGTTCATGGCCGTGCGTACATAATAGATCCCTATCCTGATCTAACGTTTTCTAATCAACATATGTACAATTTACTTTTCTCGCATCATAGTTAATATTATTCTTCCACCTCATCCTTAGTGTACCTACTGGACGCTTTCCCTCTGGTTTTCCTACAAGAAGTTTCCATTACCTTTTTTTTTTTTCCTTCCCCATTCGTGCCAGTCCTACCTGTCGCAGTCTAGGAGACAACATTTTTTATTACAACTGGGTTCCCATAAACATCATGTAGCTCACTGTTGTGAACTTTATTCTCAAACATTCATAATTATTTCTCGTCCCTTAAAGTAGAAAACCATATTTTGCATCATGTATATAAGTTTTATATACTTTTAAAGTTTTCTGCGAGAAGTTGGATGACAAGAGTCCCTCAAATGAATTAGGCCTACTATTTGTGTTTCCAAAGGTGATCTATGTTTAATTAATACTAGTAAAATTCATATCAAATTCCGTTGAGGTGAAGTCATAGGCATATTTTAAAATGCACCTGTTGGTAGGTGCCGTCGTCCTCAATTTTGTTGAACAAAGTTTAATTAATTTAATTCTTATTTGTAATTATTGCTTCTAGGTATTTGAATTCAGCCACTTCTTCAAAAATTTCATAATTTGTTATTAAATGTGAATTTCCATTATATAATGTACTTTTACGTATGACCATATAATTAGTTTTTATTTATATTCACTTTCAGCCGCAGTTTCTTAGTGTTAATATGAAGACATAATCAAGAACTCTTATAAGTTTATGACACACAAAAAGCGAGTTAAACGGAGGGCATTGGTTATCCCAGGTTCTGTCCGTCGCCGTGGCGTAGTCGGTAGAGTCCCTACCTTCCACTCCGGCGACCAGGGTTGATTCCTGGCGGGGTAAGGAATTTTAAATCTCCACCCTGGGTCTGGGTGTGTGTGTGTGAGTCCTGTCCTTGTGTGTAAGTGGGGATAAAAAATAGTTAACAAAACAGGTAAAACGAAAAGGAAAAAAGGTTAAAACAAAAAAAAAGGGATAAAAAAGAGAACTTTGGGTAGCAGGAAGAAGACCGTAAGGGGACCGACAGGTGAATTTCAATTATTTTTATCTGATTGTTTTGAAATGTTTATCACATACATTACGTGCCTTTAGAAATGTTTCTGTGAAGTTTGGTGTTTATAAATACAATAGCTTCAGAATTGTGATTTTTTTAAATCTATCTTTTTAATATATTCTAAAAAATGCTCCTTACGATGCATTTTTAAATATTCGCTCATGAAATTTAATATTCAAAGTATTTATGATTCCACTAAACACATTTGCTGTGCAAAAAAAAAAAAATCATAAAGGTAGGATACTGCTTATTCTTCATTTTTTGAAAAAAAAAATTATTACCCATTCTCATGCATTTTCATCTCAACTTAAAAGAGCATATGTGTCTTAAACTAGTAACGGCATAGCAAATTGGAATTAGCATAAATTGGGGAATCTAACCACAAAATTTCACTTTGATAGCATAAAAATTGCATTGTAAGGAGCGTTTTAAGTTTTGGAAAATGTCAAGTATTGGCAGTTCCATCTCTTATCTATGGATGTGAAACCTGGACATTAACATAGGCAGATAGTAAACAAATAGAGGCTGCTGAAATGAAGATGTTGAGAGAAATAGCAGGATACCAAAGGACCGATAAAAAGAAAACCGAAGATATAAGAACAGAACTTAATATATTTAATCTCTGTGAAAGAATAAAATATTATCAAAATGCTTATCTTCAACAGGTATTACGAATGAATGAACAGCGCATACCAAGAAGAATGTATAATTATAAACCAAAAGGGAGAAGAATGTTGGGAAGACCATTGAAGAGATGGAAGGACCAATTCGACCTATAATGAGATCGGAACAGGCCATTGGGCTTAATCCTTGTTGTTGATGATGATGATGATGAAAATGTAAAAAAAATGGAAACAGAAAAAAGGGATATTAACGTTTAAGTAGTAATGCTGATCACACGTGCAAGGATATTTAAACTCTTACGTCACGCACTCAATTTTGCTCCTACAATAATATTTTTTTACATTAAAATGATGGTCTTTATAGGAAGCCAGATATAATAAGAACAGTCAAGTCTCGTAGTCTGCGATGGGCAGGACATGTTGCACGTATGGGGAATGAAAGACTTGCATGGAGGCTTCTTGTAGGAAAGCCAGAGGGAAAACGCCCAATTGGTAGACCAAGAATGAGGGGGGAGAATAATATTAACTATGATTTGAGGGAAGTAGATTATACAGGGAATGATTGGAAAACATTAGCTCAGGATAGGGATGTATGGAGAGCTTATGTCCGCGCGGCCATGAACCTACGGGTTCGATAGTGCCAGTGAGTAAGTAAGTAAGAAAAATGATCCTAAAGAATTAGATTTATTAAAAAGCAAATAAATAGAAAATGCATTTTTTGCCGTTTTTCAACATTTTCAATATTCGATGCCTTTAATGAAAGACAAGTATAGGAGTACACACACACACACATATATATATATATATATCTATATATATATATATATATATATATATATATATATATATATACTTTTAATAAACGACTGAGTCTCACATTGAGAAGTACTTCCTATCTTGACATTTAGTTACCAGTATGCCACCGGGCAATAATTCCATGAAGTTGTCGGCACAAACAGGTTGGGCTAAGGCACGTGTCGAGGACTGTATAATCACTGCCATTAAATTTATCATTTAGTCTGTGGTTATAATGCCGATTTATGACTTCACCAATGAAACATCTGCTGTATTTAACGATTTCCTACTGATTTTACTACGACGTTATATAAAATAACGAAACGCCCATTTCTCATCCTCGATAAAATTTAACTATATCTATTCATTTATTTCCCAATTCGCCATTAATAAGAGAAAGGGACATACGTTCAAAGGTCCGAGGAAAATCCAATCTTGTTTGTGCAAAAAAGGTATATGTTACTCGTCCATTAGTGTATCATAATTCCCAGTGTATATGTTGACAAGGTATGTGGTACTATTGATATAATTGTATAACAGTATCTGGTATCTCAGTCGTCCTCAATAATTTGCAGTGTTGTTTTTAGGAGGCCTTTCGATAACTTATGTATCATCTTCTGCTTTCATTTTGATACTGACTGTTGTTAATTATTTTGTACAGAGGGTTTACGCTTAGCACGTTCTCGTTCAACAGGTGTTTATTTGTGGTTTCCTTGATGATTTCTAATTCTTCGAGAACGTTGATTTTCGATACATCGTTTTCTCTATGCAGGATCGATATTACGTTGTCTATTGTGTTGAATTGATGTCCTGCTTCTACTATATATTTTGAAAAACTGGATTTACCTTCATTCTTTATGAAATCTCTGAAATGTTCATTAAATCTTATTTTAAAAACATTGTACTATTGATAGTAATAAATTCGTACGTCGGGTGAAGGCGTTAAGCTTGGCAGCGTCCTTAGCGTTTTTCGATACGAGTATAAGTCTTTGTCGGTACCGGGTTTCACCTCTCCATACATTTCATCATATCCTCATAGACTGTTCATTAACCTAAAGATAAACACCTAAACGTATACTCAACCTATCTTCTTACATAATACACCATGTTATATATTACCTGTAGTTCGTGGTCTGCTAAATGGTGCATCAAATTAAAATAGAGGAATAGACAACATAACGCCGTCTAACCGCCTAACACGAAATCCGAAAAACGAAACAAAAGTAGCTTGCATTGAAAAACACACTTCATGAATTGAATCTTTCTTAATAGGCGCACTTGTCTGCCAAAATAGTTAATAATATGCAATAGTTAAAATTTATTTTTAATACCTAGTCCTTTCGTACTAAAGTATTATAAAATTTAATATATAGAAACCAACCTGGCACACGCCGGTCTGAACTCAGATCATGTAAGAATTTAAAGGTCGAACAGAAAACTCTAAGAAAACAGAAAGTATTTGGATACAGAAAACGCTGAAGCCAAAAGGTCTAAGGCATCGTGCCTTGACGCAGAGCAATGGGATATGCTCTTTATGGCGAAATAAATTTCCTCCTGAAATTTCGGTCACTATGAGACCGGTGCCCAGCATCATGGCTGGATGACCGTTCATATCTATAAATGGCAATTTGGATGTGAGGCCAGCAGCCGGCTGATAGGCCAAGGGTCTTCTAGACCTGTCGCGCCATGTAGTAAACATAATAACTTTTTTAAGCTATGAGGGGTTAATTAAGACAGTATTGCTATAATATACAGCGAATCCTGAATTAACAGTTATTTCCAGTACTTTCTGTTTAGGCTTACAAGGATTTAGAGTAGCTCCTTAGCGCTTGATTTTTATCCTAACCCGGTCTTCTAGGTACAGAACTATCGATTGTATCCCAGTCTATAGAATTTTCAACGTTAATTATATCTGCGAATATAATGCATACTATGCTTCTTCTTGTATCTTGTAAGCCCATGTTCCTCTTAACAGAGATTTAGGCGCTCTCCCCCTACAGAGTCCGCGGTCAGCGTTCCGCATCATACTGACATCTAGGAAACCAAGGTAGTACTAGGACGGGAAAAATCGGTAAATTTTGTGGTTAGAGGCCTTTCATTCAGGCTTAAGGATCTTTTACGAGCCTGAAAATCTTCAGACTCGGGACCCACGGCTTAAAGTCCCTCCCGGACGACTTGCTCCTTGGATTTTTCCATCCTAAAAAATCCATCGACTCCGGCCGGGTTTGAACCCGCGACCCTCGGGGCCAGCGGCAAGGAGCACATAACCACTAGTCCACCGCGGCCGATACTATGGTAGGAATTAAATATTTATAATTATGAGCACTTTCACTAACAATATTTTAAAACTTCTGAAACAGTTATATCCGCTTCATCAATATCATTAGGCTTTCACGAACAATTCTAATTACACGACTTACAATCACTAGAGATATGCTTCAAGGAACAAACGTATACTTTCAATTAACTGCTTCACTTTTCTCAAGTTAATAACCTACATAAAACGACGAAATTCCCATGAGTAATAAACTACATATAATAAATTACCGTTGTTAAGGCATTATATTTCACAATAATCAGTCAAAAAGGGAGAGACCATTTGTAATAACTTTCACCACACAATATACAAATCAAGGTACAAAACTCTCCATTAAATTAAACATAAGACATACCCCTTTATTATAACAAGGTAACACAGCTTCAGGCAACTTGCTTTATACAAGAATAAGCAAGATAATTTGAAATATTACTTAAAGAAACAGCAAAAGTAAAGAATGATATCAATTTGGTGTTAAGTCTCATATATATTAGGGTTACAACTTTTTGGACTTTTGTGAAATAAAATATTTCCTTTGCAATGGATGGATGAACTTATACTCAAAAGCATTGAAAAAGGCCTTCATTTTACTGAGCTTCACGAAAAGGTCACCCCCAAATCTATTTATATATCAATATTTAATATTGATTTGGAGGTGACCTTTTCTTGAAACTCAGTGAAATGAAGGCCTTTTTCAATGGTTTTAAGCAAAAGTTCACCCATTCATTGCACAGGAAATATTTTATTTCACAAAAGTCCAAAAGTTATAACCATAATATATATATATATATATATATATCACTGTTTTACATTACTATGAGTACTTGTGAACACAAAATAAGCATAAATGTACGAGGATTATAGCCTACATTGTATGGATTTTAAAAAAGAGTCAACAAGATCCAATCTTTCTTCTTAATATATCATTGTCATCATACACCCATACCATATATATATATAAACATGTATGAGAGTATGGCACACCATTGTTTTAACCATAAAGGTAAAGTATTCCCACTACAGGTCTCAGGAGGCCCTTGGGGTAGTGGGAGGTTAAGGCTCCCACTTTTTCTGGACAATCGGCACTTGATGTCAGCCCTGCGTGACGACCGCCTTTACTCCAGAACAAGCATCTGGTACTCATTTCCGTTAGAAGCTGAGTCGACCCCAGGGCCATAGTGCCGCCAGAAGGTTTGAGTCAGTTTAAAAATCTTGAACCCCATCGGGACTGGAACCCTCGACCTTCCGGCTTGTAGCGCAGTGCCAAAACCACTATGCTACGTCGAGCCCCATTGTTTTAACCATTATGTGCAGATATTATAAGTGACAAAATTGTGCCACGCATTGCATCAAATGGGCGAAATCGAATAGTTCGAGAACATTTTGATTAAGACTTTCACGGCTATCATTATGCATTTTAAAATACATTTTCATGGATTCTTGGCCGTGTGCTGTCTTCTCGACGTTTTATCATCTACCATGGGTCACATCTTCAGGGGATATTGTTTCATTAAATTCGAGTAGTAAACTGCTAATTAGCTGTAAAATCACACATATTAACAGTTAGTTAGCAGTTTACTATGATAATTTAAACAAGCAATGTCTCCTGAAGACGTCACCCACAAGAGGTGATGAAACGTCGAGAAGACAACACTACAAGACACGGCCAAGAATCCCGAAAAGGTATTTTAAAATGCATATTCTCAAGATGCTCGAACTAAAAAGTGCAAATAAACAAATGCAACAATTAATTACTAATATTGAATAAAAAAATTGTAGGCTAATCATTTTACTTAACTTAATACAGGCTTCCACTTTACAGCAGTTCGCCCTTGATTCCTGCTTTCCAGGGATTCCTATCTTCCCATTGTCCTTCTCCCATACCCCTCTTCATCATGGCATCATATATTCCCTCATACCATGTTCTTCTACTTCTCCCCATCTTCCTTCTGCCTGGTACCATCCAATCTAACACACGTTTAGGCCACTGGTCTTCCGACATCCGTTGTAAAGCTCTCTTTGTTATCCTTTCGATAACAGTTTCTTGTGCATCAATTTCGTGTCCGATATATGTATTTTGAATATGTTGTAGCCTGGATATTCTCATACTTCTCCGTAGTCCATCCATTTCTGTCGCCAAGATTATTTTCTGCATCCATTCATTTATTGTCCAGCTTTCTGATCCATATGTAAGTATACTTTCTATTATTGTCTGTATAATCTCTCTTTTTTTTTGGTTTTTTTTTCTGGTCAAATTTCTATTCCATAAAAGACCATTCAGGGATCTAATCGCCTTCCTTGCACAATTTACTCTAATAATATCTTTTTCACAAGTACCAGATTTATCTATTATAGATCCTTCTTCAACACGTTTAATTATTATCATATTATTTATTTGTAGGTCTTCTGAATTTCCTCCGATTACCATATATTCTGTTTTTGATATAATTTATCTTCAGTCCACCTACCTCAAATGCATCTACCAACTTTCTAATCATATTCCTTTTTTATTCATTGTATCATTAATTTAATTTTAATTGTATTTAGTTTCATTCTATTATTAGACATTAATTTCATTATTATTCAATATGACAGATAATGAATTGTTCAATAACTACTATTGTAATTTTTTTGTATTCATGTGTAACATATGTTTGTCCTGTTTTATATGACTATTATTGTATTTTTTTTTGTATTCATATGTAACATATGCTTGTTCTGGTGAGTGGAAGAGAAGGCCACATGGCCTTAACTCCACCAGGCTAAATAAATAAATCTAAAATAAATCTAAATATTCCATATCTTCTTTATCTTGTCCTATTATAATCATTTTAACTTCGGGATTAATTCTGAAGAGCATTTAAGTACAGGAAATATTTTGACGAACTAAGTTCCTAAAAATTAAAAATATAAAATAGGTACCTGAGATTTCAGGTACCTAACATTAAATTTTTAATTTTTACATAGTGATCTCAACGGTGTTTCGTAATGAATTTTAAAAGTTTTAAACTAACTTCCGGCTACACCAATTTGCAAGAAAACCTGATTTATCCAGAACTGTAATTGTTTTAAATGGCATGTCACGCCGTAGGTGAACTGATATGTTACAATTTAGACCTTCTATGGCGTAGGAAGTTGAGCGTATGGTTGGATGTTAGACATACATTAGGATTTGCACATTTAAAAAAAAGTCTGATTTGAGATACATAGAGTAAATATATTACATGTTGTTATATCTTTATATTTACTAGGCTTAAACAACATATGAACACTTAAGACTGCTTCAAGTTTAGATTCCATTGCACGTGGTGTTCAACTTACACAACTTATCGCTGTAATCAATGTGACAGCTAAGCAGAGACTTTGATCTAAGTAAAATACGTGGACCATAACTCTTCAGATTATGTCTATCGCAGATGAATTATTATCTATTAGCTTTTCTCATATTAACTGTATTATTGTTAAAAACGTAGACTCGCGGAAGTAGGAAAGATTAAGTTTTGATGATACTTTTAAATGTTCTTTTAATTAGATATTAAAAGAGGAAGACATACCATACAGTCTGTATGGCATACAGTAAAATTTAGGATACAATAATTTGTTTCACAAAATTATGTTACTGTAGTACCAATTTACAACGGGCATAAAATAGTTTAATAGTTTTGTTAAGAAACCTCTTTGACATTTTTTACTTGTCTACGTTTTAGCTCCCTTCGGATAGGAACTGACTCTTACACTCGAAAAAGAACCACCATTGAGTTGGATCCCGCGAGCTGGGGAATTGTACGTGAACACGTTAGCCACTAGGATAGCGGCACTGACAGAAGTAGGAAAGTATTACATTTTCATGTAGGTTCCTCGTTACTATACATAGTGAGTCTAAATTCCCCTTACAGAGTTTGTGGACTTGTAGTAGGGACCAAGACAATTAAATTTAACTTAGGAATTCATGTCCGGAAACGTACCGATTTTCCTCTACATGCAAAATCACCTCACACGCTTTTTCGACGCCACTCACTAGGATAGTCTTGACTAGAGTAGTCCATACGTCATTCCCCGCTCACCTGATGTTCCATCTCCACTGCAAGTTGGTTTACGTGCTATTCAGTTGAGTTTATGATCCGCCCAGAGACGTTTGTACCTCCTGCACAGTACAGTTGTAATCCTTCACGATAGTACACAGAAGAATTCAAGGTATATGTACTTCATTGGCACTGAGTTGCTGTTATCCATTGCATACACGTTTGCAGAATACGCAGACATTTTATTGTACGGCGAAGATCGGTGCAATGGCTGGTCCGACTGCTTGGCCTGCACTTTCTCCCGACTTGACTCCGCTAGATTACTACCTGTGAGGTCACATGAAAACCTTAATTTATGAGACCCTTGTAGAATCCGAGGAAGACCTACTAGCACGAGTTATAGCTGCGGCGGATGTAGGAAGGCCAGGAATTGGTGATCTCGTGTACGAGAACATGATACGGAGGTACTGCAACTGTATTGAAATCCGTGGTCCTCACATCGATCCCTTCTTGTAAGTGGTTCACAGGCAGCAGGAGTCGGATAGAGCAACATGTGTTGTAATGGTATTTCGTGTGTAACAGAAAAACGGTACATTTCCGGACATGGGTTCCCATGTTAAATTTGATTGTCTTTATACCCTCTATAAGTCGTGAAACTCTGTAAGGGGAATTTAGACTCACCCTGTATACAAAACAGTTAATTGTGTGACATCTGTTTTGTTCCACCGTAAGCATGAAAAGGCTACAGTATCCATTACGTAATAACCGACCTAATTTTATAGACCCTTAGAGGCTAGATGTTATTACTAAGTATCTTATACTCTTTTTTTATTACCCAACGAAAAACAAATGTGTGACCAGATTAAATTAACAGGAGAGGTTGGGGCGGACAGCCAGTGGGATCACAACAACACAATCTAGCCATTGAGTGTTCAAGTCAAGGATTTACTAGCGGTAGCTCTGATGACTGGTACACCTTGAGATTCTTTTCTTATATAGACGGGTCTACCTGCTCTGAGAATTATCTGCCCTTTCACCTGCAACCATTCCTTCATAGTAGCCAACATACGTAATCACATACTACCTATCAAATTGGAGGTAACGGTGCTAGCTAGCGCTTACCATATAAACAGCTTGTGTCATCAAGTTAACATGAACGGTGTTTAGACATTGAATATTCGCTCATGACGCAAACTCCCTCATTATACGCAAGAGTAAATACTAAGTATAAATATGTAAAACCTCAATATTATTTCAAGAAGATAAAAATATAAATTCGATCTGACCGTTACAATCTATAATAACGAAACTATTACTTTAACAACAACATAGAAATTTGTTTTTGTTTCCAATGTGGAGCAAAATTTAAAATATTTCAATAAATACAAAATAGCATAATAATAATCTTCTTGTATCTTGTAAGCCCATGTTTCCCTTAACAGAGATTTAGGCGCTCTCCCCCGACAGGGAAGAATTTGAACCATACTAATTTATTTACACTTGTTTTCGTATAGATGTCATTTGAGTGGTCCGTGGTCAGCGTTCCGCTTCTTACTGACATCTAGGAAACCAAGGTAGTACTAGGACGGGAAAATTCGGTAAATTTTGCTTAGAGGCCTTTTCATTCAAGCTTAAGGATTTTTTACAAGCCTGAAAATCTTCATACTCGGGACCCCGGAGGACTTGCTCCTTGGATTTTTCCACCCTAAAAAATCCATCGACCCCGGCCGAGTTTGAACCCGCGACCATCGGAACCAGAGGCAAGGAGCATAACCACTAGTCCACCGCGGCCGAAATAATAATAATAATAATAATAATTATTATTATTATTATTATTATTATGGACACACCGTACCATAATTGATTAAGGAATACGTTAGAAACCGGATGGCCGTGGGCTCGAGTCCCAATTGGATCAGGATTTTTAAATTAGCCTAAAAACTCTTTGGGGGAACCATGGCCATAAGATCGATTCAGCCTCTAACTGAAACTACTTCCAGAATTATATTCTGGTGGTAAAGGCAGCAGTCATACAGGGCTGGCAATCCGGCTGACAACTTGTGCTGATTGTCTACAAATGTGTAAGCCTTGACCTCATTTCGTCCCAACGGGGTATACGGCATGTAGTGGGATCACAAAAAAATAATTTAAATAATTATGCGTATGCACCTATGTACAGGATCTACATACACGTTGTAACCGCGCGAGCAGTGTTTTCACTCTCCGCTACGAAGACAGCGTTAGCCGCATTCGACGCGCGCGGCTTCCCTGCTTTAACTATTTAAAAAGTATTACATACATAAATTTAATTCATAACCATATGTTGAAAAAGCCGTCCTTCCTGGGTTATACAGGCATTGTATCTAGAAACATCACAGATCACGTGAGTGAGTTCTTGAAGGTAGCATTTCATGAGGAAATCTCTGAATAAATTCATCACATACTCATCGAGCAAACTTGTAGGCATACTGAAATTAATTTTTACACACGAAAATGCAATGTACTAGCGAAATCAGTCTCACAACCTTAATATCGTACCTTAAGCTGCCTGCATCCAATAGTTCTTAGGGAAAAAAATGTATCAAAGATAAATGAACAGACAGACAAATGGAGAAGATTGCATAACACTGAACTAAGGATCTTTAGAGGGAACTACCGTGCGTCCCATATAAGACTGGGCTTGGTAGACAACAGTGCGCTGTTGTATTTATGATTCACTCACTGCATAGCCACGCGTAATCAGAGGAGTTTCCTTGTGTGGGTTGTTGTTGCACTTTTGAAATGCCAAAAAAATTACGCTTGAACAGAGAGTTTTTGTACGACGCATACGTCAAAACAGAGTCCTGAAGAGAGGTCTGTAATCGATATATATATAGGTTGTAAGGGGTAGTGACGTGTGTATAACCTCTCCAACCCAATTCTCATCCTCTGATTATAAGTCAAGATGGATGCAACATGTTAATCGAATGGAAGATCACATAATACCCAAACAAATGTTAAGATATCAACCTGCAGGAAGAAGAAGACCAGGACGTCCACTCAAAAGACTTCTGGATGGTGTTTCTCTTGAGGCCGAAACAGGTCAACAAATGGCCTAAATTCGTGAATGTACTATGAAGATGATGATATATATATGTACGAGAGAGGTGCATGTTGTCTGCCAGGTCCAGTCTTGTGTGGGATGCACTGTAGATATACGTAATAACAGTTAATTCTCGTAGACAGGACATATGGCACGAACGGGAATGAGAGAGGGGCATTGAAGCTTCTTGTAGGAAAACCACAGGGAAAACGTCCAGTTGGTAGACCAAGAATGAGGTGTGGGAATAACATTAGGATCTACCGTGATTTAAGGGAAGTAAATTATAAGGGGATAATTGGAAAACAATAGCCCAGGTTAGGGATGTGTGGGGAGCTTTGTTCGCGCGGCTATGAACCTACGGGTTCGATAGTGCCAGTGAGTCAGTTAACTGCATCCACGTGCCGTGAAAGTCGAACCGAATGTGCGTGCCACCCGCTGATGCAAGCTATATAGTCTACTTCAAAAACCTCGCTCGAGCGGTTACAACTTATAATGTAATGTAGACACGGTATGTATGTGTGTGTGTGTGTGTATATATATATATATATATATATATATATATATATACATGTGTGTGTATATATATATATATATAAACTACGCCCCCAATCATTCAACTTAATAGCACCCATAACAAGGGTGTAACGCTCTTTTTTTCCTCCGTTTTCAGTTTTACATGGAAAAAAAAAATTGTTGGGACCCTATTTTCATGTTGGTCCTATTTGGAAGAGAGAGAAAAGAAAAGCATTGACATTCTGGACGGGTAGACAATTCAAGTGGTGCATAGAACTCACTGCCTGCTATCTGTGACAACTGCTAATACAACTATTACTGAAGAGATCCTAGACGTATCACATCCCATAAAAGAATATTCAACATTGAAAGAGGTAATGTGGGACTTTCAAACTTTATCAACTAAAACGCTGTGTAAAAAAAAAAAGAAGGAAATAATAAAAAAATAATAAAACTTGAAATCGACCTATGGGCTAACAAAATTTTTAATGTTAACTTTGGAAGTTTTAATTTCATCTCAAATTATAGACCCTATTTTAAGACTCCTGTGTACAAATGTTTTTTTAATCCTTGTCACTTCACTCCATTCAATAAAAAAAGACTCTTTAAAACGATAATTATATTAATATATTGTAAACCTTCTCGAGACGAAACCATATCTAAGATATTTCAGGTATGAAATCTGAGGATTCTAGGCAACGTTCCTTTGCCGAACGTTGCCTAGGTATACAAAAAAGGTACGCTTTGTTTATTCGGTATATTAATAAAATATACGTTTAGGTTAGATTAAAATAAGGACAAACAATGAATATACTTGAAACGTTATGTTGAAGTCCACGACAATCAGCATAGGAGGTTAATGACTTACCCGCATACCACTATCTTATTAAAATAAAAGTAATTATACCCATGAAAAAGAGGCCAACGATATATTCACAGGAGCTTTCGGAATTTTGTTAGAATTTTGGTATTTTGAGCAAGTATTAATAATATTATTAAAAAGTGTTGGTTAATTTAACGAAATTTTGTCAAATATATTTTAGTTGGCTATTAAGTGCTATATGTGAAAAGGTTTTCTTAGCCTAAATTTTAGGCCTATCATAGTGTATAGCTTTTCTCATTAACTCTTCAGCATATTTAATGTTGTTATTTGATTAAACTAACCAAAGAAAACTATAAATGTCCAAACATTTTTTAAACACCGAATTGCGAATTAATATGCTCAATTTTCTTCAAAATTTAATTGTAAATTGGAAGATAGTGTATAACATTCCAATTATACATAAATAACAATTAATTGAAAAAAAAATTACACCTCAAAAACTTTCAGTAATACCGCAAAATATCTCAGTTATTGCCTTTTCCATCCATCCACAGTAATTCTGCCCGAAGGCAGGTCCTTCATTGCAATCATGGCATTTTCATGTTATGCTTGCAGCTTTACTAGGAAATTGTAGGTGTGATAGCTTCCCGTTGCTTTCCACACCGGTGAAGGATGATGATGATGATAATGATAAGGATGATGATGATAGCCATATGATTTCGGGGACCGTTTGGGCCTTAAAGTTTTCCTGACATTTGTCTTACAGGTGAAGAAAAACCCTGAAAAAACCTCACCCAGAAAAACTGCCCCGACCGGGGATCGAACCCGACCCCGCTGCGTGACAAGGCAGCACCTCGAGACCACAGCGGTGGACCGTTCCCTTTTATTCACATATAATTTCCATCACGTTTCTTTATATCAAATGTATCCCTTATCATACTCGAGTAGTCTAAGACCTAGAAGCGTGCTGGTTCGATTCCCTAAGGAAAACATATATTCTCAAGCAATTTTGGCCTGAGTATGGAACCAGTATCCATCCAGCACGATAACATAGGGAAATTAGAAGCTATGATGAACAATAGCTCCAGGTTAAGAAAAAAAAACTAAAACGGCTGTAGGACCAGTCATCCTGAATGCATGTAACCAATAGGCTATACTTAACGAATGATTGTCGAACTTTTAATCGGCATGTGTCAATTACGAGAAAGTAGTAGGCTGGTAAACATGAGTACAAAGTCCAACAGCTTTTATGCAAAATTCTTACGTGAACATAAAACCAACAATTTTCTTTATGGATGAATACAAATGCACCATCAGCAATTGCGACCCACGAAGCATAACAATCTCACTCATTTGACTTAATACCCACAACGCTTCAGTTACTATACAATTATCTTAGTACCATTAACTGCCCATCCAAAACTATTAACCTTTCAGTATGACACTAACAGGATATAATAATATGATAACAATAGAGGAACCTTTACCAGTTAAGAAAATAAAATTGATATCGGAGTCAAGCTTTCTCCTCTAACTTAACAAAAAAGAACAGAAAACTATAAGCAAAACAAAAGTGGAAGATGAAAATAAGTTCCTGCATCGAGGTGAAAGCGTAGCGACGTATCTTTTCTAGTGTAGCAGAGCGAAAGTGCAAGACAGTGACAGTTTTTTCTACATAAATGCAAGCTAAGAAAGAAAAAAACAACTTCGCCCACAGTTCTCTGAGAACATTTGGTTATAAATAATAAAGAATAATTTTACGGAATATGGACATGTTGATTACATAGAAGTGTACAAATAGAGAACTACTTCACCCACGAATACAGCGAATCATTCGTTCTTGTAAATACGTATATTACTAAATATTATAGTTTCTAGAACGTGAACTTTCACCCACGAACTATCCGTTTGAATACAACTTTAACTATAAACTAGATACTTACTATCCCCCGCAATTAATCCGTTAGAACACATTCAAAACCATATACAAGATATTTAACTTCACATCCGCTGTCAACATCAAATTGTAAAACTAAATCAGAATCTTGGAGAAATGGCTGAATTCAAATACCTAGGAACAATAATTACAAATAGGTATGAGTTGCACAAAGGAATTAAAGATAGGCTCAATTCTAGAAATGCATGCTATTATGTATTACAGGCACTCTTCTCGTCCCAACTCCTTTCAAAAAAAAAAAGTTGAAGTGAAAACATATAAAACTGTTTTTCTCCCAATTATATTATATGGAATCTTATCTTAAGGAAGGAAAGGAGATTACGAGTATTTGAGAATAAAGTTCGTAGAAATTTTTTTGGACCAAAGAGAGAAGAACAGAGAGGTGAATGGAGAAAACTTCATTAGCAGTGAGCTACATGGTCTTTATAGGAAGCCAGATATAATAAGAACAGTTAAGTCTCGTAGACTGCGATGGGCATATGTGGCACGAAAGGGGAATGAAAGAGATGCATGGAAGCTTCTTGTAGGAAAACCAAGGGGAAAACGCACAGTTGGTAGACCAATAATGAGATGAGGGAATAACATTAACCATGATTTGAGGGAAGTAGATTATACAGGGGATGATTGGTAAACATTATCTCAGGATAGAGATGTATGGAGAGCCAATGTCCGCGAGGCCATGAACCTATGGGTTCGATAGTCAGTGAGGTAGTTAGTTATCCTCCTGGTAAAAAAAAAGAGAATAAGGAAACCGATATAGGGTAAGAATTTATAACAGCACTTTAGAATTTTAAATCATATGGCCATCGCAATCATCATCATTCATATTTCATCTTAGGTTAAGCTTATGCTTAGGGACTCTCCTGGCGCACCATTATCATCATCATCACCCATCATATCATCGGGGTAACGTAACCCCGCCTTCCAGGCGCCCCAACCTTAGAAGTGGGTTACAATTACGCCATGCCTGGAGACAAACCTGGGGCATTTGAACAAAAAAATTAAAATATTGTTTATATAAATAAGCGTTTCACTGAACTGTTACCACTATTGATGCTACAATACGGGCTGATTCACAATAAGTATTACGAGTATAAACTTCTAGGGCATGTAGAGGGGACTTAATAGATACAGTTTGGATGAGAAACTCATGTCCGGAAACGTACCATTTCGATGTAAAATAGGTTTGAAGATCGGAACACAATGGGCTGATACGCATATCCTGTGTTTCAGAATAAGTATTACAGACTTTTAGGGGTTGCATTACAAGTGCGGTTCCATGTGGCGACCCTGTTGTTCGTTGCACAAAGTGCACCTGCGACGCATGTATTCATACACACGTCCTACAAGACCTGGTGTGTGCTCAATAATTTCTGCTGCCGCCAGAATTCCTGCAAGAAGATCTTCCTCCAACTCGATAGGTGTAGTACAATCCCTAGAAATCTGTAATACTTGTTCGAAAACACACTACACACGATATCAGCTCATTGTGTTTCGATCTTGAAACTTATTTTGTAACAAAATGGTAAGTTTCCGGACACGGGTTCCTTACCAAAACGGTATCTACTAAGTCCCCTCTACAACCCCTGGAATTGATTCTGAAGACCGCTTATATGGGTTTAATCTTTAATTGCAAGATTCACCTGCCAATGACTTTTGGTTACCCTAATGGAACATAGCATGACTTCATGGGGGTAAAGTAATATTCAATGGGAAGCAGTTATATCATAATTAAGAAGATTTTCCCAAACAAAAATTTAGATCTAGGAGAAAAATATATTCAATCCATTTTAAAGGTTAAAACAAAATAATAAAAAATAAAAACTGTAAAACACACCCACCTATTCAAGAATTGCCATTAGTGATAAATTTGTCTTAAATCTTTTGTACCATTTTACCGCCCACAATTTATCCATAAATTATTTAACTGTTTACATCACTTTTATTTGTTGTATTTTCTCTCTTGTCATGAGAATTTTATGTCTATTTCAATCAAATTGCAGTGTCCGTCGCCGTGGCGTAGTCGGTAGAGTCCCTACCTTCGAGTCCGGCGACCCGGGTTCGATTCCCGGCGGGGTAGGGGATTTTTAATCTCCACTTTGGGTCTGGGTGTGTGCTTGTCCATGTGTCTATATGTGAGAATAACAGAAAGTTAACAAAAAAGAAAAGGTAAAACAAGAAGGAAAACAGTGTAATGTCCGTCGCCGTGGCGTAGTCGGTAGAGTCCCTACCTTCCATACCGGCGACCCGGGTTCGATTCCTGGCGGGGTAGGGGATTTTAAATCTCCACCTTGGGTCTGGGTGTGTGTGTCCTGTCCTTGTGTCTATGTGAGAATTAAAGAAAGTTAACAAACGGGTAAAGCAAACAAAGAAAAAGGTAAAAAAAGTGATAAATCTGTCTTTAAACTTGTGTACCATTTTACCGCTCACAAGTTCTCCACAAATTATTTAACTGTTTACATCACTTTTGTTGTATTTTCTTTCCTGCCATGAGAATTTTGTTATTTCTATTTCAATCAAATTGCAGTTATATTTTATTCTCAATCCCTGATGATAGTTATCAATCTTTTCGTTGGTCTTGTTTTTGCCAAGAGTACCGTTGGAATGTTTGTCAATAAAATCAACGACAAGTCTCATAATTGCACTATGCTATACGCACTTGTATTAACTTTCACTTTACCAGTCCTATGTAGCTATAGTGTACCTAAGCATATAAGAGTTCCTTACGGGTCATGGACTTTCAATGATGATGATATGATGAACAATTATTATTAGATGACAAGGCCTGAATGACCATTATTTAACGGTAAAATAACTGTATATGCAAATGACTACAATAACTACCTTTATAAAAAGCTAACATTTCATTCAACATCGGGATAAGAAGGGATTAAACTACTCAGTTGTGATTAAAGATGGAGGAATATATTTTAAAACTCATGATTTTAAATGCTGGTTCACAATTTTTATGTTTAATTACATGTTATAACCTGCAATAAAGTCATCAGCTAATTAACATTTTTAGAGGTTAAAGAAAATTAGCTCCTCAAGGATATTTCACTATTCCCATGCAAGAAAATATCCGTGACTTAACAAAAATTAATTACAAATCTGGTCAAATGCACCACGAACCTAAATAACAAATCTCAGTTTTTAATTTAAGAAATGTACTCCCCTCAAATAAATAAATAAAACTTCAAACAAGTTACATCGTCGCTGGGCAATGGAAACTCATAAATCTATTTTCACAAATTTTACAGAAAAAAAAATACAGAAATGACACATGAATGGATGGAACAAAATTAAATTTTTATCGTTAGATGGCAACATTGTAGAAAGGAGTTATGGGGGTTGTGCAAATGACGTGCAAGTTTTTTTTTTAGTTTTTTTTTTCACACTAGATGCAATTTAGTGAACTTTCATGACTTTTCAAGGTTCGTGGACTACGAGGTTTTCATTGCATAACGACAATAAAGATCATCGCAACCTCCGCATTAACAAATTTAGTTAATTATCAACAGATAATGTCATACACTACATGATTTTAATACCCATGTGTAAACTTAGTGTTATTTTCAGGCATTTGTCTGATTCAGGGATCAGACAACCTACACACACATGTCAATTTCCTTATAATACTAAATGAGCATCGATATCACAAATACGTCGCATATTCTTCTTTATAGCGGCACTATATTCAGCCAAAGATTTTTTTTTATTATTCCGGCTTTTACAACAAATATACATTTTTCCGGTACCCATGTTCACAGTTAACTACACATTTGTTTCAACACATTTTTCCATTCTTGTCTGTTCATCCATATATCTTCTTCTATTTCCCATTCCCTCTTAGTTTCATTGATTCCCTGAATCCACCTAATATTTGGTCTACCCTTCTTTTTCCTTCCCTGTGGTTCCCAATCCATGATTATCTTAGGTAGTCTTCCTTCTTCCATCCTTCTAATGTGTCCGTACCAATTTAATTGCTTCTTCTTTATAAAATCTAATATTGAACATTGTACCTGCATTTTTTCTTTTATATATGAATTTCTGATTTTATCCTTCCTGGATATTCTTGCAGCACGTCTCCAGTAGTCCATTTCAGTGCTATTTTTTTTTTCATTTGTGCATTTAAAGCTCACACATCAGCTCCATAGGTAATAATGCTTCTGATTATTGTATTAAAAATAGTTTCAGTTAAAGATAATACTGCATTTAAAGAAACAATATTTGACTTCGTTACTTGGACCAGATGTTTCAGAGGAGTTTTGATTGCTAAGTAATAAAACCGGGGACACTAAAAACCTACGAAAAATGTTATCAACAAACATATTATCTTCGAGCAATTAAATAAAAACAAAGACATTTTAATACATTAATTCATGGTTTATTTACAAATTACAAAATAAATAACCTTCAAACAAGATTTTATGACTCGATTGTCATTGCAATCCAATCAAATTTATTTGTTGAAATCATTTCAATGCCGTAACAATAAGTATAAAACTATGGCTAGCTCCATATATTTCAACATAATCTGAATAATATGAACTGGAACGATTACTTAAGAATTTTTTTTTTGTACAATGCCACCAGGTTGTCTTTTATGACATTTCTGGCTTTCTCCCCTGGCATTAGCGGAATTGTAATCCATTTCTTATTTCTTAGGTTGAGCACCTGGAAGGCAGAGCTACGTTACCCCGATGATATGAAGATTTAAATGATAATGAAGCGCCAGGAGAGTTCTTAACCTAAACCTAACCTAAATTCCAGACCATGGACAACCATAACTGTTGTCATAATCGCTGACACTAGCCCGTGAAGGCTGGTCTTTAATTAAGAAACTAGTCTGATTTAATCGTCCTGGAATTACATCAGCTTCTATTCCCAAGACTTTCAAAAGCAAAATGCAATGAAAACCATGAATCTGGAGTTGATTTATTCACTTATCAATTAACACAAAAACGTATGCAAGCATTCATAATCAAAATGGGTGAAAGATAGAGAAAGCAAAAAAAGGCAACTCTTTTATCACAAGAGTTTACATTTAATAATAACATGTTTCCTCTATGTTAATTCCAGTTCAGCAATACTCTCATTTATACAATATGTACACAATTTGAATTTTTTTAAATGTATTTACTTACTTACTCACTGGCACCATCGAACCCGTAGGTTCATGGCCGCGCGGACACAAACCCTACACACATCCCTATCCTGAGCTAATGCTCTCCAATCATTCCCTGTATAATCCACTTCCCTCAAATCATAGTTAATGTTATTCTCCCACCTCATCCTTGGTCTACCAACTGGGAGTTTTCCCTCTGGCTTTCCTACAAGAAGCTTCCATGCAAGTCTTTCATTCCCCATACGTGCAACATGTCCTGCCCATCGCAGTCTACGAGACTTAACTTTTCTTATTATATCCTATAAAGACCATGTAGTTCATTGTTATGTAGTCTTCTCCATTCACCTGTCTGTTCATCTCTCTTTGGTCCAAACATTTTCCTAAGTACTTTATTGTCAAATACTTGTAATCTCCTTTCCTCCCTTAAAGTAAGAGTCCATGTTTCGCACCCATATAATATAACTGGTAGAATAATAGTTTTATATATTTTCAGTTTAACGTTTTTTGAAAGGACATCAAGAGTCTCTGTAATGCATAATAGCATGCATTTCCAGAATTGAGCCTATGTTTAAAATGTATTTACAAAATGTAATTCATTAATTCCAAAAATTAATTGTCTGTATCACTTTGTCCTTGAGGCAATCCTCTATTGAGGAAAGTTGTATATAATAAAATTATTATTTAAAAAATCCTGTAAGTATTTGAGGCACACGCCCTAGAGGCAGTACGCTAAAAGTCGGAAGATCGCGGTTTAGTTCCCAATGGGGTCAGAAATTTTTAGCTAACCTAAATCTTCGGCAGCATCATGACTCTGACGTTGACTCAGCCTTCTAACAGAAATGGGTACCAGACTTTTGTTCTTGGGATAAAGGGGGTGTCATACAGGCCTGACATCTTGTGCCTATTGTCTGGAAAAGTTGGAGCTTTAATCTCCCACTATCCAAAAAGCCTCTAAGGCCTATAGTGGGAACACTACATTTTATGTTAACCTACACGAGTACTCAATGCATATTTTAACATGTATACTCCAGCTGTAAAAAGAAATGAAGAATGAACCAAGACCAATAAAGGAATAGGAGCAGCTGTCTAGATCTGAATACCGTTAGTTTGTCTTCTTAGAACAACAGATGTTAATAGCATCAAATTTGTAATAGGAATGAAATTATATAATTAATACAAGTAAGATGTTGTAATCATATTATGTTATTATTTTCTTTATTTTGCATCAGACTTGAAAGGATATCAGTTACTAGTTTCTGACATAAGGAAAGAAAATGTGCTATCTTTTAGCTTCTGGACAAATAATAAGTGAGGTTTGTGCATCTAACTGCATAAATAGGATCGGAAAACTAATGAATAATATATTGAATCGTCCAAATGTGATACCAGTCTTGAACTATGTTCTTCATGATTACCAGAGAAATAACTAACAGGAACATATTACGGAATGCCCAGAACAAGAATCATTATGGCATCCCACGATATCAACTACAAGGCAGAAGATCATTGGGTAGTCTAAGGAAATTATAGCTCCAGAACACCAGCGATAAATTCGGATCGTCAAACGTTTATTTCTTCCAAACTACAAACATAGAAACACAATTCCAACGTTCCTGGGAAGAGAAAAGTTTGAAGATCCAATCACAGCTGCATTGGCCCTGTTGCTTGTTATGTTGATTGTATCAAAATGGCGACACAACAGGACGTTAGATTGGAAGAGTAGGAGCAGAAGATCATTTCATGCCAGTGGCCTCCAGGGTCACCAGACCTAACCCCTTTTTATATGTGGGGATACATAAAAGATCGTGTTTTTATCCTCCCTATGCCTGACATTCTTGAAAATCTGCGACATCAAATTGTTGAAGCTGTGAATTCGGTAACTAGAGACTAGCTGATTTGTGTGTGGCAAGAAATGAGCCACCGTTCTGATATTTGTCGTGTAACACATGATGCTCATATTGAATGCATAAAATAGCGAAATTTGAACTTTTCTCTTTACAGGAACGTTGGAATTGCGTTTCTTTCTGAATAGCCCTGATAGCTGTATTGTTGAAAACAGTAGAATAATCTTGAAATTAAATTTACACTAAATTTCCAAAACAATTTTATTTATTTCACAATAATTCACCGATTTTTCACAAGCATCGTAATTTAAATTTGTGATACGTACTGCAGGTTACTCAAGAACAGAGCATAAAAGGAATTCTGAGATTCTCAAAGAATTACAAACAGAATCAATCATGAAATATGTACAAAAATATAGAAACAACTAGAAATCCCACGTAAGAATAATGAGGCGAACAAGAATACCACCTGGCAAGAGATCCTTGGGCAGACCCTTAAAACGATGGATTGGGACTTTAAAAGACACCTAGACCTATCAACATGAAAGAAGAAGGAGAATTTGCTACTAATAAAGTATCTCCCTTCACAAATACATTAATCACTCAGTTATTTGCACTCAATGAGGGTCATCTTGTCTTCGATCTAGAGTTCACTTCACTAGTCCACTATTTGGACACAACTGCCTCGTCGAACTCTAGCATTCTTATATGTGCGAGGATAGGAACATTCTAGGCACCCAGTGAAGACTTTTCCAAATGGAAGCCTCGAGAGTCAGATAGTCAGATTCACCTAGAATCGACGTATCTGGAAACTGCTTTCTCCAGAAAGCACTTCTGGAGGAGGTCATTTGCTGACTGCACATGACCCGAATGTAACTCCTATTGGCCTATAAGGAGTTCTAATGCCGCCCGCGAAATTCAAAGGCAGTAATTTGACCAAACGATAAAAAATGCGTTACATTTTTTTTTAAATAAGTTGAGGACGACTGTACTTTATAGGTACTAAATTTATATAAAAAATTTATAGTGACTGATACCTTAATGGAATTTTACCGTGTATTGTATTTTATTAGCATAAACTATAAACGAATAATAACCAAACTATTGCTCTATTTGTACACAATATAGCTTAGTGCCATGACTCAAAAGAAAAGTGACGAGCAATAAAATATATGCAGTGGTGATAGGAATACCAAAACGAGTTACATAACATTCTGCAATTAGCCAGTAGGTAAGATATGGCAAGAAAACATCGTGTAAATGACTGTGCTTATTCAGCCTTTGAATTTTTTAACGTATGTACACAAAACCACAGATGTGTAACATGCCCAACAAGACATTTGTACGCCAATCTTGTGCGTACGGTCAAGAAAAAGTGATCAGAAGCTACTAATGTCTACAGACGCCGTATATAAACTTTCTTCATGTTGTTAAGAGAACCTGGATGACACGTTTCAAAAGACGGACTTCTTTTGTGGATCGTGAACGTGACATGGCACAACTCCAATCTCTTTCTCTGATATATTCAATCGCAATTTTTAGCATTGTGATAATATGTTCATACCTCAGAAGATTATGAAGGAATGCTCCATTATCAGTTTAAGTGTATTCTTAAAAAAAACTAAAAGTGATATCTACCGTATAACGTCACTTTCTTATAAAATTAGAAAATTCAATATTCCTCAGATTTTATATGATATTACATAGGTGAAACCCGTGGTAATCGACGTAACATTGGAATAAATATAAGTCATATAATTGAATTTTAAACCTTTAACTGATTTATTTTTCTCAAAACTCCTAGACATGGTAAAATCTGCAATGTAAAGAAAGAGACTGAGAGATTGAGTGACTGAGAGGTGCAGTTTTGTTTGATCAGTAGTATACTTAAAATTAATCATTTAATTCCATAACGGACGTAACTTAAAATTATTTGGAATGCATCATATAGTGTAGTTTGATGAGTTATATTGAAATATTTCCTTACAATGTAATAAATGTTAATGATAAATGTAATTTCTAACTGAATGTGTGTGATATTATACAGAGTGTTCGGAAATTCCCGTTACAAACTTCTAATACTTGTAGAGGGGACTGGGTAGAGTTTTGTATAAGAACCTTTGACCCGAAATGTATCGTTTTCGTGCCGCAATTTCGCATTTAGAGTTTTAATCTCCCGCGTCTGCCATGGATAAATTGACAGTCATTTAATGATTTATGATTCAATTAATTATATTTGCAGAACTCAACATTCACGGTTTTCTAACAATGTCCAACGTCGAGGGTAAAATAAAGAAACTTCACTTTGTCACTGTAAGAATAAGATGGAACAAGTGTAACATAGCATGATTCGCAGGTACAGTATGTGCAAAGAGCTTGGTAGTCACCACATCGAACTGATGTTACAGTAATGTTAAGTACAATACAAAAATTTGGTTAGTTTGTGTATAAACAATCATTCTTACAGTGACGAAGTGGCATTTATTTTTCCCTTTCCATTGGACATTGTCATGAAATCAGTGAATGTTGCGTTCTGCAAATTGAGTCAGAGATTTAAACGCTTAATGCCAACTTTTACCAGCAGCACGAAAACAGTACCTTTCTGGACACAAGTTCATATTCAAAACGTTACTTACTCAGTGTTCTCCACGGATTGTATAAATTTGTAACGAGAATTTCCGAACACACCTATATAAATTTAAGGTAATATAAGCTAGAGCATAGGGCCTTGATATAGCCAAATCATTGTACAGGGTGGACCGCTCGAATGGACCTAATTTCAATTGCTTGTTACTGGCAAACGGTTGAAGATAGAAACTTAAAACAACGTTCATATTACAGAAAAACTCACCAAGTTTTGATATCCAGATCACCACATCTCTATATGAGCCCCAGCAGTCACTGTGACGATATCAAAGCGATGAACAATTTCTTGCCAAGTACGTTGGAGTATGTCTTCTGGAATGTTCTCAATAGCCTCTATGATGCGCTCACGAAGATCACGAAGGTCTTTGACTGGGGTGGTGTAAACTTTATCTTTGACATAGCCCCAGAGAAAGAAATCCAGTGGTGTTAAATCGGGAGATCTCGGGGGCCACGCGATTGGTCCTCCCCTACCAATCCAACGGCCAGGGAAAATGTTGTCCAAAGTCGTACGAACTTCATTGGACCATCTTGCTGGAAAACGATGTTAGGCTGCAGTTGTTCAATTTGTGGAAAGAAGAACTGCTCCAGCATGTCAAGATATGTGGTACCACGAACAGTTTTCTCGGCGAAGAAAAACGGTCCAATGACCTTATTATGTGACAAACTGCACCAAACATTCATCTTCGGACTATCACGAACATGCTCTTGAATAGCGTGAGGATTCTCCGATCCCCAGATCCGCACATTATGCCGGTTTACCTTGCCTGACAAATGGAAAGTGGCTTCGTCCGAGAAGAAAATCTTGGTCATGAAGTCAGGATCAGCGCCGAGACGGTCCAGCATCGTATTGGCGAATTCCACTCGTTTCGGCATGTCATTCGGCTCCAGACGTTGCACTAACTGCACTTTATATGCGTGCAGTTTGAGGCGTTTGTGGACAATCCGTTGTAATGTCGATTTTGGTATTTGAAGTTCCCGCGAAGCTCTTCTTAATGACTTCCGGGGGCTTCGCTCAAATGCGGCTTGAACATTTGCTACCATTTCATCGGATGCTCTGCGACCACCACCATGCTTCTTCAACACAGATCCTGTAGCTAATAATGTATCACGCCACTTCTTTATGCTTCTAGCAGTTGGAGCATCACGGTTAAACACACGCCGGAACTCCCTTTGAACTCTAATGATTGATTTAAACTCCGCATACCACAAAACAGCTTGCGCTTTCATCTGCGGAGTCGCCATTTTCACAAACAATTAAATCTAAGAACGAGAAACGTATCTTTGTGCCATCTACCGACAGGATTCGAAACTTGGTGAGTTTTTCTGTACTATGAACGATGTTTTAAGTTTCTATCTTCAACCGTTTGCCAGTAACAAGCAATTGAAATTAGGTCCATTCGAGCGGTCCACCCTGTATAACTGGCAAGTACAGACTTATTATTATTATTATTATCCCTCATAGTCTTGTGGCCAGACATTCTGCCTGTAGATCATGAAGTCTTGTGTTCAATTTAACCGGTCAGACCAGAAGAATTTGTTTCAAAAGAAAATATTCCCGTGGTCGCCCATGAACTGGAATTTGCGCCAAGTTTAGGTTTAATGATTCTCCTGGTGCTTCGACCATTTACTGCCATCTTATCGTCGGGGTAACGTAATCCCGTCTCCAAAGCGCCCCAACCTCAGAAATAGGTAACAATTCCGCCAATTCCAGGAGAGAATCCCAGAAATGTAGTAAAACAAACCAGGTGGAATCTAAACAAAAGTATTATTATTATTATTATTATTATTATTATTATTATTATTATTATTATGTATAATGGCTATTATCCTCGGCTAAAATTTAATGAACAGAAAATTATTATATCAGTTACCTTCGGCATGCAATTTTATGAATTTAAATTTTTAAAAAATCCCATTTCTGACTCTAATAATCAAGATAAATAAAAAAAAAAGAAATGGTAGAAAATATTGTATACCATTAATGAATAATATGACTGCGAAATAACATTTACTTTCATTTAATAACTAGCTCCTCAAAACTGGCAAGTTACAAAGTCAGTGCCCAAGGTGAACACCTCGTTCTCTAGCATTTCAATGTATATTTCAAATGAGCTGCACCTCGCATTTCAAATGTTCGTAATTCTAAACTCGAAGGACAAATATACCGTACAAAAATACTTATTTTGCATTCATTAGCACAAATATACAGGTCACGAAGACAGTGATATAAAGACTAACAGGTAATGAATTAAATATAATCTCTTCCTTGTAAGCCTAATAATAATTCTCTTGACACCTATTGTCAACCATACAAAAATATAAAAAAGTAAGGCCAAGTTAGCAGTTGAATATAAAACAGCGAATTATAATTATTTATCAAGTTCCGGCAAAAATTCTATTGCAAACACTATTTTTATAAATGAAATCCTCCTAATACACTGAATTGTAGTTTTTTTTACAAAAAATGAACCCAACATTTTTAGAACAACCATAATAAATTAATTTCAACAGCAGTAGGACTCGAAGTTGTGACGATATTTTCTCACCCCTTGTGTCGCCGCTGCTATAGAATCATCATATTCCACAAACTAAATTAGACTAGTACTAACATATTTCGTTCCAGATAGACAAGGTCCAAAAGACGTTTATGTGGACATCCAGGTCGTGACTGTGAGTGACATTGGAGCATTTTTTAAGCGTCCTAACTGCTGTCGCTCGAGATAAATATTGAAACAATTTATCTATGTATAAAAAAATAATACAGTAATTGTTCCTCCACTTATATTGATGTGAAGAACGGTCTCTTACTTTAAAGCACGGACAAAATATTACATGTATTTGAGAATAAAGTTCTTGGGAAATTCTTGGATCAAAAAAAGAGACGAATAGTTTCTTTAACAGTGAGCTAGATAATCTTTATGGGAAACGAGATATAGTAAGAGTTAAGGTTCTTAGACAGCGATGGGCAGGCATATGACACGAATGTGGAATGAAAGAGAGTAATGGAAACTTCTTGTAGGAAAACCTGAGGGAAATCACCCATTTGGTAGATCAAGATTGAGATGGGAGAATCGTGATTTGTGGGATGATTGGAAAACATTAGCTCAAGATAGGGATGTATGGAGAGCTTATGTCCGTGCGACCATGAACCTTCGTGTTCGATAGTCAATGAGTTAGTCCTCTGCGTGATAAAAGTGAATAGATAGAAATACACTCCCGTATCTGCCTTATGGACCGTACGTATAACAATGGTCCTTAGCAAAAATGCGCTGGTTCAAATCACAAAGGAGGAATAATTTTTTCATGGCAATTCGGCCAACTTTTGGGACCGGTACTCACCCGTATCCTGAGTGATTTGGGTTGGTACAATAAGTAATGGTTTAGAAACCCTGTTATAATAGCAGGGGGACTCGATATGATGACCACATGTCACCTTTATTCGACTGTATACTTGCCCATCACATGTGGATGTGAGACCAGTCAGCTGACTAGTAGGCCATGGATTTTTTAGGCATATGGCGCTATGTAGTTTTGTTTTATTTTCCTAACCTATAATGGATTCCACCTGGGAAAGGAAAGAGAGGTCGACCTAGATTTAAATGGATAGATGATGTAAGAAGAGGTATGAGGGAACTAGGTCTGGAAGAATTGGAATGGGGAGATAGAGAAGAATGGAGAAAGAAGATAAAATCTGAAAAGCTTTGGGCACAGGAAGATGTTTTATTACATTGTAAACCTGTTTATAACTAAATAAAAAATACAATGTGTGTGCGCCCACGAGATTTAGACCACGATTATGTCCGATGTTATTCGACCATCATAACCATGAAAACCGTTGTATTTTCTTTCCACTTTCTCTGTCTCTGAATGCCTCATTAAAATTGCTTGTAACAAATTCTGAACCGGTAATGTGAAAATACGGCACGAACTTTAGAAGAAAGAGTAGTGAAGAAACCTACAACTCTCTCCAAAACAATAAAATGGATATTAGCTGAACAATAAAAACTTCCTAAATAAACATACTATAAGGTTTTACGAGAAAACAAAAATTATTTTTCAAAGTCATCTCGCTATTCCACTTGTTAAATATTTGATACACAAAAATTAGAAGCTGCCTGTTTATATATATATATATATATATATATATATGGGGACCATTAGGGCCTTAAAGTTTTCCTGACATTTGTCTTACAGGTGAGGAAAACCCTGATAAAAACCTCACCCAGAAAAACTGCCCCGACCGGGGATCGAAACCCGGGCCCGCTGCGTGACAAGGCAGCACGCTACAGTGGTGGACTAACTATATATATATATATATATATATATATATATATATATATCCCAATCAGAAATTAATACACCTTTTGAAATATCTTACAATAATAATATTGTAGACTGTAGAATAAATTCTTGGACCGAAAAAAGAGACGAACAGATAATTTAACAGTGAGGTGGATAATCTTTATGGGAAACGAGATATAATAACAGTTAAGCTTCGTAGACTGCGATGGACAGGGCATATGGCACGAATGGGTAATGAAAGAGGGTCATGGAAACTTCTTGTAGGAAAACCAGAGGGAAAACGCCCATTTGGTAGATCAAGATTGAGATGGGAGAATAACATTAATCATGATTTGAGGGAAGTAGATTATAGAGGGTAAAAGACTACCAAGTGGGCCCCCCTTAAAAATAAAACTTTACAAGGATTATAAAACCAACTGGAGCCTTAATAAACGTTATAATCCTATCACCTATACTATAGGAACATTTAATGTTTTCCACACTGTCTATGGGGGATATAAACATGGAGTTCTGGTCCTCCAGAGTGTGATTAGGGTTAAAAATCTTATCTTATAAGAATAATTGGTTACGAAATCTAGCAATCAGCTTAGGATTTAAGGTTAATGTATTACCATGCAATGCTTCAGAAAAAGAAAGGCACCTATAAAATAGCTTATTTGAATCATAGTTAAGGAAAGAACAGTAGCATTACTCTCACAATAAAGATTACTCCTGGAGAATACTTCTGCTCATGTTTATATTATAGATGACATAGAGAAAATATTCATAAGGTTTAAACAGCAGCGTTGAACAATTCAGTTCCAATAGGTGAAAGCTCATACTGGAATCTTTGGAAATAAACTAGCTGATCAACTGGCTAAGGAAGCAGGTGCAGCTAATTCCTCAGAAATAGAATTCAACAAAAAACCCAAGAGGAACTATAGCTACGGAAATGCAGGAAGAACTGAAAAAAATGGCAGGACTTGTGACAACACAGAGGGGCTGTCAGCATCCCCCCCCCGGTCAGTTCAGCGCTACTCAAAAACAATATTAACCATTAAATTGGCAAAACACAAATTTCTTCTGTTAGATATTTGAATGTGGCGGACCGCAGTGAAAACGGAATCTTGTATAACCGTTATTATTAGGTGTATTGTATAATTAGACGCACATTTTAGTGATTTATTTTCGTTCGTTTTCTTCTGATTTATTTCAAATATTAAATTAACTAAACCAACTGATGTATCTAAAAGGATACATTACGAATTTAAGGTAATCTAAACCTGGAGTTGACAGGACAAGACAAAATTTATCGGCACATAATGGAATAATGGATAACCTCATTTGCTCCTAACAGTGGAACATCTTATATTCATGTGTGCCAAAAATACAATCCCAGAAGGACTGAGGGAAAGTGGACCTTGGTCTGTGACTCAAAAACAAATGGTGACTAAATATTTCAGATATTTTACGATCTTCTTAAGATCTATAAATTTCAACAAACTGCAAATAGGCAAGGAATTGTTAATAGTTAAATTTTCAATGAGTTTGCTAGAGAGATAAATTAAAAAAAACCTAAATATGTTTACGCAAAGTCATCAAACATCATAATTTAAATAATAATGACAAATTGTTAGTAACATACAATAAAACTTGTTTAAAGCGGAATCGCATGGGACCATTTTTTTCCACATTAGACAACATTCCGCATTATAAAAAAAGAAAAATAAATTAACCAATCTTAGATTATAGAGCACCGAATATGTATTTTAATACAACGGTACATACGATTTAGCCACCTTTATTCCGTACATTCAGAACGCTACCTGTGAAAGATACGTTCACAATCAGTCTCAGATCTTAAACTAATTTAAGATTTTACAGTGCACTGGTTATTTGTAAGACAGATTCACACGCCAAATATTTGTATTTCGCAAAACGGGTGTGCAGTGAGGCCGAAAGAAAATTCCAGATATAGGTAGAAACTCTACTTCTCCCGGCGGCAGAAATCATTACTTATATCACTTATTGTTAATTCGCCTAACGGGAATTCAATGGAATAGAAACTAATTTATGTCTCTATCTTTCCGCCTTATAAACATTTTGTCATGAATTGTGTAGAAATATCCTTCCGTTTCCGCATTGGACAAATTCCGTTTTATACAAAATAAATACACGTAAAATTACTATTTTTTGCCGGGACCGATAAGTTTGTTCACATTGGACAGATTTCCGCATTATTCACGTTCCGGATTAAACAAGTTTTACTGTATTTAGAAAATGAAATATGAAATGTACTTAATAGCATGTAGTATTACAACGAATGTAATGGAACATTCGGAATAAATAATTAAAATAATAAATAAATGGAAGACTCTATTCACGAAATTCTGCTAAGTACCGGTAAGTGAAACATTTCTTCATGCTTATGTTAGGCAAGCTATGGACGTACCCAAAGTCCATCTCAGTATCAAAGAGAAGCATAAAAAGTTTTATTGTGAAGAGCTGTATAAGAGCTTCCTAAACCCTGCCGAACGACACTTGCCTCAGGAGTCTTCTATTTTTTATGTGTTGATAAAGGATGCTAATTGTGAAGGATGTTAAAACCTACCCTTAGACTATAAAATCTCAAGAAAAAAAGTTAGTTATATGGAAGCTCAAAAGTTATTTTTCAAACTGGAAACTATTTATATTACTAGCCTACAGTATGGATTTGTAAATTTAAAATGCCAGTAATTTCCTACATTTTTATGTAGTTATAGTTATTAGGTTGTCTCTTAATAATGTCGATTTTTTAATATAATGTTATGTATCTGGTGGAATTCTGATGGTGTGAATCACTTGGCAGTGCAATCGTTGCGGATCTTCATTCTCAACAACTGGAACGAGTTCATGAAATTTTGAGAAGGAAGTACCCAGCATTAATTAACAGAAATAGAGTTATCTTGCGAGGCAATCTGACACCCCATATTGCACGAAAATACATAACAAAAATTCAGGACTTGGGAGGAATCTAACTGTTATCACACACAGTACATACAGAGTCAGGCCGACATTTAAATACATATTTCTTTGACCCTGCAGGAGGGGGAGATCATATTCTATATCAACATTTATTTTGATTTTTTTATCACCCAGAAGTTTATATTTTAATTCTCCCTGGGTTTGGTATGATTTCTCATATTATTTGTCAGTAACAGGATCTCACCGACAAAATGATAGGGATGATAGGTCATGCAGAGAGGGATATATATAGTCGCAAACACACCGTTTACGAGTTATGAGCAGGAGAAGGTGTTCACCCGTAAGGGTCGGAATTGAATACAAACAATTGTACACGTATAATTTTATTGAAAAAGGCATGTTTTTACAATAAGTGTTTTCACGATGTGAAAAATAGTCCTGCATGATCGGCCGTCCTGGCCGATCGTTGCTGCGACGATATCAAACATGCAATGAGGCACAGGGTCGACTGTTTGAACACTTATTGTTAAAACATGTATTTTTCAGTAAAAGTATACGTGTACAATTGTTTGTATTCAATTCCGACCCTTACGGGTGAACACCTTAACCTGCGCATAACTCATAAACGACATGTTTGCGACTATATGTTCCTTCATAAAAAATGATCCTCATTTTATCGGTGAGGTCCTGTTACACCCTGTATATATACCTGATTTTGCGCCCATCTGTTTCATTTCACAGTCCATTTCTTTCGAGAAATTTCGAAAGCATTGAAGCTGTGAACCAGGTCTCAACGGATTCTTCGCATCAAAAACCAGAGACTGGTACTATTGCGGGATAATAAACCTGGCTGAAAGATGGCTCAAGACCATAGAATCTTATGGGAGTTTAATTTCTTGTCGGAAAACATTCCAAACGGTGTTTTTATAAAACGTCATTACTTATGAGACAGGTGTCATTTATAACAAACATACTGTGTATGTCCCTCGATATAGCCGAAGGGTCTAACGAATCAGTTTTCACAAGGATCCTGACGATATACAACAATTGTCATGGCTTCGTCTACAAGATCGTAGAACCGTCCATTCCCATCTTCTACTCTATAAAATATTACACACATCATTACCTAATTATTTATCACGCCGCTTCGTTAGATTCTCTGATACAAATAAATTAAATACCCGATCCCATCAGCAGATTGTCCTTTACATCCCTCCTCATCACACTACCTATTACTCCAAATCTTTTACGGTTTCTCTTGCTAGAACATGGAATTCTCTTCCACCCTATGTCAGGGACTGCCAAACTTTACCATCTTTCAGAAACAAATTGAAAATAAAATTATTAATAGAAACATCTCACTGATATCATTTTTTTAAATAACTGATAATTTGTTTTTCCATTATTTAATAAAGATGGTATTAATATTAATAAACATATTTACCCAATGCCTTATATACACTGTATAAGTGATGGATTAATTCATTACAGTTTATTACTTTCTTTGTACTTACTCCTCCCCCATTTTCATGTATGGTAGATTCGAGTTGTTATTCCTTTGTGTATATATTATCTTATTAGACACTATTTTCATTATTGTTCAGTTTAACCAGATAATTAATTATTTAGTATGTAATGTTCTTGCAATTTTTTTTGTATTTATATGTAACACATGTTTGTCCTGGTGAGGGGTGGAAGAGAAGGCCCACATGACCTTTACTTCACAGGCTAAATAAATAAACATTATAATTTATACATATGAGAAGGCTTTACCAAAAGACTTTGTATTAATGATAGCGGAAATAAAGTTTTACGATACCTAGAATGAAAAAATACACCTGCAAAGTGACCAATAGTTTTTAATAGAACTGCTATTACATAAAGTAGTAATCAAACGTTTTGGAAACTCTACAGACTGGTCATAAATTAGACTAGTAGAACATCCTGCTTAATTTTCTTATTTAAATTACGAATATGACATATTTTGTGGAAATAAGCTTCTAATCAACATGCCAATTTTTCTGTATTTAATGTTTACGGTTGTACTGTAAATCTACAATCTAATCATACAAGAATGGTAAACATCGATAATTAAACAATGCAAAAATAAAAACAACTACTTTTATTACAGATAAAATAAAATAAATATTTTTGTACGCCTATATAGGTAAATGACACTACAAACTCATTTTCGAAAAAAATAAATAGTATCAATTTTCATAGAAGGAAACTTAACAAGTTCAGTCAATGTTTTAGTCACTAGACCGAGAGAATATAATTACATAAAATATATTTATGCTTACTCTTCACGTACTAACTAATGCTAGATACGTGGAAATAATGTTTCCGAGTAAAGTTGGATGACGACGAGCAAATAATGTGTTGTGTTGTCTGCTGTGAGACAGACAGTTACTTTGATAAATAACTAAATCTTTATATTCCATATTTGTGCTGTATTTTCTTGAATTCACATTGGCATGAAGCAAACAGGTCTGCTGTAGGAGACAAATTTCACTAGAAATTACACCTTCAATAAATTGCTGCTTCCACAATGAGTTTCAAAACAATGCTAGAGGAAGTAAATAAGATATGTCGTGGGCTTACAAGGAAAACTTAACTCCAAAATTTACTTTTAATGGTAATGAGTAGAACTTAATATGCTCTATCTATAGGGAAATATAAAGTCTGCCTGTTAAAAGTTCCTTACAATGATACATCTATAAATTATTGACCCCGATTTTTTATAAACATTCAATTTTCAAAATATCTTGAGTGTTCGTACAAACACAAAAATACTATCAGAACTTAAAGCTGAACCCTTTCTTGGAAAAATACAAAATTACAGAAACAAATGAAGACTACACATTGGAAGAATGATTAGAGAAATAATCTCCAATTTAATATTAAAACATCGACAAGTTGAGAAACGAACCCAAGAAGAGGACTGGATGGATGAGACCGGAATAGGCCACTAGGCCTTCACCCTTATATGCCAATAATCTTACAACTCTACAATGTTTCTATTGAACCGTTAGCGGCAGCGTCATATAAATCATCATTTGGCCATTTGTTGACCTGTCTTGGCATCAAGACAAACACCATCCAAAAGTCTTTTGACTGGACGTTCTGGTCTTCTTCTTCCTGCAGGTTAATAACTTAACATTTGTTTGGGTATACTATGATTTTCCATTCGATGAACATGTTGCATCGATCTTGATTCATAATCAGATTTTTTTTAAAGGTTCCATGTGTAATTCTTCTAAGATGTCTTAATTTTTTTGTGATCTAGTAGTGTGTATCTTGCAGTCCTCCGAAGGTATCTCATTTCAGCAGATCTAAGTATCTGTAAATCCTTCTGTTTCAATGTCCATGTTTCGCTACCATACAAAAGAGTTGGAAGAGCCATTGTTTTATACACTTTTAGTCTTGAATGTTTTTGGACTGTGGCTTGTAGATAGAATTTATAACCCTAAAATCCTTTAAAAAATTGATATGTTTACATTTACATCCTTTTCTTCTTCATATGAGATATTGCATCCTAGATATGTAAAATTATTCACCTGCTCCAAAATTTTATTGTCAAGTACAATTTTACTTCTGACACGATCTACACCTTGAAATGCCATAATTGCCACATATAATAATAATAATAATAATAATAATAATAATAATAATAATAATAATAATAATAATAATAATAATAATAATAACAATAATAATTATTATTATTAGTAGTAGTAGTAGTAGTAGTAGTAGTAGTAGTAGTAGTAGTAGTAGTAGTAGTAGTAGTAGTAGTAGTAAATCATTATTATTTGTATTATTATTATTAGTATTATTGAATGGGAGTACCAATTGGAGATAGATCTGCATATATAATATAAACACTGTTATTTCCGGATGACCAAATAATAATTACGCAAAAGTATAAAGACATGTAGTTTTTGTTCAGAAAATTATTGTAAGAATATAATAATTGGAGCTTGAAAATAAATTTATAAAAATACTTTTAATATGGGATCTTGAGCAGAAACCGAATTTAATATTAGATGATCAGAAGGGGTATATCAGAGGGTGTGAAGAATTTTGAGATTTGTGGGCAAAAGTAGATAATGAGGATAGGCAAGAAAGTGACATTATGAACAGAATAAATAAAGGTAAAGTAATAACAGCAATGTTAAATGGTGACCTATGGAGCAGACATATAACCAGGAAAAATAAATTACAAATATATAATTCAACTAGAAGTCCCGGCCACGCGTTGCTGTGACTTCAGCCAGATTACTTAAAAATAATACTTACACACGAAATTAATAATATTGAAAATAAAATAAACACTGAACACACTTAAATTAAGAAATAATCAATATTTGTAATTCAATTGAAATTCGCGGTTGCAACAAAAAACACAGCCATCTGGATCTCTCTTTGTTAAATAATAAACCAATTACTTTAACAAATTACCTTACACCGCCATCTGTTAGAATCGTATGGAACTCACAGATAATTACACCACCATCTGTTAGAATCGTATGGAACTCTTTGTTAAATAATAAACAAATAATTTGCAATAAAAAATAATGCGACTATAAATTTAGTTATAAACTACCCTAAGTCCCAAGTTGCATCAAACTGCACACAGTGTGCAAAATTTTATTAAAATCGGTTCAGTAGTTTAGAATTCCATCGCGGACAAACAACGTGACACGACTTTTTTTATATATTAAGATTAAGATAGTGAAAAGTACTGTCACATATGGAGCTGAAACATGGAAATTCAACAAAAACTTATGTAGATAGATAAGGATTTATTGGAGAGAATTGCAAGATTTTCAAAATTTGAAAAGAATAAATAATGGCATTCTTGAAGTAGTTTTAAATGATCACAGCAACCATAAATTAACTTTATTACTCTTTACTATATTAGTAACAGGAAATATCTTCCTAATAGTTTCTCGTTAACCATGTGGGCCTCGTTTCAAACAATAGCTTCTTCAGCAAACACAATTACTTTTTCTTTGAACGCGTCTGTTGCAGCCTCCATGTAATAACAAGCATCACACTAATGAAAAAAAAAAATAGCGCTGAACATCAAACGATAGTTCGATTACAGATCAATGCCAAGAGCTAACATTATGTACAGGAGCTGGGCTTTCATAATGAAAAGAAATTAACCGTTCTAGGGAACACGTTTGCGCAGGCGTGAGATCTGTGACCAATTAATGTTAGGTAGACAAAGGGAGTCGCAAAGTATACAAGAGAATGTGCAATTTAAAAAATCAAGGACAATGTCCATTATGTTTATTTTTTTCCGTCGCTTAACATTTTCTATCGTGAATAAATATTACCTACATCACTCGAGAAACATCTAACGAGTTACAAATATTGCATCCAATTAAAGGAAGAAATCTTCGCCCTATAATTTCTGCCAGATAATAGAAAGTGTTTCATCGGTATGATAATTGCTTGAATGCATAGTTCAAGGTAATCCGTCAAAAAATAGGAATTGAAATCAAATTAAAAATGTTTACTATTTCGTGACTGCAGTAAACTGTAGTAAAAAGAGGATTTATACGTAAATTAATTATTGACATTTAATACCTACATTTTCCATAACATCCTAACGAATATTTAGATTAATTATTTTTGTAAGAAACAATTTATAAATAAGAATTATGACTACACTCTAATTCAACCCAGGAAGTTACTACAGACCTTACGGGCTAAGCCAGTGTCCCCCTACGTACAGGGGGCAGATGTTGCCAAACTCATAATAACGGTATTTGTTTGTTTAGGGAGGGGCAAGGTTAGCAGTACTTTTTCCAAATCTATGTACTGTATTAGTCATTCAAAATATCTCTGCAGGCGGAAGAAATACGTCTACACGTGACGTCACATAAGGCAGTGTATACTGTCAGCGTCCCACGTCCCATTCCCCTCTGCACTCATATATATATATATATATATATATATATATATATATATATATATATAAAACAGTGTCACGTGTTCTATTCCTGCATAAACAGAACTGCAGTGCCCTCCGTCAACAACTGCACTTACTCCTTAAACGGGTAATACATTTAAAAACATAGTTTTTCTTTTACGGCATGCAGACTAGTTTTATAGTAAATATGAGAGTCGACATTCACACAGGATAGCACAAGTCCGCACGAGCTAAGTGACAAGTGTGGGCTTGGCTTGGACGGCTACAACTTACAACCATGTACCTGCTGTGTTGCATATTTCAGTTTTATTTAAGGATTTCTCTGAAGAAAATGCTGTTAAATTGGCAACCCAGTTCCCTATTCCAAACACACAGTAACTTCCTGGGTTGAATCTGACTGTAGATGAGTATGTATACAGGTTGGAAGTAATGAGCGGACGAACATTTCTGAATTCCAAAACATGAACATTCTCTTCAGAATCCATTATGTAAAACACAAAATATTAAAATGTGATATATTTCACTTTAAGTCTCACTGTCACAGAAATGGCGGGTTGATACATCGAAGTCTACTTCTCATCTACTTCTTTCACAATAGCCACTGATGGCTCCTGGAACTACTGTCCTCAAGTTATTACGGTTTTGATGAACACTTAACATTTGTTACCGTAATTATTTGGCTAAACTTCACAACATGTGACATGACTTCTTTAAATTACTTTATAAACTCCTCTCAAAATTTATTCTTAGGATTTCATTTTTCAAATTATATCCCACTATTTACAATGATTTTTACATGTTTTCTAACGATTATCTGAATATATTTTTTTTACGATATTGAACTATATGAAGACATGGCAGCCATATTGATTTTAACGAATATTCTGTGTTTCAGTGCAGCCAATATGGAGTCTGTACTAATTAACTTACAAATAAAATCAGCGTGCATTCTTTCATAGGTGAGAATACTTAAATTGCGTTAGGTTAGCTTTTATGTTGATCTTTCGCCGATTAGAGTACTTAAATTGCGTTAGGTTAGCTTTTAGATTTGTTGGCAATGCGAGTTCAAATATTGTGTATATGTTGACTTTATTTTTAAATGCAGTTCTCCAGATTTTATAACTTTATTCTTTAATTAAAAACAGATTACTGTAGTAGGCGTATTGCATGTTACATAGTAATATATATGTAAATAATATAAATTTACTGTAAAATTAAAACATACGTCAATATAAGCCTATGTTACATATAAAAACTATAGAGGTGGGAGCAAAAGCCATTGCAATGGTGGATGCGTTTACAATTGGTAGTGACGCATCTGCCATTAAATAATCCACTCTGTAATACAAAAGTCTTCAAACGTCCATTATAAGTCGGTTATACCCCAATTCAGCTGAACAGACTACAAAACATTACTATGATACTCAATACTTATAACGGTTTTTAAATTATGTATACATAAGCATGACGAAGATTTTAAAATAAAGCTGTTTCAATGTCTCATGCGTCGTGTCTTCTAAAACTACCACAGATAGACAATTCAAGGATGACAGCTAATGAAATGTATTACCATAAGAGAAAAATAAAGGCTGCCAACATACTAATACAAGTATTGAAATCTGGGTCGACCAATAAAATACTGTAACAGAAACGTAACGTGCAAAACGCGAGGTCTCTTATCAAGGTGAACCGCATAAGCCAATCCCAACACAGCGGTTGTCTCTTGTCAAATGTTTCATGCATGTAATGTTAAACGCAGGTGAAACAATGATTTTGCTAATCCTCATTTTTTACTATTAAGATGTCAATTTTAATTAAATAATGCCTATGCTATAGTACTCTGAAAAAAAAATCAGCAGATTCGGTTACACAAGCCAATTGCTATTTGTTCTTATTTATAGACGTTTTTAGTCCAATGTAATTTAACGTTTAATTGTTTATTTACTATTTATAATTTGTGATACCATGGGATGGTGAATATGTTGATCTGGCGATGCAGGAAAAGCTGGAGAACGATGGAGAGCCAACTGTGTATTAACTAATCACAGAACAGACAGTGTATACAAACCAAGTGCTACATCCAAGTCAACTTCTCACCACGGAGTAGCTCACCGGGTGACACTCTCAAATAGAGCTTAACCCCTGTACAGGGAGGCCTTTGCCCTAAAGGGACATATCAGGCTTTATTTATTTATTTATCCTTTTAATTGGAAGGGTTCGTAATAACTTTGGCATTGTCCATGAAAAGATAAATGGAATCATTAATAGAGAAAACAAATTAAATATTGGAATTTAGTACAATAATGCACAAAACTGGATACAGTAGTTACGAGTACAATAGGTCAAAACTTCTTATAAAGCTCATATGAAGGGCACAGGAAACAACAAGGTAAGTCACATTTTCGTCGAAATGGAGTTTCAGATGTCATTATATTCTCCATGGAAAACACTATAATTATTTAGAAGTGTGAAACTGTAAAAAAATACAGCTTAGCCATGGTTTTATTTACCTTCAAAGTTTGGCACACGGGTAAGACAGTATGGATGTTATACAACTAAAAGAACGTTCGTTATCAAGGTTTCGTGGAAAAAGTGACTTGCATGGTTCTTTCCCTGCACCCTTTATACATTTTAAAACTAAAAGCATTATACATCATGAAATAATTAGTACTTTTTTTTATTCAAGGGACCATACCAGAATAAAATACGCAAACTAGCAGAATATTATGTTATTGTATACTAAAGTGTTCCCACTACAGGCCTCGGGAGGCCCTTGGGGTAGTAGGATGTTAAGGCTCCCGCTTTTTCTAGACAATCGGCATAAGCATCTGGTACTCGTTTCAGTTTGAGGCTGAGTCGACTCCAGGGCCATGGTGCCACCAGAAGGTTTGGGTCAGTTTAAAAATCCTGACCCCACCGAGACTTGAACCCTCGACCTTCCGGTTTGTAGCGCACTGCCTTAACCACTACACTACGGCGTGCCCCCTGTAAGAAAATAATTTAAAACTTCGAAAGATTTTCACTGTTACTTAGACATTTAAAAAGCACGGGCAAGAGTTTATAAAATCCGTACTATTATTATCTAAATAACAGGGGAACTACAGATAGCGATAACATGTTAGCAGAAAAAAAATTAACGCATTCACTATTTTATAAACATGTTTAATAAAATAGTGCATGTGTTAAAATAATGTACCTGCTAACAGATTATCCACATACGACACATGAAATTTCCACTAAACTTTCCGCATCTGATATAAAATCATTTTACATGGTTGGTTCATAAAGAATAAAAATTATAAATCTACTATTCCAAACTATTATTAAAATTCTGGGTACTAAAATGTATCAACTTGATAAGAATTTTATGCACGCTAGCTCGTAAGTAAAATTAAATAAAATGTATGTAGAATAATTTTACGGGGTATTAAAATACGGTATACAACTTGTTATAGCTTTGACGTTGAGGAAAATTAAATATTGTATTTTAATGAGTTTATCAACCTTTTGAATCTACAAAAATGTTGAGTGCGCTGAAGCCAGTGTTTAAATTTAAAAGCAGCCCAAAAGAAGATGTACAGTACTTTTTTAATCCATTCAATGGAAACTACAGACAAACGAATCCATTCACAGCTTACTTTTGTATTACTAGAATCAACATTACATGACTCACTCGACTGCAATGGAATGTCTAAATGCATTTTTCATTAGCACCTTCATGTGATGTAAAAATAATACAAATAACATTTAGGATATATTGTAGTAACCATAATACATTAAGTAAGAAAGAAGTAAGTGCCAGATATTCTTCTTATCTGGCGAATCACCTTAAGGCTTAAGGCTTAAAGGAAAAAAATCTCACACACACACACACTTGGTATTCTCTCTCATCTTTTTTTTATAATTCAAATGCCAAATTATTGTTTTAACATAAAATAAAAGTTTAAGACAAAAAAGTTATTCATATTAGTCCACAATAGATTGTACTCATGAGTGGCTCTGAAATATAAAAAAGTAAAGTGATTCCACAACAGGCCCAGAGGCCCTTGGGGTAGTAGGAGGTTAAGGCTCCCACATTTTCTAGACAATCGGCACTTTATGTCAGCCGAGTTGTCAGCCCTGCGTGACGGCCGCCTTTACCCCCAGAACAAGCGTCTGGTACTCATTTCCGTTAGAGGCTTAGTCGACCCCAGGGCCATAGTGCCGCCAGAGGGTTTGGGTCAGTTTAAAAATCCTGACCATATACAAAAAAAAATTAATGGAATAAATTTTAATTACCTAGGTTGTGAATTGTCTTCTGGGTATGGAATACGAAATCATATAGACAATAAATTATCAAAATTTCAAATGATATGGGACACCATTTATATAACACAAACATAAAACAAGGAAGGATACAAGATTGAAGATCTACAAAACAATGGCGGCACAGGTACTTTTATACGGTAGTGAGTCCTGGGTAACAAATAAGAGGAGTTCGAGTAGAATACAGAGTGCAGAAATGACTTTTCTAAGAAGGACCAAAGGATGCACAAACTATGACCACATAAGAAATGAAGAAATAAGAAGTGAATTAGAAATATATTCAATAAATGATAGAATTCAACAAAACCGCGTTGGCTGGAAGAGCATGTTGAGAGAATGGAAGACACAAGATTGCCCAACATAGCATATAATTATAAACCAAAGGGATTAAGGGATGTAGGAAGATCTAGGAATAGATGGAAGGAATCATTGTGTATTCGGAACAGGCGAATCACCTAAACCTTGAAATGAAGATGATCGTGATCATTTCTTGGAGTGAAATAAAGTCTGAATGATATGCAGAGGTACGAATCATATTTTTTATTAGTGCAGAATTCAATAAATGATATTTAGATTTAATGTTATTTTTTAAGATACTATTATTTGAAATTGGTAATTGTTTAAAATACAATAATGAAATATTGTTATCGATGCAAATGGTGATTCTACAAGAGTAAGATTTTAAAGAGTGGATTAAATAATAAAGACTGATTTTAAAAAAGGTGAATGTAATAAGAAAATAAAATTACAAAGGAAATGAAGTAAAATTACTTTAGATGTTAGTAATAAAATTGCATTAATGTCTTAATTAATTTGAATTTGTAAAATAATGTATTTGTGTCCGGCGTAATGACAGGTTGAGGGATGAGATGAGGCTTATATGATAATAGGTTCTGTAATATTCGCGGATGCCGGGTGACCAGGCCTGTCGCATCGTGACATTAGATGAAATGAAGTGAAACAAAATAAATGGATGAAATGAATATGTAAAACTGGTAGAATTAAGTTTTTGGCAGGGATAAACAGGAGAAATCCCAAGGAAAAAAACCTGGCTGGATCCGTTTTGTCCACAACGAATTTCATTTGGAGTGACTGCGACTCTAACTTGCAAATCGGAGATCAACGGCGAGTAACTAACTAGTTGAGCCACGGAGTCACCCTCAAATAAAAGTATTTAATTTTAATATTATTGCAATAACTATAACATTAATAATTCGATAATTTTCATGCTATGCTTGCAGCTTTACTAGGGAATAATAGGTGTGGTAGCTTCCCGTTGCTTTCCACATCGATGAAGGATGATGATGATAAGATGAATATGAATGATGATGATTGCGATGGCCATATGATTTCGGGGACCGTTTGGGCCTTAAAGTTTTCCTGACATTTGTCTTACAGGTGAGGAAAAACCCCGATAAAAACCTCACCCAGAAAAACTGTCCCGACCGGGGATCGAACCCGCACCCGCTGGGTGACAAGGCAGCACGCTACCTCGAGACCACAGCGGTGGACATTATATATATTAAGAAACCAAGAAAATACTACAATAAAGCGAAACAACATACAATAAAAGCGCGCATTAATATTTGTTTAATGCATTTCAATATAAATATCTCCACTATACGCAATAAATATACAAACATATACATTAACTATAAGACATACATCAGAAAATGAAAAATCGAGCAAGAATTTACATAATTTTGTCACGCCGTGCAACTTCTACAAAACAAGAGGAACACGAGGAGTTAGTTTGCACTTTTGAAAGTTGTGAAGGATTTATTTCTCCTCCTCCAATTTTATTTAGTTTCCAAATGTCCCAGTTTATATTCGCTCCACATGGTAAAATGTTATTCAAGTAAAGAATCAGATCATCCCATAAACTGTTTCGTGGATGAACATCACGAAAAAATAAAGTTTCATCACAATTCATGACCCATGTAAACATTAAGAACTTTACGATAATACATCCATTCGTGTTTCTAAATCATCGTGAATTCCAATCACGATTCATGACCTACGTAAAACATTTCAAGTGACAATTGAACGAACTACAACTATATGTTCTGTTTAATTAAATTGACAAGAAAATAATTATCTGCAGTAAATACAGAAGGCGTAAGAAAAAACTGTTTACTATAATGATCAACATATTTGAAGATCATAAGTAGAATCCCATACTAAATTGTTATATTCATATTTCGTTACTGTAATTCCAAAATCCGTAACTAGCTTTTTTTTAATTACATGTTATCGATGTAAAAGTAAACATTAGGATAAAAATAATTTTATAACAAATTGTCTTAAATCATAGAAACCATTATCAGTTTTTATTTCCTAACATAGAGCATTAAGTTTGAGATTTTGGAAATACAGTACAGTGGGGAATTAAACCGAAAAAAGGCACAATTCGAATGCAGCAAAACAAATTAAGCTATTCCATAATACATAATTAAAATTGTTGAGTAATAAAACTATATATTCATAAAGTACTATTACGGTTAAGATAATAGGATCTTATGGATTAAGTACTATTGTTACTAATAATATAGGAATTCATAGGGGTTTATCCGAAACATTAGGTACTAATCGTTTTTATCCTAATACAATAAAGAATTAAGAGGATATGTATAAAGTATCTTGAAAAAGACGGAAGACAAAGTCTTTCAATATTAATATTAGGAATAAGAAATTTTCATTCCCATTTGAGACATTGTCGTTACTACAAATGAGGCAATAACATATCATTTGGAAATATGAATTCAAAAATTCAAATCTAAAATATGTTTTATCACTTTTCAAGTTTATGTTCGAGATTGAATTTTAAAATATTTAATCTATTTTAATAGATCTATTTTGTCAAAATATAAAAACTGAGCTTTCAAAACTTAAATATTTAAGTATATTGTAATTCTTGTCATTTTTTTATGTTATTTTATCAAATTATGAATGAAAAATTATTTTCTATCTAATTTATGAACTTAAAACCAGTCTAAATAGTACTTTTCATAAAAATAACTAACTGTTCAGACACTCATATAAAACTACAATAAACTACAAGCTTTCCTTTATCTTACAATGCAGAAGTTAAACACAAAAGAAAAGGATAATTTATCTGATAACAACGAAATAAATAGTTTGAATACTGAATATTTTTAAAATGTTACTTTCTTTTTTATATATTTTGATTTGTATTGTATTATTAATTATCTATAACGATAAAGGAATTATAAATGTCTGCAGCAAAAACTTGGCATTACATTTCAAAACTTTAAAATCCATGATTTATAAATAGGTAGAAAACAAAAATATAAACACAGTGATCTTAATTACACATAAACAGGGCATTAAGCATAAAATATACCAACATTGCTATGTAATACATAGAATAAAATGTTTTGCTGTTTTATATTGTATTCTAATAGAAAAGCATTGAAAAGGAAGTAGGATCTCAACACTCACGCCAAGTACAATAAAACAAGAAAAACAATAATGCAATTGTGATTTTTAGGTTTAATTAACAAAATAAAAGACTACAGCTATCAAATGAATCAACACAAGATATTACAGCATGTAGTACTTCAGGCTGGATTACAGCCGACATTTCTTAAACGTGCTATAATATTGTTTAAGAAAAATCACAGTAACGCTAAAATGGTGCAAGTTTTTTAAAAAAAATGAAAATTTAAAGTGAAAAAATGATCTAACTAAAAGCCCTGAATGAATGCATATGTATACTGGCTACATAATTATACATGATAGCAGTGTAATGGCCGATTACACCAACAAGGTTAATACAAAATGACATATTAAAAACTTATATGTCGTGTTGGTGCAATTGTCCAATAGACCACAAAAAAAGGTGATTAAAAAAAAGCATATGAGAAAGGAATATAAGTAATTGTTATAATAAATCAAAAGAAAATGTTTTCACAATTATCTAGATCATGATGAGGGATGCTATAAAATTATCAGTTATTATTTTCGCAGTATAGCTATATTTTAATCTATCAGTCTCCTTTGGTTATTAATGTGAACAAATGCAATAGAAGTTTTAGGAAAAAAACATCCCCATATCATGATTCTAGAAAATTAACTAAAATAGAATATGTTACTAACACTAGGGTCTACATAAATAAAACATTTTGACGATGTGAGATCGCAATTTAAAAAAAGAATCAATCTTCTATAGGAACAATGCTATAATGCCAACAGTCCTCAACCATTTCCATACACGAATTTCAACAGATTTAATAAACCATTATTGTATAATTGAATATAATTCTATAAAAACTAGAAACATGTAGATATGGATTATAAATAATTAAATGCAAAATAATATAATTGGGAATAAAACAAATTAATCAAAATAATAATGATAATAATAATCTATTATTACAAAGAATTTTTGCTTTTTCAATCATTATGATCATAAGTACTTCACAAACTAAAGTGTAATTGAATATCAACTCTCTCTTTATGAAAGATAATAATAATAGTAACAATAATAATAAAAGCAATTAAATATTTTTTTAATTAATGATTATAATATAAAAAATAAGAAAATGCATTAACAATTTTTATCAACTTAATACTGACAAATACCGGTAAAAAGAGAAATTTATTGTGCAATTTCAGTTTTCAATTTTTTTTGTAATATTGAGATCAAAATTCCCCTTATACCGTACTATCAACATCGAAATTTAATACATCAAATCTGGAATGAAATAGTTTATATAACATTCTATAAACTTGTGTATGGAAATCGTTAAAACTGATAAAATGAAATGGTGCATTGTGCTCATAAATAGCAATAAAATCATGCAACATAAAATGACTACTGAAAATAAATAAATATTAATTATAAACACTGTTCCCATTAGTCTAAGTATATATTTCATAAAATAATTTTTTTATGAACAAGTCACAAAGAGTCCTTCAAATATTTGTTTTTGAATACTGACAATAAATAAGTGAATATGCCTTTCTTTACTGTGTAAATAAAATAATTGTTTAGAAGTGAATATTTCCTACTGTATGTGATTTGTTTACACGAATTAATTCAGAATTAATTTTTATTAATAACTTAAGCAAAATTAAAACTGATGTAAAAGAGTGATTTTATGCAATGTTATGTTATACTATAACATATGAACAAATATGAGATTTCAGGTAGAAATGGGCTAAACTAAAATATAAGCTTCTACACATCACATAAAATGTGCCCTATAAAGCAAGAATCAAGAATATAATACTTCCACCATGGAAAGGCATATAAAAGAAACAACATTGACCATAGATTTAGCCCCTCCAAAAAAAAAATAACTTCACCCTCCCAACACATATTGTACCCCATAATAATATTGTAATCAGAAATCAGAGGCCAAGAAGTATTCCCAAATCCCCCATCCTATTCCCAATGAACCACTCCCTGTAAAAAGAATGAATGAAATTTGATATAATTTGTATTCAGGGTAAAATACACATGACTGTGACATGAATAGTCAGTTTTCATCAAGTAAAACATAATCCACTAATTGCTCAGAAGTTAAAAATCACAAATAGCAACCATCTGAAGCAAAACAGAAAATATTTGCATACATTTAAATCTCTGTCAAATGTCCAACACGCATTCAAGAACTCCTTGACTTGACAAAACAAGGCTAACCTCCTTCCATGGATTTAAAACACTGTTTATGTGGAATGCCTACAAGCTGCACTCCACTTTCTCAAAAGTACAGTCCGGTTTAAAAATGTAGGTTATCAACCATAAAAACAGTATCAGAATCAAAATGATGTCATTAAAGGTTTACTTCACAATTATAGTCTATATTCACCAACCACTCACACATTTTATCTTATATTCACTCTTCTGCATGTAAATGAAGCTGATTTACACCCTCTCCAAGCTTTTTAGCACTTTGTTCACTGAACATTTTTTCTGTAATATTAGAAATCACTTCATCACACCGTGCACCATCTACACTATCAAGAGAAGAAACTTTTTTCCCTCCAGCACATACACTTTCATCATTATTTTCCCACACACATATCACTTCCTGCGAATCTAATTTATCACTTTGGCAAGGGGACGAAATCCTCGCGGTGTCTGAATTTTTCTCCTCACAATTACCTTTTGTATCTACTGGTGATATCACTGCCGTTCCAACTGGTGGCGAAGACGAATAGAACTTTATTTCTATATCTCTGTGGCCATTTGGCGACGTCACTATTTCTGTAGAAACTTCCAAACTTTGAGAAGTAGACACTGTTACATTTGATGAAGTTGATTCACATATAGTATTCTGCAGATCGCGGTTATTGGAAGCACGAATTTCATTTTCTTCATTTCTGGATTTGCCACGCCCAATTACGCCAAAATTGCCATTACTGTCTTGGTCTCTACTTACAACACTTCCACTACGAAGGGTTGAAGGCAATGGTTCACTCCAACTTCTCCTCAACATGCTGGAGGAATGATCATTATCTGATAGAAATACTGATGAGGTTGGTGAGGATTTAATGTCTTTGTTAAGGAAGTCAAAGGTACGGACTTCTGTTGGCGGTGGGGTTAAGAATAATGGAGTGTTTGTAAAAGGCGACTTAGAGTATGATAGACTATTTTTTTCGGCGGTGGGTGAAGGTGGGGTGAGAAATGGTGAATAACAGTGTTGATCCACATCCCAGATGAGACCAGAAGGATCACAATATCGACACTGACAAAGCGTTGGAGGACATGGGTAAGGGAACAATGTACCACTCTCTACATGTAAACCCTCGTCATCGTCTTCTTCTACGTCATCGAAATTGTGATGAAGCTTTGGTTCATGATTGTCTTCCTCTGATGTATGAGAGACTTGCTCGTCATCTCTAAGAGTCTCAACAACATATGGCGGCCTAAATGAATGTTTATTTTCCACTTCTAATATTTTGATTTTTCCTTCAGTTTCTTCTTTATTCACATTTCACGAACTCCATTCCACCGACTATTATCATAAATCTCATAACGAGCTGGAATATATGGTTTTAGGGTTACAATACTAGGACATTCTAAGGGAGGATTTTTTAATTCATTTGACGTTGTGGAATTGGGAATTTCAGGAGGGGGTGCATTTGTTTGAGGGGGTGGTTTACGATCTTTCTTTCTTCGTTTGCGTGGTTTAATTATTCTCGGAAGACTATTTTCTGAATGTCCTGAACTTTCATCACTGGCTACGCTCAGGCAATCACTATTAGGGGTGCCACCATTGCTACCATTTGCACTTCCACCGGATCCCGCTGTATCTCGGGTGTCTCTTACACTATTGCTCCTTCTCACAGAGATATCACTTGACCTCACCTGACGAGGTGGAGTTCCTCTATTATGGTTCACATTATTTTTGCGTCCACTAATATTATATCGTCCTGCCAATATTAGAGGAGCTCCCTGGGTATGTATTGCCAATCGTGAGAGCGGAGTTCTTGATTGCTGAGAACCCTGGTCGACATCCACACCATTTTTAACGTTTGATCCATTATTTACGATAGCTCCTGGATGAGGTCCAGAAGAATTTTTAACGTTTCTATTTCCATTATTTATACTGACATTAGAGGATGTGGATGGTTTCCGGTTTCTCCTTGAATTCGATGGTGCCATGGAAATGAGAGGTGCCCAGCCCAATTTGCGCCGACACCGGCGTTGGGACCGGGTGACCCATAACGAGCACCCCCGAACTTCAAGCCACCACATTCACAAAGGGGTAAAATACTACCCGGGGATGCGTATCCAGCCGTAATGTGACTAAAATGATGGTCCTGGCAATTCCCTATAACACTGTTGGCACTACTACCTCCTCCACCTACAGCGTTACCACGATTTAACACGCCTGACTGTAATTTTCCAGGACGTGGTCCTCCACAATCTGTCACTTTCTTGCCTTTGTAATTTAGGTTATTATTCAGATTATTTTTACCACTAGCGTTGGTCACACGTACGGAAGAGGATATTAAGCAACTCCCTATATAACGTTCCACTTCCAGGTTGCCCTGAGAGGCAGGGCTCATTGTATACACGAATAGATCCCTGTAATTTTACTCTTAACCTCGATGACACAAACAAATATGATGGAAACAACACATTGTCCACCAACACTTATATTGTTTATCCTTCAGTATTCACATTTTCTAATACACAGTCCTTTAAACGATGGAATGAATATTCACAATCCTTATTACATGTCCACAGTAATCCACCACGTATTTGTTCACCCCATAATTTCAGACGCACGTTAATTTACAACAGTATATGTTTAAAGTTCTTTTCGATTATAAGGAACAGGAATTAAATAAGGATTCGAGTAAATGAGCGTCACTTATTCACAAGAACCTAATGACAGATGGCATACACGACTAGTTTACATTGCTGCGTTTCGCGTGCGATAATCATGAACCCGGTGAGACCACGTGTGCTGTACGACGTGCACGGCACCGCGGCTCGAGCCACACTGACTGTCGACGACTGGTGAAGACAACAGCTACTCTATCAGCAGTGGTGGCAGCAGCACGCCGCACTCATTCCTTACGTCTCTCGCGTCTCTGTTTGTGTGCGAGATGCTAACCCAAATCTGAATTCAGGTGAGACTACTTGTATGCTTTTGATGCCGCGGCTGGCTGCTTCATGAGAGATATCTGCTAAGTGTGAGAGAGAGAAGTTCCTAAATGAAAGAACCGGATCTCACATTATGATACGAGAATGCTTCCGCAAGAGTCCTTCTTGCGCGCAACTTCCATTATAAGGTTATGTTACACTTTTAACTTCCCTCAATACCTACTTATTTTTTGTCTGATTATTATTTTACAAATAATTTCAAATCCAGAAATATTATGAAAATCTGCTGTTCTTGTAAAATATAAATTAACATCCCAAAGAGAAAGGGTTCAATTATAATTTCGTCATATTTAAGTTAAATATAGATATAATTTCCTAGTAGTAGAGGATAACTTTATATAATGGACAGCATAAGTTTATGTTATGGTGCGTTCTGTAAATACCAACACAATGCTTTAGTTGTTGAATGGTAATTTTTTTAGTGAAACTATTGAGGTGCTCTATGGGTATGAAGCATTAAGGGAAAATGACAAGCTAACATTTTCCAAATTATAATCCAAAGAAGATTATTCCGTCCCATAAGAAAAGGGGATGAGAATGCAAAATGGAACTAACTTCACAATGAGACACTTCAAAACTTATAAACAATCGTTGTCTTAATATTGTAAAGTTATTAACTCTAGGAGATTCAGATTAATAGGTCATATAGCTCGAATGGATGGTAGTATAAACGCTTCACATGTTTTATATTTTGAATGCCTAGCCGTAAATGAGAGGGTAATATTCATATGGATCTTAGGTTACTGTACAATGAAGGTATGAATTGCGATGTTATATCCCTGAGAATGGGAACCAAAATGATTGTAATTACAACTTTAGTAGCTACTATTGAAACCGCAATGTTAAATTTATATTCGAAATTATTTTCATCATAGGGCCATTTTGAAATGTGCTACGTTTCCCGTAACATTTAAATTATAAACGATCTTCATGTAAGACATTTCAAATTAAACATATTGTATGACTTTATAATAATCTATCATCCTTACTCTAAACATTCGATAAAGTAAAGAAAATACTATCATATTTTACAGTCCTCAATTTAAGGCTAATGTAGAAGAATGCTGAAATGATGGAACTTCTAGAACAACAAATTAATATTATTCTTAACATACTTATCTAATATACGAATAGAAGACACAATGACCTACATATCCATGCCATGAGCGACAGAAGAACAAGAATTTGGGGTTTCTCATTAGCCGTGTATAATTCAAGAAGTGGGGGATAAAATAATATCAAACATCCAGCTTATGAAAATGCTAAATAGTCTATATGTACCTGCTATTTCTTAAATTAGTAAAGTAAAGTAATCCCACTACAGGTCTCAGGAGGCCCTTGGGGTAGTAGAAGGTTAAGACCCACTTTTTTCTGGACAATCGGCACTTGATGTCAGCCGGGTTGTCAGCCCTGCATGACGGCCGCCTTTACCCGCAGAACAAGCGTCTGGTACTCATTTCCGTTAGAGGCTGAGTCGACCCCAGGGTTGTATTAAATACTATATTTTATTCATAAAAATGTTATCAAGGTGTAAATAAAATTAATAAAATGTTCAGAGAATTGGTTTGAACGTTTTGATACGAATTATCTAATAAAGTGCCTCTAAGAAACCAGAAAAGCTTAGGCTAAGAAAGTTCAGTTAGAAGGCTTCAGAAAAAAAAAGTATCTGCCTTCAAGGGGACTGAGAAGCAAATCAACGGATATTAAGTTAAATTCGAGTCACTTTGTTTATCGTTCCATGGGTTTAATGTTCTATATTTCTGATCACGGTGCTAAGGATTGAATTCCTATATCTTGAACTTTTACCAAAGAGATTTCGAATTCTGATAATTTTTAACGTATTAAACCTCTACGGAGATGGAAACGAGGTTGTTAACTTCTATCTACACAAACCGGACCCTCAAATTTTCCTCCCATAGAAAATGTATACCGACTTTGATCGTGAAGAAAGAAGCAAATCTCAGATCATAAATAAAAGAAAATGACGGAGGTTTAGAATTTCAAAATGTTATATTGGACACCAGGTACCTTGACTAATTCCAAACTCATATGCAGTACATATGTTACTTGAGAAATCAAATGGGAGGTTACTGATTGACAGCGACTCGTCTGTCAGATAGTTGGAGATCCCCTTGGTGCTTTTCGACCGTAGTTGGGTATGTGCCGTCAAAGGGTTTCGCGTTTTCCGTTCCCTTCATAATCCCTCACACAACATACGTTACACGAACACTTAAATACCCCACGCTTGCCTCTGTACACAATATACGTAACGGGTCTGCCAACGTGGCAAGTAGATATTGAAAATTAATAACATATCCATTTAGTATATACCAATTTATATCTTCAAATCTATCCACTTATTATAAGTAATGCCACGAGTGATTTCCAAACCATCGATAAATTCACGACTCACGAAGTGAGGAGTGAAAATATCAAGAGAATTTGGAAATTAAGAGTGGCATTTGTTAGGGCTGTTTAACGAATAAAATTAAGCAGTTTACTCACAAATCATTATTCAAACATAGTTATTAAAAATACACACACACATATATATATATATATATATATATATATATATAATTTAATGTAAACAGCAATGTTTGAAAACAAATGAGAAACGTTTGTTATGCTTCATTTGTTCATCACTGCAACCAGATCATATTATTTATTGACAGAGGATCGCAATATTGTAATAATGTACCCTAGTGGAGAAAAAGATGAACACGTCAAACTGTTTATAACCAACATTACAGGTTATTAATTAATTTCTGATGTCCTATGATGTAAATTATATTTTTTTTGGAACATAAATTCCTGGAAAATAATACGTTTAAGAAAGTGCAAACAGTGTTTTTTTTAATTGTGGTATAAACAATTACTACGAATTTTTTTCTATAATATCCCGCAAGCAGTATCTGTTTACATTCGTGTACTATAGGCCCATATATACAATCTGGTGGCCGTATTTCTTAGAGTCAGTCACTGCAAAATAATGCCCTATTTAGAATGTTAAAAAGGAGGAGCTTTCTTTAATATGAATAACTCATTTGATAAATTCCAGGTGAAACAGGAGTGTGATTGGTGATCAAAATTCATTGAAACACGATTAGTCATTGACTCCCATTTGGAACATGAGTTAAATAGTCATTGGAAATATTTCGACGGAACTTAACAGCCACAAGGTTGAAGTAATTTATCATTGATTAGTAAATAATGTGAAGAAAATGCTAATTTGTCGATTAAACGAATGATATTTATGTCAGCTGTCAAATTTATTTAAAACAAATACAGTTTAGATAATACTGAATTGTAAAGTTATATAACATGGGAATGTTTTAATATTATATTACAGCCTTATACAGGCTTGCTATGACAAAGTATTATCATGTTTAGTGATAACCCATAAACCATAGCGACTATGCAACTAAATACGCAGTTAGTAATTCAAATCCTGTATTTGTGGTCGTAGATACATACTCTATGGCGCGACAGCCCTAAAAGGCTTTGGTATACCAGCTGGCTTCTTGGCTTCACACCCACATATACCAATTAATGAGGTGGATAATCAACCAGCCAGAATTGGGATGACATTTGGTTAGTATCTTGGGTACCCCAGCAGTTATAACTGGTTTTCTTAATCTGGAGCTGTCGGTATCACGTTCATTTCTGGTTTCAAAGTTCGCGGACGATTATTTTCTTAGACCGTAAAAATCATGAGTAAGTGTTCCTTTGGAAGGGAAAGCCGCAAGGCCCCGTGTCGAAAATTAGGGCAAATATAAGAACCTCAAACTTAAAGAAAAGAGGCCTTTGGGGAAAATGTGTCGACCCTTTCAAGCCCGTATTTGAATCGTGATATTATTGACCCTAGCTCTTATAGAGGATCGTTAACATAAATTATTCGTTAATTTAACCTGAAACCAAGTCTAGATTTTACATATTACACTGCTCAAAACAATTAGAGGAACACTATGAAATATGCAAATATTTTTTCATTGAATAAAGGTACAAACATGAAATTAATAAAGTACATTATTTGTGGTTATTTATTTATTTATTGCTCATGTCAGTAAAAACAAATGAATAACGCTGACAATTAACTTTTCAAATAATCCCGCTATGTAAGCAATTGAATCTTGTGCTTATTTTTCAAAGTTAAACTCTCGTTATATAGAGTTAGTATCGTGTATGGCCTCCACGATATTCGATGACAGTTTGGCACCTTCGTAGCATGCTCCCAATAAGATTCTGGATTTCTTCTTGCGGGATATTCCCCCATTCCTCCTTCAGAGCATCTCCAAGTTGCTGCTGAGTTTGTGGAGCTTGATGTCGGTTCCAGACCTTCCTGTCTAGAAGATCCCACAAGTGTTCAATAGGGTTGAGGTCTGGGCTGACCGCTGGCCACTCCATTATCTCAATTTCATTCCTCCTCAGGAAATCCCTGGTGACAGCCGCAGAATGTGCCCTGGCATTATCCTGCATAAACAGAAATCAGGGCCTACTCCAATGGCAGCAGGTACTACATGCTCTTCCAGAACGTCCTCGATATACCGGACAGTATTCAATCGCTGGGGAACAAATACAAGGTCCGTACGATTGTTGTACATAACTCCGGCTCACACCATTATGGAATCTCCTCCGAATCTATCAATTTCCTGTACAGCCTCTGCAGAAATCTTTCTCCTGGCCGTCCCCACACCCTCAATCGACCATCACAACGTGTAAGACGATACCTGGATTCGTCCGAGAAGAGCACAGGCTCCCACTGGTTCAGGTTCCAATCACCATGGTTTTCAGCATACGTACGTCTTGCTGCCTTATGCCCATTTGTTAAGCGTGGTTTTTTAACGGGCCTTTTTGGACGAATATTCTCTTTCCTTAATCTGTTCCTTATGGTTTGGTCTGAAACCCGGATTCCGGAAGCCATATGAAGGTCATTCTGCAGGTCTTTTGCAGTTTTTGTACGCTGTCGAAGAGCAGAAAGAACAACATATCTGTCATCCTGGGGGCTTGTTTTAAATTCACGGCCCTGGCCACATCTTCTACAATACTGACCTGTCTCTCTGTGCCTGTTGCGTAACCTGGACACCACGGAAGGAGAAACCCCAAGCTCTCTAGCCACTTGTCGCAGAGATTGACCTTGTCGTAAAATATGTAGAGCATGATACACTTCATACTCATTTAAATGCCTCATTTTGTCAGAGACTTCAATAAACAAGGCAATAATCAACATTCGTCACTATAGCAACATCAGGAAGCTTACCAATTAGAAGTGGCCAGTGCCTTCCAAAATAAAAAAAAAATCTCTATATTTGTTATTTGAGGTAATTTCTCTGTATTTAGGCCATGGATCTTTAAAATTTGTATCCAATGATAAAATTAATAATTCAATTTACATATTGTCCAACTTTCAGCATCACAGCTTTAAAAAACAATTACTTATTCAATTTATTACAAGTGTTCCTCTAATTGTTTTGAGCAGTGTATATTGAATCACACACACATTATATATATACATAAGTTATATTGAATCGTCTATATTTAGTCTTGATCTAAGACTTCCGTGGTGACCCGTAATATAACTTCAGATCGTTGGATATGAAAAGAAGGAAGTAGAATCGCCGGGCACATCTCAACACCATAATACTGTGCAATATTCTAACTAACCACTACCGAACCCGTAGGTTCATGGCCGCGAGGACATAAGCTCTCCATAATCCATCTAACTTCCTGTAAAGCGACTATATCCAAGGATGATTTATCTAATTCACGGGTTAATACCTCTAACGCCCCGCTATTGTATAAAGTCCTAACATTCCATGTTCCTAGGAACATGTCCCTGTGTTTAAGCCTTTGGCATGGGTTCCCTGAAGTAGTCCCCGCCCGGAGAACCGAATAGGGGACTATTTGACCTCCGGAAAATTTTACCCCAGTTGAACCCATGTCCGCATTTCTTGACGGTTATATTTTTACAGTGAAAGATCGTCACTCTTTCGACCAAGGTACTTCTTTCGTCTGGCTTCAACCAGTCCAGGATAGGTAACCCTATCGGCAAAAATGCTACCGCCGGCATAGCTCTCGGGATCATTTAAGTACGCAAGGCACTCCACCACGACAAGGTAAAGATACCAACTGTGCAATATCAGTAACCTTAATTCATATCTATTATTAAATGGGCCTATAAAATTTGGTAACCGATTTTTCAACTCGGCTAAAACTAAAATTATGTATAATTTAGAAAAAAGGTACAATCTATAAACGTCCCGCGCCATAGTCGAGTGGTTAAGGCAAGATGCCTTGGCGCAGAGTTACGGGACTTGCGCTGGTTCCAATCTCCTAGGGGAAAGCCATTTTCTCATGGAATTTCGGCCAGTATGGGACCAGTGCCTTTCCAGCATCGTGTGGCATTTGGGTTCCAGGATGAAAAAAATCAACTATAAGGGCTGCAGGTCCCGACATGCTGACCTCATGTCACTCCTACACTGGCTGGATGATCGTTCATATCTGTGATTATCACATGTGGATGTGAGGCCAGCAGCCGGCTGGTAGGCCTGTCGCGCCATGGAGTTTTATAATCTATAAACATTATACTAAACCCCACATAAAAAAAGTGAGCAATAGTTAACTTACACGTAAGTACAAAAATTATCTAACATTTACACTGTAAGCCTTGGTGGTATCAGGAGTAAATGTGAAAAATTGAAGGATCATGACTAAAAACCTTCCAAGTCACCTTATGCTACATTTAAGGTAGTAAACCTATAATCGTATAAGAATGGCAACGATATGGAGAGAGAGAGAAAAAAAAACTCCCTTTAATATAAGTACGTGATGGCAATCATTTTTATACTATTGGGATCAATTGAATAACATTAATTAAATAATCATTAATTTTGGCAAAAATCCTAAAAAGGAATCCACTTTAAATTTTATGAACATATACACTACGCCAAAGAAATATTCATAAATTGGGGAAACGACACAAAAAACAGGTTTCTTGAAAAATGTACCTTCTTCTTCTTCTTCTTTACTTCACGGGCTAGGCAAATTGCCTGTTCCGCCTCACAGTTGTTTTGTCCATCTTTTCACTGGCCATGATCGTTTTTAGCCATCATCCTTCAATTACCTAATATGTACAGGTTAAGTTTTGGTAGTATATTATTTATACAGTAAGCCGTGGCAATACTTGGAATATAAGAATTATCTAACTTGTACACGGTAAGGTTAGGTGATACCAGGAATAACTGTAAAACAGTAGCCTATATAGCGATACGAATGTAATAAGTGAGTTTTACGGACACTTGGAAGAGTTTTAAAAGACGAAACGTAGTCGAGTCTTTTCAATTACTGAGTATTTTGTAAAAACACTTAACACGATAGTATTGAATAGGCTACTATTTTTTGCACGACAATTATTTGTATAAATTTGATTATATTAGGATAATTTATATTTCCACTGAAATCCGGTTTCTATATATTTAATCTTAGATATTGAAAGTTCAATTGTGTATTCTTGTTATGGGAACAGCAAAAAAGCATACTTGACAACCAATAAGAATGCCCGTAAGCAAAGTAGTATTAGGCTTTAAGATTTACAATGGATTTTTACGATTCATAACATCATTCATAATGATTTATGTTAAGCAAAAAATATCTGACATATTAATAGTAAGCCCAAAAATGACTGTTTTAGCAAAACATCTCTATTGATTCAGAATAGCAGAAACTCGATATTTTACCCTTTTTCATTAACAAAACATGAACCGAGAACACGCCATAGAATGTCCTATTTAACTTCTTGTTTAATAATTTCGAACTTTGCATTATGTGGTATATCCTTTTAGCGTCAATGAAATCGACCTATACTGAGAAGCGAAGTACAAAATGGGAAATTAGTACAAATATCATTTTTTTAAAATTATTATATTATATCATGATCTGAGGCTAGAACTTTTGACTAAAGTCCATGAGGTCCCGGGTTTGATTGCCACTCAGACCACAAGATTTTTTTTCTTAAAGGGGATTTTTCCTATGGCCGCCCATGGTTTGGAATTCATGTAAGTTTAGGTTTAAGAACTCTCCTGGTGCTTCATTATAATCTATCAGCTATCATATTATCGGAGCAATCTATCTTCGCCACAAGCGCCCCAACCTAGGTTTCAATTCCGCCAATGACAGGAGAAAATGCGAGAAATGTCGTAAAACAAATTGGCGCCAATTAAATATATATTACCGTATTATTATTTTTGAAAATGTATACATTTCTTTGTACTTGAGGATTTTTGGTAAATGATTTTTATTAATATACTAGCCATTGGATATAGATAAGTATACAGTAAGACTTTATAGCATCAGGAGAACGTATTCGTCCTGTATCCGAATATACTGGATTCGATTCCAGTCCAGATCGATCGATGAATTTCTTATGATGAAAATAAATAATTTATTCGCTAACGAGCTTTCTAAGATCGAAGAATTTGAAATAGAAGATGAAATACACGAGAACGAGAGAAATATTAGAAATCAGGTAACCCTACGCTTTTGGTTGGCTTGGCCATGGGATTTGTATACACCGTATCAATGTGCTATGAATAACCTTCTGTTGGTAAACAATTCGTGACACCACAGCAATATTAAAGTGACAATTCTCTAAAAACCACGTGGTAACATTTGTAACAGCCTTGATTCCATATACAAACATGGCTAAATCCTTGATTCAACTTCAATAACAAAAAAATCAATGAACGAGAGTTTAAAAAAATACAGGCATATGAAAAATAGCATATTAAACTGGAAGTAGCAAACGTAATAAAGCTGGAACATACATTTTAAGCTAGATGCAAGCTACTTTCTTCTCCGAACTCTTGACCCATGTTAGAAAACCGTGATAGATACGTTTTCGAAGATTGTGAAGGTCTAAACTATAAAAAGAAATTCTATGTGTATTTTAAATAAAAAATGAATTCGGGTAAATTAATAAATCGAAATAAACTTGCGTAATAGGTCCTAATTATAGACCGGATTTACATGCTCTTCATTTTTTTAAAATATGTATGCAAATACATTTTTAAACTTCCAAAATACGCAAATAAAATATACACATATTATTCCTATTACATTAATTGAATAAACGTGTTAAAAACATTTTATTTTGACTATTTAACTCGTGCCCCAAATGGCAGTCAATGACCAATCACGTTTTAATTAATTTTGTTTTACAACCAATGCCAGTCGTGTTTCACCTCGATATTTATCGAATTATGTTTATCAAAATAAAAAAGCTTCTCCTTATTTATATTTTGAACAGGTCAGAGCACTAATTTGCAATGGATGACTCTCTAACAATTACGTTGATTATAGCACATAATGAACAGATTCCCTCGAACTACACATATGATAATCGTGTGTTCCATAATTGTGTTTTTAAATTAATGATTTTACTGAGTTGTTTACTAAAAAAATAATTAATAACCTATAATGTTGGTTATAATATGCAGTTTCGTGTGTTTCATTTTTTCTCCACTAGTCAGATTCAACCCAGGAAGTTACTGTGTGTTTGGAATAGGGAACTGGGTTGCCATTTTAACAGTATTATCTTGAGAGAAATCCTTACGTAAAACTCGAGATTGCAACATAACAGGTACATAGATGTAAGTTGTAGCCGTCCAAACCACCCCCTCTTAAAGAAAAAAAACAGTTATCACTTGTCACTGACCTCGTGCGGATCTGTACTATCCTGTGTGAAAGTATCGACTCTCATATTTACTATAAAACTAGTTTGCATGCCGTAAAAGAAAAACAATGCTTTTTTTAAAATGTATAGTACATAGATTTGGAAAAAGTACTGCTAACCTTGCCCCTCCACCCCTCCCTAAACAAACAAATGCCGTTATTATGAGTTTGGTAACATCTACCCTCTGTACGTAGGGGGATAATGGCGTAGCCCATAAGGTCTGTAGTAACTTTCTGGGTTGAATTGGAGTGTAGGTACATTCTTACAATATTGCGATCCTATTTGGCAATAAATAATATGATCAAGTTGCAGTGAATATGCATAACCTCAAATTTCTGATTTGTTTTCGAACATCGCCGTTTACATTAAATGTATAAATATTTAAAAATACCAGTAACTATGTTTAAATAATGACTTTTGAGTAAACAGCTTAATTTTATTCGTCTTAACAAATGCCACTCTTGATTTTCAAATAATCTAGATAAATTCACGAGTCACGAAGTGACTGAAATCACTCGTGGCATTACTTATGACTATTTAACTCATGCCCCAAATGGGACTCAATGGCCAATCACGTTTCAATGATTTCTGTTTTACAACCAATCAGAGTCGTGTTTCACGAAATATTTATCACTGTTATAATTACCATATTAAAGAAAGCTCCTCATTTTTAATATTCTGAACAGGTCTGACCATTATTTTGCAGTGACTGAGCCTGTGAGAAATACGGCTATCAGATTGTATATATAGTGCATGAATGTCATAATATAAAAACATTTGTAGCAATTTATTATACCACCAAAAAAAGAAACCACTGTTTGCACTTTCTTAAATATATTTTTTCCCAGGTAACGATCCAGAAAAATATAATTGTCATATTTACATCATACGACATCAGAAATGAATTAATATACAGTTTGATGTGTTTCATTTTTTCTCCACTAGAGAGCATTCTTATAATATTGCGTTCCTTTGGCAATAAATAGTATGATCTGGTTGCAGTGATAAACAAAAGAAGCAGATGAAGCGTACCTATCGTTTCTCATTTGTTTTCAAACATCACCGTTTACATTAAATATATAAATATTTTAAAATAACTACAGTTAAATAATGATTTGTGAGTAGATGGCTTATTTTTTTTCGTTAAATAGTCCTAACAAATGCCACTCTTGATTTCCAAATTCTCTAGATAAATTCACTCCTCACTTCGTGAGTCGTGAATTTATCGATAATTTGGAAATCACTCGTGGCATTACTTATGATAAATACATTCACTGAAATAAGTGTATAGGTGGTATAATACAAATTTAAGAAAATTATGGGAAAGTAATTACATTTATTTCTCCAAGCTATTTCATTCTATTGCAGTTTACGGTAACTAAATGTTTTAAACACTTGCTCATCTCCTGTAATTACTTTATGTAACTCTTTTGTACATTTTTTTTTCAAAAATATGTATGGGAGATGAACTAACATCGAAAAGGGAAAAATGTTTCTAAAACCCAGTGGACACTCGTGACGTTTTAAAGTATTACCACACTTCTTCGCCAGATATATTCTTTATTGCACTGCAGCTCTGAATATTTCAGGTACATATTCCATTACATATTAGTTGGCTTGATATTATTTTTGTATCTTTCTTTCTTGTCCATGCCATACAGGCCTTAGAGTGAAACGATCTATCGGGAGATGTTCGAACTTTGGATCACACAATCCATTTTTGACCACACAAGAGAGCCTCCTCGAATGAGGGATTAGCTCAACGCGGGTCACCTCCGAAATAGCACAAGGATTTAATACAAGATACACCATTCACCATCCACTCACTTTCAATACAAAACAAGGCGATTATGATATGCATGACTGCCAATTAATGTGGGAGGACTTCCGGGGCCTTAAAGTTTCCCGATATTTGTCTTAAACTGAGGAAAACCCCCGTAAAAAGTTACCTAGGAAACTTGATTCGACCGGGGATCGAAATCGGTTCCGCTACGACGTTAACTCGAGACCATGGCGGTGGACAGTTTTTTTTTATATAAAATAAGATAGGCACTTGAGCATTGTCGAGCACGATAGAAAGAACGAAACCAACATTAAAAACTCTCTTTTCCATTTTGGCTAACGGTAATATGACGGTAGAATGCAACATACCTGTCCCAGGCAGGGGACGACAAGCTACGCTATTCCAACGCACAGCTGTTTCGGTGGTAATGTTACTATAATACTGAGCTTTCGGAAAAATTACAGCGATGAAATGAAAATATTAATATTAAACAACAAAACATAGTATATCTTTATATTTCCAAAACGATTACCATTGAAAACAAAATAAATAAATATAATTATATGTGTGGCGTGTCCCGCGCCGTAGCCGAGTGGTTATGGCAGGAAGCCTTGGCGCAGAGCTACGGGACTTGCGCTGGTTCGAGTCTCCATGGGGGAAGAAATTTTCTCATGGTATTTCGGCCAGTATGGGACCGGAGCCCACCCACCATCGTGGGGCATTTGGGTAGCTACAATAAGTAGCGGCTCCAGGTTGAGAAAACCAGCTATAACGGGTGGGGGACTCGACATGCTGACCATATGTCACCCCTATACTGGCTGATTATCTACCTCTGTGACTGAACATGTGGATGAAATGCCAGCAGCCGGCTGGTAGGCTAAGGGCCTTCTAGACCTGTCGCGCCAGGAGTTTTTTTATATGTGTGGTACCATGAAATGAAGTCTCAAAGGAACTAGAAAGGAGACACTTTTAAAATTTTATAAAACAATGGCGGTTCCAACACTACTATATGGATCGCAACACTGGGTTTTAACCAAACACCAGGAACGAAGAAGAGAAACGTCAGAAATGAGGTTTCTGAGGAGTGTGGCTGGCTATACAATAACATATCGAAAACGAAATGAAAATACACGAAGAGAACTAAATATATTCAAACTATTAGATAGAATTGCACAATACCGAGATGAATGGATGGACCACATCAATAGAATTTATTCTTCATTACAAACCCCTATGACGAAGAAATGTTGGAAGACCCAGTAAAAGATGGACAGACCAATTCTAACATGAGATCGGAACAGACCAGCAGGTCTAATCCTTGATGCTGATGTTGATGACTACCAGTGGTAACAAGTGCATACTAGGATACTTCGCCATTGCTGAAACCCTATAAATATGTCGTGTAGAAGTTTTATTATTAGAAATATTGAAAAAAAAAATTGAAAAAATAGGCATCCACTTAAAAACCATGTTTTACAAAGTCAAATGTTATAATTCGTATAGATAATACATAAATATATAACGTACATGAAAGTCCCGGGAAAGAGCAAATGCATGAAAATCAGATTTCTAGTTAAAATCCATCGCTTACGGAGATCAAATTATCACGTCCATCACTGAATGGATGATTCAAATAAAGCGGGGATCAATACATTTTAAGTCTTTAAAATGTATTAATAATATAATAATAAATTGGTAAGAGGCACCTATGATTTAGCAACACACGGATATCATCACAAAATGTGCAAAAATACAAAATTCCACCAACCGAGTGATTCGTGTGAATGCAAGATATGCGACCAAAAGTGTGAGCGATACCATTACAAACAATGCAGAATATGGACAGGATCACTGAACGAACTCATAAAAGACAAATCATAAACTTATAACTTAATGCTCTTTCGAGTGCCTCTTACCAATTTATTATTATATTATTAATACATTTTAAAGACTTAAAACACTGATCATATTCCTTAAGGTGAACAAATCTGTGGGGCCTGTGACTGTGTCCTAAATTTTCGGCATGTAAAACAATTTCAAGTCTCAAATAATATACCTCTGAGTAAAATAATGTTTGCTCTTTCATGTCGATGTTAAATCGCTATTTACATGCCAACATTATAATCCAAAAAGTCAAATTAGAGGAATTCAATTTTCAAAATTCATGTCTTCTTTTTTAGGTTGATAAAACATGTCTTTAACACGCCGGATGATGCAATGCTGTAACTTGAAAATATTTTTCGGTCAACTATAATCAATAGTCCACTGCTGTGGTCTCGAGGTAGCGTGCTGCCTTGTCACGCAGCGGGCCCGGGTTCGATCCCCGGTCGAGGCAGTTTTTCTGGGTGAGGTTTCTATCGGGGTTTTTCCTCACTTGTAAGACAAATGTCATGAAAACATTAAGGTCCCCGAAATCATATGGTCATCATCATCATCATCCTTCACCGGTGTGGAAAGCAACGGGAAGCTACCACATCTACAATTCCCTAGTAAAGCTGCAAGCATAGCATGAAAATGCTATGATTGCAGTGAAGGACCTGCCTTCGGGCAGAATTACTATGAATGGATAATCAATAAACAATCCGGTATAAGAATATCAGGAAATCCAACTACCCATAGTTTATTATTGCCAAACCTTACGGTTTTTGTGTTACACCATTTTAGAGTTTTTTGTCTAATTCGCCACAACATTTTAGTAAAACAATTCTTCGTAACATATCATTATAGGCTCATTGGTGCAAACACTGGTATTCACTAATGGTATCATGCTTTAGTGTTGTCTTTAAATTTGATACAAAAAAGTTCACCGAGGGAAAAAATCATCACGAAAAAAAAATTCTATTTCGACTTTCAATTTTTACCATTAAAAATAAAAAATGAAAATATCCTCAACTCATGTCCAACTCAGGGTCGGGTCAAGGAATGAGATGGGAAGAAGCTCCTATATTTATAGAGTTAATGACAAGGGTGCTGGCCGATCACTCTTGACGCGGCGTCAGAGGAGCGGATGAATTAAATGGAAGAAATGGATGAAATGAGTGTGGAGAAATGGTGGAATGAAATTTGTGGCAGGAGAAAACGGGAGGAACGTCGAGAAAAACCTGCCCAAGCACCGTTTCGTCCAACACCCATCAAATTTACAATGTTATTGTAACGGCTCAAGCTTTTATTATAATTTTCTTCATAGTGAGGTTGGATTTGTAGGTATTTTGCAGCCGTTTAAAGATACCATAAAATTATTTAGAAAGGAACAAACGTTTCCGTTAACTTCTAATTATATTTATTATTTTGCGCCTATTTTTAGTTTATGAAACCCACGTGGAGTGAACGAGACTCGATACCGGGACCACAGCGGTGAGAGGCGAACGTCTAACAGCTTGCGCCACGAAGCCGCCTAATTTGTACAATCATTAGTGGAAATTAAAATGACGGACTATACATACATAACTGTAAGTATAAATATTTGGTGCATTTTATGTATTTATGTGTATTTGATTTTTATCATTTTATTAAGTATCACTCCAAATAATTACCCTCATAACAAAAATGTATCAAAAAATCTTAACCACTCGTCTGATTACTGCTAATAATCTCCTAACCATATCATTTGAGATAATAAAATGAATCACAAGAATGAAACAAGTAAGAAATGATACTTCTTATATGCGGTACTTCTTAAATTACATTTCTCTTATATAAACAGATGGGAAATTCTCAAACATTTCTATCTTGTGCTGAAGTAGATGCAAAGATTAAGATAGGTGATGTTGGTTCTAAAACAAGAAGAAAGGTTGCATAAATGCAATATAATCATTTCATAAGGAGAATAAAGACTTAACAAAGAAAGGAACAAAAACAAGCAAAGCAACGGTATCAAATCACACATTACTTTAACTGTTCACAGTTCACTCGAATAAGATGATGTTTGATTTCATACAGCGAATTACAATCCAGACGATCTACCGTTATTTATGAATTCTACTTTTATACCAACAATTAGTGGCTCGTTATTTTAACGAGATTAAATACGTTAAACTTGTTACATGACAGACCTTATAAATCATCTAACTATTCATCTTGCTACATTAACAAGTATACTACGTTATTCATAACAATTATGTACTGACACAAAAAAAAACATAAATTAATCCTTTACCGAGAAATGAAACATTTTTCATAAAACATAACAGTCTTATCATACTATAACAGCTTCTTCTCGCATAACAAGACGATTACTTACGATTACTTCTAAAATGAAGTATATACAGCATTCCTCTTTTATTCATATATATATATATATATATATAATCAATTAAGGGGGCTTCATACACCATAACAGGTCAAAATTTTCAATTTTTTTGTTTTTGGTCTCATTTGAAAGAGCATACTTTAAAGTACACATTTCTGAAATTTTGTGATGATATCTTCTGTTTTTGTCGAGATACATAATGTTAAATGCTAATGTGCGCTGGTTGACAGTTGCAATGTCGCGGCTTGCTTCACATTTTCAATCATTCCCAAGAGCGGCATAATGTAAAATATATAGAGTACATAGGAGACGGTGATACATCCAGTTTCAAAACTGTGTATGACTCTATGCCATATGGACCTGACATCACAATAAAAAAATTGAATGTGTGGGTCATGTACAGAAAAGAATGGGGTACAGACATACGCAGCTGAAGAAGAAATTAACTGGAACTAAATTAGAAGATGGGAAAGGCATTGGTGATGCTGGTCGACTAACTGATGTCATTATAGATAAAATACAAAGATATTATGGCAATGCCATTAGGGAAAATAAAGAGAACCTTGACAATATGAGGACGGCAATATGGGCTATCTGGTACCATGAAGCTTCAACAGACTCCAATCCCCAGCACTATATGTGTCCACTGTGTGTGGATATCGACAAGCCCAGGCAGAGGGTAGAGAAGCAGCATATAAACATCCACATCCGATACTAATGGCTGTTATGAATGCCTAAGACCTACCTTCAAAGACCTTTCAAAAACAGAACTTCTAAGAAGGTGCTTGAGGGCCGCACTCAAAATTCAAACGAGTCCTATAATAATAAAGTGTGGACAATTTGCCCTAAAACAAGTAATGCTGGGAAAACAGCTGATGCTGCAGCAACATTCAATGATGGGGATACAATCAGATTAAAAGTTTTAGAAGAGTTTGGAGTGAATGTAGGAAAATATGCTAAGGCTGCTTTTAGGCATCGTGATGTCCTGCGCATAAAATCCGCTGATAAATGCCTACGAAAATCCTCGAAGGAGTCCAGGAGAACTAGAAGATGACTGAGACTTGAGGAACATGGCAGGAGAAGTGAAAAGGAGGGCACAACATATGCTGCAGGAGCTTTCTAGTACAGACTGTAAGTAGAAACATGTGTAAACTTTAACATCGTTTTCCCAAAAGTTAAAATTTTAAGAACATAAAACGCAATAACTCAAAAACTAATGGTTCAATTTGCATGCAATTTTGCACACACACTCATCTACTTAGTCTGTATCAGGTATACTAAAATCATTGCAATCTTTTGAATATTAAGGTTAGGTAATGGGGAATATATAGAGTAAAAATTATTTTTTAAAAATTATTAATAAAAAATGTTTTTGCTCTAAACCAATATATCTGGGCACATCTTAATAGTTCACAAGCTTTATTAGGGTGTTATATTTATTTAAAAAAATGTTTATACTAGTCAGGTTATTAGTTTTTAAGTAATAATGTATGATATGATATATAAGAAACTGAAATTATGCAAATTTTATTTTCCTGCAGTTACAAAAATTTTGCTTCAATAATAACAATTTTAATATCAAATGAAAGCCAATAGTGTATACTACCTGTGTGCAAATTTTCATAATTGTATGTTTTATAGTTTTTTATGTATTGTAAAGTAATGATGTGTGTGCATATGTACCTCGTGCTGGGTGTATGAGCCCCCTTAAAAAAAGCCCTGAAGAGCCAAAGTCGACTTAGAAGGTATGTGTAGCAGATGACAGTATGGCAGATCATATGATGGAAATTTTAGTCACATATTTCTTAGTGAATTTTACTATTAATTCTATCATGTTCAAGTAACCACTTAATTCTCCTCACGGGAAATACATACCGTTTCTACATCCTACACTCAAGGAAAAGTGTATATTGTGGAGCCGAAGGTTTGGGTAGCAGATGACAGTACAGCGAATCATATGATGAAAATTTTAGTCACATTTCTTAGTGAATTTCACTACTAAGGCCTATATATCATGTTCAAGTAACCACTTAATTCTCCTCACGGGAAATACATCCCGTTTCTGGATCCTACACTCAAGGAAAGTGTACATTTTGGAGCCAAAAATCGGACGCGGTATTCCCTGGAATGCTAATTAAACACACTATTACATCGCAGAGGAGTGTTTCCTTTTAACTGTAATTTAGTATTATCTCTTACTTAATATTAAAAAAAATCTTTGTTATAGTCTATAGGGGCACACAAAAAAAAGACCTATTTTTATATAAATTTCAAGCCCTGATACAAATCCGATCCAAAACTGGGGATGGAACCCGAATATTTTGTTCTCTATCTAGGGTATATATGACCTGAGAACTGGTTCACTCAAATGATACTTAAGAGAATTTAAAGATCGTTTACAACTAAATAGCCGACCAGAACAAGGCTGTAAACCTCTTTTTTTAAGTCGAATTTTTTTTCGTGGAAAAATTCTAATGGCACGTGAGGACATTTTACAGGCAAATACCAACTTCTGTAAAAAAAAAAGATTACAACCTTGTTCTGGACACTATTTAGTTAACAGTTGTATTTTAACAAAATAGAAAAAAAAAAAAAAGCATTATTTCTTGCACAGAACCAAAACATTTCTTTCATTTATAATTGTACGCTATGAAATTGACCCGATTTAACTAAAAATCTTTTACTACTGAAATTAATCTAAATATAGGAAATCTAACTCACTAACCCTAACGAACCAGAAGATTCATGGGAACGCACAAATAAGCTCTTCATACATCCCTATCCTGAGCTAACGTATTCCAATCATCCCATGTACAATTTACCTTCCTCAAAATATGGTTCAAATGAGAAGTACTAACTACTCTAACTAAAATTAATAGTATCAAGCATATTTCTGGGGGTAAAGTCGGCCTTCACACAGGGCTGACATCTGGTGCCGATGTCTAGGAATGTTGAAACGTAACTTCTTACTGCTCTAAGAACCTATTAAGACCTGTACCTGGATCACTTAACTTATTTTTTTTAGGTTTATATGTAACATTGATCAAGACTGATCATGGCATCATCAAAAGAACAAAGAAGAAAATTACACTCCCTACTATTTGTATATGCTAATAAACTATATACTTACTTACTTACTCACTGGCACTATCGAACCCGTAGGTTCATGGCAGCTCGGACATAAGATCTCCATATATTCCTATCCTGAGCTAATGCTTTCCAATCATTCCCTGTATAATCTACTTCCCTCAAATCATAGTTAATGTTATTCTCCCACCTCATTCTTGGTCTACCAACTGGGCGTTTTCCCTCTGGCTTTCCTACAAGAAGCTTCCATGCAAGTCTTTCATTCCCCATACGTGCAGCATGTCCTGCCCATCGCAGTCTACGAGACTTAAATAGACTATAGGCCTATATATATATATATATATGACGGCTGCGATGGACTAGTGGTTTTGCTCATTGCCTCTGGTTCCGAGGTTCGCGAGTTCAAATCCGGGCAGGGTCAATGGATTTTTTCACGACGGGCAAATCCAAGGAGCAAGTCCTCCGGGTGAGACTTTAAGCTTTAAGCCGTAAGTCCCGAGTCCGAAGATTTTCCGGCTCGTAAAATATCCTTAAGCCTGAATAAAAAGGTCTGTAAGGAAAATTTACCGACCTCAACGTCCCAGTAATACTTTAGTTACATCTTTGATATATCATCGAGTCGGTGTGTTGATCGCATGCCATTCATGACATCTATGGGAAAAATCTTCTTCTTCTTCTTTACTTCACGGGCTAGGCAAATTGCCTGTTCCGCCTCACAGTTGTTCTGTCCACCCTTTCACTGGCCTTCCTACATTCCTTGAACCTCTTGGCTTGTAGTTGAATGCTGTTCTTGGTAATCTTGAAACATTCATTCTTTCCATATGTGTAAACCATTACTCTCTATATTCTCTGATTTTCTCATCCAATGGATATATATTTAACTCTGTTCTTATATCTTCATTACTTATCCGATCCAATCTTGTGCAGCCTTTTGTTCTTCTAAGGAAGTTCATTTCTGCGCTTTGTATTCTACTTTCTACTTTTTTGGTCATTACCCAAGTTTCGCTCCCATAGAGTAATACAGGAACTGTCAATGTTTTATAAAACTTCAATCTAGTATCTCTTGTTTTATTCTTTAATGTCTTATGTATAGTTCCGCATATCATTTGAAATTTCGACAGTTTCATATGTATGTCTCTTTCAGTTTTTGTGTTTATAGTAAAATTACAACCCAAATAATTAAAATTGTTGAGCCATGGCCTCTCCTTTGTTAGCTCGACAATGGGCTACGCCATTATCGATAGAAAATACAGTAATGTAAATAAATGCATTGCTTTAAATGTTCAATTTCTATGTCACGTGTCAATTAAGCAAAACTAGTCAGAAAGAGGCATACTATGCAATTTTACAACAGTTTGTGATGTTTCTTACTTAAAAGCATCTAGCATTTCAATATTTGCGGCAATTTAAAGAGCAGAGTATAATGTTCTTCGATTCTTGAGGTTCACGATTTATCTCTGTTCCAGTAAAATATATTCAAACACAATTAGAGTGTGCTTTATAAAATGTATTCTTAATGACATGTATTCCCATGAAACGAAACAATGACTACATTTTGGAACGGAAGCAAGAGAAACAATCTCCATGTTAACTTGTGAAGTTACAATAAAACTTAAGCAAGTAGTTTTCCATATGCAGTTTTCAAGAATATAAATTGTATGATCTTCTGTACATGTTCAACCACTTACCATCGTGAGTTACACGTATTTGTCAAATGATTAAGTATTAACTTTCAGTAAATAAATTCCTATTTAAGGTTGGTATTACACTATAAATCTTCTTCTTCTTCTTCCTTCCAAGTATTAGGCCAAGGCCTGTTACGATCCTATAGAAAATTTTCCCTCCAGCGTTTCATAGGACGGCCCAGTGATCTTCGTCCTCTTGGTATATTATTATAAACAGCTTTGGGGATCCGATTTGAACTCATTCTTTCAAGATGGTGTTTCAAATTTAGTTGGTACTGTTTAATATATTCCAAAATTGGCGTAGTCTTCAATTCTTTTAAGATATCGGTGTTCCTTTTCCGATCCCATCTGGTGTAACCCGCTGTTCTGCGCATGAATCTCATTTCACAAGCCGTTATTCTGCTTTCATGTTGTTTTTTTAGTGTCCATGCTTCACTACCATAGGTCAACACTGGTCTAGCCAAAGTGTTATATAAACGTAATCTGGTGTTTTTTGTACAAGGGATGGTTTCATAACTTGATTAATAATTCCTAAACTTTTATTATAACTAGTAATTTTTTCAGGGATATCCTTTTCATCCCAGATAGAGAGATAATATCCAAGATATTTAAATTGATTAGATCTCTCTAAAATTTTATTCTGGAGACAGATTTTACTTTGTATGGGGTCCTTCCCATGAAATGCCATAATCTTAGTTTTGTTAATTGATATTTCCTACACTATAAATCAATAAAATAAATATATATTAACTACTCAGGGTAGGATCAAGGAATGAGATGGGATGAAGCCCCTATATTTTTAGAGGTATGTGAACTACAAGGGTGCCTGTCAATCATCCCTGACGCACCGGCACAAGGGCGGATGAACGTTGATTACACCAAGAATGAGGTGGGAGAATAATATTAACCATGATTTGAGGGAAGTACATTATATAAAGGATGATAGGAAAACATTTGGTCAGTATAGGGATGTATGGAGAGGTTATATCCGCGCGGCCATAAACTCGATAGAGTCGATTAATTAGAGTTCGTTAATCAGAGAAAATCTACTGGTGAGATTCTTCAATGAAGAAATTTGACTATAGTCATGCAGCCATGGTCTGGTCTCAATTCTCGCACAATATCCCTGTCACGAGCTTGCAAACCGCAAAATGTTACATTTTTTATTCTCGATAATAATTGTTCATTGTGTTGCAACTAAACGTGATTTCGGAGAAATGCATAAAACGCGGAACGATAAAATGCAAAACTAGATCTCATGTAAAATTAAACTTTTCTCCCCTCAACCCTGGGTTCACACAACCTTCTGTGAGACGATTCACAAACCGGCAGCTGATCTCACATCCACATGTCATTTACAGATGTGTGTGATTTTCTAGCTAGTAGGAATGACATGTAGTCAACATGTTAAGACTCCCATCCGTTATAGCAGGTTTTCTCAATCTTCTTCTTCTTCGGCTTTCCCCCACTTATAGGTTTGCCGTCTTCAGTGTCCATTTATCTCTATCATTCCAATCTACCTCTTCCAAATTCCTATCATTCATTATGGTTCTGACGTAGGTTTCCATTTCCATCTTGGTCTGCCATGTTTATTTCTTCAGGGGTGACCATTGGTATATATTTTTTGGCCATCTTTCATTTTCCATTCTTTGTACATGGTCATACCATTTAAGCGTTTGATTTTCAATCCTCTTAACAACAGATGTGGTGACATTCATTTCTCTTCAAAGGAATTCATTTCTTATTTTATTCTGTCTCGTTTTTCGGAGGTTTCTTCTAAAATAATCAAATTCAACTGTTCTAATTTTATTCATTTGTAATTCCGTCAAACACCACGTTTCACTTCCATATGACAAAATATTCTGTATTACGCTCTTATAAATTTTCATTTTAGTTTCCTTTGTAATATTTTTGTTCCAAATTATTCCATGGAATGCCTTAGTTGCATTTTTTACCATTGCAATTTTAGTCTGTACATATCTCTCACAGGTACCTAAACTTGTAATTATTGACCCAAGATATTTTTAAAAAATTCACATTTTTTTTATTTTCCTTGTTGAAGTATGAGGTCATCCACATCCTTTCCTAAACACATATGGTTTTCTCAATCTGGAACCGCAAATCATTGTAGCTACCCTAATTCATCGTGATGCTATATGGGCACTGGTGCTATACTGGCCGAGATTCCATGAGAAATGTTCTTCCCCCGTGGGGACTCGAATCAGAGCAAGTCCAGTAGCTCTTCGCCATGCCTGAAACCATTCGTCCGCGGAGCGGGACACCAAGAAAGATAATTATTCAATTTATCTGTCCAGATGGACTAGTGGCTACCATACTCGCCTCTGGTTTCGAGGTAAACCCGGTGGAGCCGATAGATTTTCCAGGACATAAAAAACTATGTGTGATTCATTTCGAAAGGGAATGTAAAGCCATGGGCAACTATGTTGAAAATTTACGGCCCATAAAATAACCTCACGCCATACTTAAGAGGCCTCTGGGCGAAATGTGTCGGCCATTTCACGTCCAGATTTGAAATGCGTTCCTAATGGTCTTAGTTGTTAAAATACTTAATATCTCATTAGTGATTAACTGCATCCCTGGAAGAGAGAAGGATCTATCGCTGTATATTTTCGACGGTTCATGATGTGTTTTTAACAAATTGCAAGATATGTAGTTTCCGAATCTTAACCGTTTTTCCCAGACTATAGGTTAATTATTATTTAACTTCAATAAATGACCAACGCGCTGGCTCAGATAGCGGCATACCTGCTTCCTGAACTAGCGGGGTCTGTTTCCATATCCAGTGGGGTTCAAGTATTTAAATGTAAAATTAATTTTTGCGCGATAGTGCGTTTTGTCGTACTTATAGCAATGGCGACCATGATTGAAAGTTCAACTTCCTATATTTCGGGGTTACCAACCTAAATAACTATACTGTAATAAAAATAACTATACTGTAATATTACATATTACAAACACGCGTGTGGGAAGTAAAACCACTGCCCTCTATGTATAGACTACTACATACAATGTATATACAAAAAAAATATCCAAAAGGTAGTGTTAATATACATTATACGAAACAAATCACTGCATTTTAAATTAACTGAACTTTATTTGAAACAATATAAAACAATAAATACGTGCTTGCCACCATTTTATCACTAAATTGGTCTCACGGCCTCCTGTTGTTTCAACTAATAAACGTTGCCCACACTGTTAACGTTAGTCAATTGTTTATAATGAACGCAAATATTTCCAAAGATGTTATTATTTTACTATTATTTATTATTTTGAAAACGCCATCGCGCAAAAACAAAATTATGTATAACGCACGTTTGTGAAGTGTTTTGCAGAACCTCGGAAATTAAAAACTTCGCTATCGCTCGGTTTTTAAACCTTTTCCTCGATTCTGTAAAAACCATTTCTCAACCTCGCATCGTAATATACTTTAATTTAATTACTCACGAATCGTCTAAGATCGTACATCCTGTAGAGAATACTTAAAGCCTTCAAATAGAGCGGTATAGTGCCTACAGAAGAAGAGAAGGAATGTAGAAACACTAGTGCACAGTAAGCAACATATACATATTTCATTATTATTCCGGCTTTTACAATGAATATACATTTTTCCGGTATCCATGTTCACAGTTAACTACACATTTGTTTCAACACATTTTTCCATTCATGTCTGTTCATCCATATATCTTCTTCTATTTCCCATTCCCTCTTAGCTTCATTGATTCCCTGAATCCACGTAATAGTTGGTCTACCCTTCTTTTTCCTTCCCTGTGGTTCCCAATCAATGATTATCTTAGGTAGTCTTCCTTCTTCCATTCTTCTAATGTGTCCGTACCAATTTAATTGTTTCTTCTTTATAAAATCTAATATTGAATATTGTACCTGCATTTTTTTATACATGAATTTCTGATTTTATCCTTCCTGGATATTCTTGCAGCACGTCTCCAGTAGTCCATTTCAGTGGCGAGCAATTTTTTTTTTCCCCTAGGGAAAATAAATCAATGGTGGCAATATAATAATTTAAAGACGTTTTTCCTGTTTTTCGTTATATGATTTATTGTAATTGTGCATTTAAAGCCCACACATCAGCTCCATAGGTAATAATGCTTCTGATTATTGTATTAAAAATAGTTTTTTTTTGTTTCTTTGAAGATATGTCTGTCCCATACTATTCAATTTAGGGCAGATATAGCATACTTTCCTATATTGATCCTGTTTCTTATCTCTGTTTCTTGTTTTCCATCTTTAGTAATTTTAATTCCCAAATACTTATATTCTTCGGTGTGTTTAATTGTCCCTAAATCTTCTTCTAGTATTAAATCTTGAGGAAGATCCCATATATATAAACGAATGTACGTCTGTCCTTTATGCATTACTATGTCATTCATCCGATTGTGATGGTTTTTTTTTGTAAAATGTGCAGGAGTTTCCCGGGAAGGTTTTAAACTATAAGGGAGTTTTAGTACTCAACCCCTTCTGCCTTAAAAATCGTCCTTTGTGGTGAAAAATTGTTTTTCGGAGCTTTCTGGACACTTAAATGGCTTAAGCTACGCTGTCTAAACCATAACATATACCACCAAATTAATGTATACAGAATTAAATATATTAAAAAATCTAAAAAAAAAAAGTCTGCGACAGCATATGTATGTCTGTCTTTTACAGATAACTCATAATAACCATTTTTATGTTTCAGCTCACTGATGCCAAGAAGATCGAGATGACTAAATTTCCGGGCAAGCGTAGAAGCGCACGGCGAGGATTCTTTTATGGATAACTCTCAATAAACATTTTGTTTTTCAGCTCATTTATGCCAAGAAGATCGGGATAAGTCGATTCCCCGGCAACGTCGAGTAATCAGCACGGGGTATCTAATAATAATTACAATATAAATTTACAATTATTTTTCATTTTAGTTATTCAACTAAACATAAAAATACATTCCATGTATTTAGGGGTAGCAGCACTCATCGGGTATTATTTAGTCTTCTTCTTTTTCGTCATGGTTTAGGCTTATTTATTTAGCCTGTTCCGGCTCCAAATTGCTGCTATTTCCACCTTTTATTTGGTATTTCCAAGCTTCTTCTTCCTCGTGGTGAATAGTTTTATGCTGCTTTTGGTATTCTATTCTCAGTCATCCTTGCTAACTGTTTTTTTTTTTTCAGTTTGTTCTGTATTTCACTATTGATGTGTTTAATTCCTGTACTTTTACTTGTCTTATTTCTGTGTGTGTGTTTTTTTTTTTTTTTGGCTGAGCTAGTTTTCAATAAAATATAAAACGAGAAAATGTATGTGATATCAGTGTCTCAAAAGATCTTTATATTTTAACATAATCACTTAAAAGAAATACAAAAAAACATAAATTTGGCATATTTATTTTAGAACCAGTTGGAAAAGAAGGCATCAGTAACAGAGTACCGTATTACGATTTCAGCATCAATGGTAAATTGTTCAAGTTGCGGATTTTAAGAGAACAAAATAAATAAGGATTAAGTAAATCTATTAAACATATCAGATCACTTGATTTCGTACGTCAATCAAAAGAGAGAAAACCTCGCAATTTTCCAATACGTAATCTATAAAACCACTGAGAAAATTATATCTAGGGTCAATAAAGACTCGTAAATTATAATAACTATCGGCAATAAGAACAAGAAAATTGTGTATGTAACGTAACTTCCACTCCAACAAATATAATTTACGAAGAGAAACTTCAGTTATTGTATGTAATAATTTACGAAAAAGCAATCTGAACATAGGATACAAAAACCGTAAGTTTCCTGACCTCGATGAAATGAGATGGGAGGTTCATGGGATATTAAATTATATATTAATTTAAAAAAAAAAAAGATAAATCAAACGTAAAAAATGCTTTTTCTGTCGAATGGTTGAAAAAAAAATCACAATTCATTTTCCGTTTGATAAACTATGTAGAGAAACGAGTCACGAATTTAGCAGATGCAAAGTTGACCTCAACCTCTCATAATATTCAACAAAACTCCTCAATTCATACAAGATAAATTACAGAGAAATTAAATTTCAATTTATTTATTATTTAAACATCGCAAAATGGGACAACTCTGACCCCAACTTAAAAGAGGTTCAAATATTTTTGTCTTTAGATAAGTCTTCCGAAAGCAGGTGCGCTTCGAAATAAAAAAAAATCGACGGTTCAATTCCGGTCATCCTTATCAAAAAATAATATTAATTAACCCCGACACACAATGTACAAAATTAAAATAAACTTTTAAAATCAATTATACTATAGAATACAAACAACTACAATTTTTATAATTTTATCCCTAATAAATACAAAAACAAATAATTCTATTTAAAGTATCCAAATAATTAAAATATTTATAAAATTAATTATGATTAAGTCAAGTTATATTGAATCGCACAATATGATTTTCAAAATAAATGAAAGTTCTAACTCGATGGAATTTCTGAATTAGGTATTCCACACATATACGTAAAACAAAAAGAAACAAGTTATAAGTAATGCCACAAGTGATTTCCAAATTATCGATAAATTCACGACTCACGAAGTGAGGAGTGAATTTATCTAAATAATTTGCAAATCAAGAGTGGCATTTGTTAGGACTATTTAACGAATAAAATTAAGCTGTTTACTCACAATTCATTATTTAGATATAGTTATTTTAAAATATTTATATATTTAACGTAAACGGCGATGTTTGAAAACAAATGAGAAACGTTTGTTATGCTTCATTTGTTCATCATTGCAACCAGATCATATTATTTATTGCCAAAGGATCGCAATATTATAAGAATGCACCCTAGTGGAGAAAAAATGAAACACATCGAACTGTTTATATTAATTAATTTCTGATGTCCTATGATGTAAATGTGTCAATTATATTTTTCTGGAACGTAAATTCCTGGGAAATAATATGTTTAAGAAAGTACAAACGGTGGTTTCTTTTCTTTCTTTTTTTTTTGTAGTATAATCAATTGCTACAAATGTTTTTATATTATATACCGCAAGCACTATCTGGTTACATTCGTGCACTATATATACAATCTGGTAGCCGTATTTCTTAGAGTCAGTCACTGCAAAATAAAGCTATGACCTGTTCAGAATATTAAAAACGAAGAGCTTTCTTTAATATGATACATTTAATTTATAAATATCGGGTGAAACACGACTGTGATTGGTTGTAAAACAAGATACATTGAAATGTGATTGGTCACTGACTCCCATTTGGGGCATGAGTTTAGTCTTACTAAATGTCTTATGAGACCGTCGGGGCAGTAGGAGGTTAAGGCTTCCACTTTTCTAGATAAATAATCAGAACGAGATGTCAACCGGGTTATCAGCCTTCCGTGAAGACCACCTTTACCCCGGTACAAATGTCTGGTTTTCATTTTTAGAGGCTACGTTGACCCCTGGGCCATGGTGCCGTAAGAAGGTTTAGGCCAATCAAAAAAATCCTGACCCCATCGAGATTCGAACCCGCAACTTTTCTGCCTTTAGCGTATTGTCATAACCAACTAGGCAAGTCGAGATGCCATAGAAATAGGCCTAGTCTAAGTGAAGTTCTGAATTCAACTATTAACATAATAATAATAATAATAATAATAATAATAATAATAATAATAATAATAATAATAATAATGTGTGATACATATTTTCCGTAACTTCCATAAATTTTCATTCCGGCTTTCTCTAACCTTCAATTATTCTTTATCGATGAAGGGATACAGGACAAAGTAATTAAAATAATGAATGTTGTTCATAAATGCTTGAATTTATGACAAAACAAGTAGCTACTCAATTCCGGATATTTCAACAGTTACACCGTCCCCGATGTCAGAGCCGCTATAAAGAATGAAAGTGCCACATTTCCTGTCGATTGTAGTAAGTTTTTGTTTAGTTTCTTCACCTAAAGGAAGAATTATTACAACATTCACTCAATACATATTTGACTTCAGTCGACCTACGTTTATTGTATTGAAAAATCATTGCTACATTCTTTCACGGTAATATGTCAAATAAGCACACTTTCGTAACACAATTAGGAAAGACATAATATCGTAATTCCACCAAACAAAAATAAATGACTGCTAAACTATTTTACACACCAAGGTCATTTTTTTGAAATCCTCTAGACCATTTTTTTTTTAATTTTCATAATCCAGAAGGCAGCAAGCCATCAATTAAATAAAAAAAATAAAAAAATAAACTATAATGAAAAAGACCATCATGTAGGAAATGCCTAAATTAAGTGAATTTATCAGCAAGTTAAATTTGTAGTCCGATTTTGCTGGTCTAGGAAATAGGTCTATGTCTTTATTTTGTTAATTTTAATTAGCGAAATACTAATTTCTTGAGTCAGTTATTTAAATGTGTCGAAAAAGAGCGATTTCTTTTAATTTCAAGCATCATTTCTAATAGTCGGATTTCGCTGATTTTTTGAGAATACCTTCATTTTTAATAGTACCGTATATACTGAGTTTCACTGCGGAAAATGGAATATTTGGGCTGCTTGACTGATTTTGAAAAATTCGTTTCTCGTGAACTAATTACTCATACATACATAGTGTTCTGTCCAAGAGCAGGTTTTTCACTTCAAACTCAGCATTCTCCACTCTTTCATTAACCCAGCCTTCCTATTTGTATCCGCATACAGATCATTTATTTTAATATTGTATATCATTTGAAGTCTTTATCTGCCTCTAAACCTTATTTCCATTGACCATTCCTTCTAGGGCATCGGTCAGCAGGAACTCTCTTCTCAGCCAGTGACCAATCCAATTTCTTTTTTTCTTCTTTACGAGTTCTTCCTTCACTCATAATGGTCCGATTTTGCTGGTTAAGAAACTCGACCATACTTTTTTTAATTGATTGTTATATTTCGAGGTTGGTTCCGAAAAAAATAGCGTTAACGACACAGTAATTTTTGGTGTCTACTATGATCGACTGATGAGATGTTTTTTTTTTAATATTTACATGAGAACATAAACGACTTCATTCCTTCTTCTTCTTCTTCTTCACTTCACGGGCTAGGCAAAATGCCTGTTCCGCCTCACAGTTGTTCTGTCCATCTTTTCACTGGCCTTCCTACATTCCTTGAATCTCTTGGCTTGTAGTTAAATGCTGATTTTGGTAATCTTGTTACGTTCTCTTTCTACATGTCTAAACCATTTTTCTCTACACGGTGATTACAAATGATTGGAGCGATTTCATGATTTTATTGTAGCGATCTTATTTGACATATCTTCACAGAACTTTAAAGTTATGTATAAAAACTCATAAGGTTTTTTTTTTGTTTTCTCTCGCAGCCGTGTTTCAGCTTTAAACCGAGAGAGCGCAGCAGTTATCAAAGATGGCGACAGGCGAGGAGAAAGCATATGCTGTGCTTGAATTTCATTCAACTCAATCTGTGATAACTGTGCAACGACACTTCAGAACGAAGTTCGAGAAAAGATGCACCGAGTGCCAACTCCATTCGGCGATGGTATGCGCAATTTAAAGCTACAGGATGCCTCTGTAAAAGGAAATCAACGGGTCGTCCTTCAGTGGTAGTGAAGAAAAGGTTGAGAGTGTGCGGATGAGTTTCACACGTAGCCCACAGAAATCAACACGAAAAGCGAGCAGAGAGCTGAACATTCCACAACCGACCGTTTGGAAGATCTTGCGGAAAAGATTGAAGCATAATAAACCTTACCACTTGCAATTTCTACAAGCCCTTACGCCCATTGACAAAGTGAGTCGGTTTGAATTTTGTACACAAATGCAGCAGTTTATGGATGAGGATGGTTTTTGTGAGAAACTTGTCTTCAGTGACGAAGCAACATTCTTTGTGAATGGCAAAGTGAACAAACACAATGTGCGAATCTGGGGCACAGAAAATCCCCGCGTTATTGTGCAGCACATTCGCGACTCCCCAAAAGTTAGTGTGTTCTGTGCGGTTTCTCAGTTCAAAGTTTATGGCCCTTTTTTCTTCTGCGAGCAGAACGTTACAGGACACGTGTACCTGGACATGCTGGAAAATTGGCTCATGCCGCAGCTGACGACCGACAGTGAGACCTTCATCTACCAGCAGGATGGTGCTCCACCACACTTCCATCACGATGTTTGAATTTTTAAACATGAGATTGCCAAACCGATGGATCGGTCGCAGTGGAGAGAATGATCAGAAATTGTTGTCATGGCCTCCACGCTCCCCCGATTTGACGCCGTGCGATTTTTTTGTTTGGGGGTATGTGAAAGATTCAGTGTTTGTGCCTCCTTTACCAGTAGACTTACCAGAACTGCGAGCTCGCATAATCAATGCCTTTGAACAAATTAATAGGGACATGTTACGTCGAGTATGGGACGAACTTGATTACAGACTTGATATCTGCAGAATCACCAAGGGGGAGCATATGGAGCACCTGTAACATCTCAAAAAAAACCTGGGAAGTTGCTCTATGTATCTGTAAAAGTTCGTGAAAATATGTCGAATACTACAGCTACCATAAAATCATGAAATCGCTCCAATCATTTGTAATCACCCTGTATATCCTTTGATTTTATCATTTAATGGATATATATTTAACCCTGTTCTTATATCTTCATTCTTTAACCGATCCATTCTTGTGCAGCCTCTTGTTCTTCTAAGGAAGTTCTTTGTAATTTTTTGGTCACTACTCAAGTTTCACTCCCATAAAGTAATGCAGGAACTGCTAATGTTTTATAAAACTTCAATCTAGTATCTTTGCTTGTTTTGTTCTTTAATGTTACATATATAGTTCCACATATCATTTGAAATCTTGACAGTTTCACATTTACGCCTCTTTCAGTTTTTGTGTTTATAGTAAAATTACAACCCAAATAATTAAAATTTGTTCCTTCATAATTTGCTAAATAGGTATGTAAACATAACTTCCAAAACTAAAATAATAGGGGCCATTTTAAGAACATTAAATTTGGAAAAAGTTTAAGATATATATTTTATTATACTGCGTTGAAGGCTTTTCCGATGATTTAAATTAGGCATATATTTTTCCTACATAACTGAGGGACTACAAAGTGGTTTGGGCGACTGGAAAATTACAGATCATCTTAACATGACCTTTTTAAGCCCAATATACATTTATAGAATTCAAGTTATACCAAAGCTTTAGATCTGTTATTATTCAATAAAAAATTATTACTGTAAATCACTTAAAATTTATAGCTTAAGTGGTCTGACGAATTCATAACTCTACTAATAATAAATTCTAATGAGGGAACAGTTTTATAAACTAGGCTTATTTAACACAAGTCTTTTAAAGTTCATGTCCGTTTTATGACTGAAAACGTGCACAAAAAAACACGATACTCCAGCTAAGAATTCACTGATGCATACATCTCATCCAAGCAGTACGGTAATTTAATTCACATACGGTTCGGTTGCGGTCATAAGACTGTACATTGACCACATAGTAAACTCTGGTTATTTAAACTAATTAAGAAAAAGTAAACCATGCTGACGTAAAATCAAATTTGAAGACTGGCAGAGGCAAAATAAAGGTTACCCTAGTTGAGTTGATGAACATTTCTTAGATTAAACCGCCGCTAACAAGAAAGGCGTTTTTTCTGAGAATTCAATCAACTGTTAGGAGTTACTATCAGACGATGAACTCTCATTTTATGAAACATTTAAAAATGAGGTTATTACATCGCTATACGTAAAACCTTATAAAATCTTAACAAAAATACAGAAGAATATGGATTGAAGATATCTACAGAGAAAACAAAAATTATGGCATTTCAAGGTGTAGATCCTGTCAGAAGTAAAATTGTACTTGACAATAAAAATTTGGAGCAAGTGAATAATATCACGTATCTAGGATGCAATATCTCATATCAAAAAAAAAAGAATATAAATGTAAAAATATCAAAATTTTCAAGTCAAAGTTTGTCCAAAAACATTTAAGACTAAAAGTGTATAACCTTTTCACTGCTGAGATATTTCCAGCCTTTAAAACCCTCCTTGCTCAATGCAGGGAGAAATATGGAAAAAGTTTATTTAGGTTCCTAGGAGATGGCAGTATATGCGTGCTTAGTTTGAAAGCAATGCAATACGTATTATATAACTAGCAGGCGTTTGGAGTTGAGAATGGATATACACACCCATAGCACAGCAAGCATTTTCTTTGCCAACGGATATACCCGTTCGTAGCAGTGTAAAGGAAAAAACACTGGCTCTTCCAACTTTTTTTTGTATGGAAGTAAAGTATGGACGTTGAAATAGAAGGATATACAGAGACTTAGAATAGATCATAGAACAAAAATGAAGACATCTTAGAAGGATTACACATGGAACCCTTAGAAAACAAAATTTCTGATTAGGCCTGAAAGTCCAGATGGATGCAACATATCGAATGGAAGATCACAGAATACCCAATCAAATGTTAAGCTATTAATCTGCAGGAAGAAGGAGACCAGGACGTCCACTCAAAACACTTTTGGAAGGTGTTTCTATTAAGGCCAAAACAGGTCAACAAATTGCCTAAATTCGTGAATGTACTATGATGATGATAAAAACCTACAAGGTTACACGACATTAACATTAATAGTCAATATGAAGATATTTGAAATGAAATATCATGTATAAGCTTATGTTTCAAAACATTTTTTTTTGTGATTCGGGCTCAGCATTTTGTGGATAAGAACCAACTCACTCACTGACGTTATCGAATCCGGAGGTTCAGGGCAGCGCGGACCTTAGTTGTTCATATGGGGTAGCCATAGCGTAGTTGATAAAGGCAATACGCTACAAGCCGGAAGGTGAGCGTTCGGGTCCAGGTGTTGTCACGTATTTAAACTGATCCAAAGCTTCTGGCGGCACCATGGCCCTGGGGTAGACTCAACCTCTATCGGAAATGAGTGCCTCTATCGGAAATGAGTGCCAGAGGCTTATTCTAGGGGTAAAGGCGCCCGTCACGCAGATGCGCTGATTATATAGAGAAATGTGACCTTTAACTTCCTACTACCCCAAGGGGCTCCTAAGGCCTAGAGTAGGATCACTTTACTTTTTTATACATCCCTACCATGAACTAATGTTTCCCAATCATATATATATATATATATATATATATATATATATATATATATATATAGGGCTATAATTCACCTTCCTCAAATCTGGTTTATATTTTTTCATGCTTTCCCTCTGGTTTTCGTATAAGAAGTTTCCATGTTCCTCTTTCATTCTCCATTCGTGCCACAAGTCCTGCTCCTCTTGGCAAGTCTATGAGACTTAACTGTTTTCATCAAATCGAGTTTCCCATAAATATCATATAGCTGGCTGTTATGTAATCTTCTGGATTCACCTATATGTCCTTCTCACTTCGGTCCAAAAATTTTCCTAACAAGTTTATGCTCACTATTCGTAATATTTTCTATTCCCTTAAAATGAGAGACCATGTTTCGCACCCAAATAATATAACTGGAAGATTAGCTATTTTACATTTTTTTTAGTTTAACTTTTTTTTGAGAAGCTAGAATGATGAAAAACAGTAATGTGCAATCAAAATGAGAAATAGTATGCGTTTACAGAGTTGAGACTACGTTTAATTTCATTCAACCTCATTCCTGTTTGAAATTAATGTTCCTTGGTATTTGAATTAAAAATCTTCCTCATCTATTATTAACTCTCCATTTACATTATATAAAGCATTTCCACGTGTGACCACAATTTAACTTGACCGCAGTTGGTGAATAAGTGGAGTAAATGTGGTTAATTTTCAATTTACATGCAACCTTGGCAGACCACTTTACGTAGGTGAAGTATACTTACGCCTATAGCGTATACAGATATAAAGATGAGTGTATGATTAAGTGTTTGTGCAATGTGTGAGGGATGATGATGAAGAGAAGGATTAGGACGAAACACGATACCGACACATAGCCTTCCCCTGTCGAAAAGCACTAAGGGGGCCACTATCTTAAAGCCCTCATCTGGTAGACGAATCGCTAACAGTCTACATGCATTCTTAATATACGATATGTATTGCGGAGGGATTTAGAATTTAATCTGGTGCACAATCTAACGATTAAATATTGTATCCTCTCCCCACTCGTTCTATCCTCGAGATTGAAAATTTTACAATAATAATTTATAATCTGGCCGGGATGGAACCCGTACTTTATTCTTAAATACTCGCAATATGTTCTCCTCTTTTAAGGTAAGAGACCGTGTTTCTCATTCATATAACTGGAAGAATTTCAGTTTTACATAGTTTCAGTTTAAACTTTTTTAGAAAATTTGGGATGATAATACGAGTATGGTAGTGAATATGAATTATACATTTGTATTTTAGCAGTGCCGGCGGCAATAAAAGAAGTTCATACACTTCTGACATATAACCTTGTTAAAGACGAATACATTCCGCGCATTCCATAAAGAGTGCATCATTCACAAAACCCAGCAGAGGTTCTTCCGTTATATCGCCCTTTTGCACTCATATGTACAATTTATAAAACGTAACTCTTGGAAGTAAATACATAATTGATACTTCTTACATTTTTTTACAATTTATAGTAAATAAAAATACAGAAAAACTAGATTTTAATGCCAATTTATCAATATAAATACAAATATGAAAATTACAATTTTATTAAAATTTAAGACATATGGCACGAATGGGGAATGAAATAGGGGCTTGGAAAATACTTGTAGGAAAACCAGAGGGAAAGCTCCTAGTAAATAAACCAATAATTAGGTGGGAGAATAATATTAACTGAGATGAGGAAAGCAGATGATGCAGGTGATGATTGAAAAACATCTCCGGATAAGGATGTATGGAGAGCTTATGTCCGCATGGCCATGAACTATGGGTTCGATAGTGCCAGTGAGTGAGTGCATTTATAATTAAGCTTCGCTCATTTTTTAGGACAACAATGAAGATAAGAATAACTCTTTATGTTTTGATAACGTCAATTTATTATTAATTAATCCAATTATTTTGATTAAAAGACGAAATTACCATAGGGACATGTAAGCAAATTCCCTGGACAGGTCACACGTAAATAGGGAGTAAGAACTATGAACTACAGTACAAGCTCCTTATTCGCGGGGGAATGTTTCGCAAATATGCCGCGAATATAGAAACCGCAGATATTGTGAATGGTAATTTGTATGGGTATAGAGGGGATACGTTCCAAGGTTCCAAAATAAAATAAAAATGATCAAGAAAAAATCAATTAATGAAAGAATTTGAACAATTTTATTAATTATTGTTGTAAGGCTTAAGCAAGGGCTTAAAGAAGTTAGTAATGTTTTCCTGTTTTGCTGCTTTTAAAAGGTATTTCAATTCAGATTGACATTCAGCTGTGAATTCAGCGATAGAATTCCTTATTTTGTCTTCGAATTTCTTGATGAATCATTACATTGAAACAGCGTGATATAGACGCAAACGTCTCGCCAACGCGTAAACGGTCAAGCATTTATATTTTTTGCTTTAAGCGGCAACATTGTTTCTTTCCGCTTCGGAACTAATCTTTCCATTTACTCGACATTATAAATTGGCAACAATCAAAACTGTTGCAACGAATGACAATTTGAAACTATAAAACACCAATCGAGGCGAGGGCGGCATTTATAAAGGGGATAGCGGCACGTGAAATACGACGGCGGTGGCTTTTAACAACGAAGGCTTAGTGACAATAAGGTTTGTTTTACTTTGATATTAATTTGTCCATTTGGCTGTAATCGCTTTTTGTAAAAGTAGCCTTGGCACGTGCCTGCAGTAAAAAAAGTTGTCGATGCGTTAATAATACCGATCTGCGAATAAAGACATTTTTAGCCGCGAATACAGGAACTGTATCGCAATTTTTTAACCCGCGAATAAGGAACATTTACTGTATACACACATTACAGAGGTATACAATGGCAGACATGCCTGGATATGCGATTAGCAGCATGTCAGGGCCATCGCCAAAGACAACAGGTTAATACAAGGCAAAATACGCACTCAGATACAAGGTCAACATTTTAAATCTCCTATTCCAGCCAAGAATCGAACTCGAGTCACCGGAATGGAAGGCAGCCCCATCACGGATATCGAACAATTAAAATGCATGCAATTAAAAAGAAACGCATTTTACAACTATTTATATCCATCGGAATATTGAAATGAGAAGAATAATGTGGAGCACTAAAGTCATCATCTTCTGCATTCATGGATTAGGTCTATTGACCCGTTCCGACTTCAGCCCATCTCTTTCTAGGTCTGCCCACATCTCGGGTGCCTTTAGGTTTGTATTTTGTTATTTGTTTTGGATATCTATCTTCATTCATTCTGTCTATGTGTTGCTTCCATTTTTGTCTATATGTATCTATTTTATCAGTTATTGCAAATATTTCAAGTTCCTGTCTTATTTCTGTGTTCTTGATTCTGTCTTCCTTAGTGCACCCTTTAACAGATCTCAAAAATTTCATTTCTGCCGCCGTTATCCTACTTAGATCTTGTTTTTTATGTATCCAGGCTTCTGATCCATAGAGCAGTGCCGGTACTGCCAACATTTTATAAAATTTCAATTGGGTCTCTCTTGTTTTGTTATTTAGTGATCGTTTTATCGTACCACATATTCCCTGGAATTTTGCTATTTTATTATTTATATCGTTATCATAATTAAATGAAATATCACATCCTAGATAATTGAGATGGTTCACCTGTTCTATGATTTTGTTTCCTATTACTATTTTCGATCTGATTTGATTTTTCCCTTGGAATGCCATTACCTTGGTTTTTTTCTATGGATATTTTGAGATTATATTGTTCACATATATTATGTAGTTTAAAAATATTCCTTTGAAGTTCGTCTTCTGTATTTGCTATTATTACCTGGTCATCAGCGTATAATAATGTTTTCAAGTAGTGTGTTTTATCTAATTTTATTCCTTTATTTGTTTCTTCGTTCCATTTTTCTATTATATCATTGATGTATAGGTTAAATAAAACTGGAGATATACTGCATCCTTGTTTAACTCCTTGATTAGTATGAATTTTATTTTTACTTACTTCATTTCTAGTTTTTATAACAAAATTTGTGTTCCAGTACAAACTCTTTATAGCTGCTATTAAGTGTTTCGGAATTCCTTTTTCTTTTAAAATTGTCCAGAGTTTTCCTGTCTACTTTATCAAATGCCTTGACAATATCAATAAAAGTTATGTGTGTTTCCTTGTTATATTCTCTTCTTTTGTTTATAAATTCTTTTATCGTAAATATATTATCCATACATGAACGCCCTGGTCTGAATCCACTTTGTTCTTCTGTTAACATTACCTCTGCTAGTTGTTTTAACCTAAATGTTAAGATTCTTGAGTATATTTTATAGCCTGCAGTTAAAATGCTTATTCCTCTGTAGAGAACTAAAGTATACACATTTTAAAGATATGTGTGTAATTTTAATTTTTCATGGCAATTTACTTTGCCATTGACAAAATTCCATTTACGCCTGACTTACTTGGTCAAGGTAGCTGCATTGTTTAGAGATACAATGAGATCAAATCTATAGAAGTTTTCCTTTTTCCTTCCTGCAACTATTCAGAAAGATACTTCATAATCTTAGCGATTTCGTTTAAGAAATAAGAATATCGAAATTTAAGAATATGGTTGATATTAACCATTTACACAATGATTACGGTTCCCTTAGGACGAGATGTAAAACCGTGGGTCCTGTGCCATGGATTTACAGTATGTAAAACAACTTCAATCCTGAAATAAAAGACCTCTGAGCAAAAAACTTGTCGGATCTTCCTCCTACGGTTTTGAATTTGGAACTAAATAACTGTTAAAGACCGTCGTCAACTGAAAATACTAACAAGCAATCTTCGCTAAATCTAGCAACTAAATAAATAAATAAATATAGCTGTAACTAAAAATAAAATTCTTCATAATCTATTTTTTTAATATTCACAATTTAAATTTAAAAAAGTATGAAATTATTACTTTATTCCCAAATATAAAGTAAATACATTGTAAATATATTTGTATATTGTAAATATTTTGCCATCTAAATATTCTAAACCAACCCATAATGCTTCAAGGGCGAGGAATAAAATAATAATAATAATAATAATAATAATAATAAATAATAATAATAGTAATAACAAATAATAATAATAATAATAATAATAATAAAGTCAGAAACAGCACAATAAGGGAAATTATGTAAGTTGAAAAAACAATAGAAAAAGTAGAAGAAAAACGTTTGAAATGGTATGGACACCTCATAACATAAGAATGGAAGGAGATAGAATACCAAAAAAAAGATCCTTGATTGGAAAGCTAATGGAAGAAGTGGAAGAGGCAGACCTAGAGAACGTTGGATAGATGGAGTGAGGAGAAGTATGGAAGCTAGAGATTTGAGGGAAGAAAATTGTTTAGATAGGAAACCTCTAGCAACAAATCACTTTGGGTTGAAGAAGAAACACTGCATTGTGGAACATTCCTAATAAAAAAATAATAATATACCTAATTAGCAGAATACACATCAGATAAAATCGAAAATTAACAGGTATACACATGATTAAAAAATATAGGAATTATAATTAGGTCACTGAAAATATGGAATTTTAGTTTATTTTCTATATGAAGTATATAGCCTACTATAAAATGTAAAAAAAAAATAATCGAAATATAATAAACGAACACATGATTGGAAAGCGATTAAAAAAAAGACACAAATTAGCACAATTCACAAGAGAAGCAAGAACAAAAATTACACGGATCTACAAATAATTCTAAAAATCTAAATTATAGATGTGTTTAATATATCGTGTAAGTTGACATCTTGCAGACGACCAAGTTCTAATAGAACAGAAATCACTCTTTCAATTAAATAACATTATACAGAATTATAATTTGAAAATTCCAATAGGTAAAACGAAAATCTTGGCTTTTAAGGGACCAGATACCGTGAGAGCTAAAATAATTCTGGAGGGGAAACCCATTGAACAAGTGAACCATTTTAAATATCTGGGTTATGAATCTCCTATTTTAAAAATGAAGATCTGTTTAACAAACTTAATAAATTTAATTATAATTATATGTGGCACAATTAAAAGAATTTTAAAAACACAAGAATAGAAACAAATCTAAAATTTTATAAAGCAGTGGCAGTCCCCTTATTATTGTATGGTAGTGAATTTTGGGTTTTAACTAAAAGAGAAGAGATCATATAAGCAGCTGAAATGAGATTTCTGAGAAGTGTGGCTGGATGCAAACTTCTAGATAAAAGAAGAAGTGAAGATATTAAAAATGAGCTAAATATTTTTAAACTTTTAGATAAAATAAATAATCTAGAAAAAACTGGAAAGAACATGTTCAAAGAATGAAAGATGAACGGATTCCAAACATTATACTTAATTACAAACCAAGAGGAGGCAGGAATATTGGTAGACCGAAAAATAAATGGATTCAACTTTTTTGAATGAGATTCTATGAGACCGGAAAAAGCCACAAGGGCTTAATCCGTGGTTGTTGATGATGATGATGTTGTTGACATCTACATGTCTTCATGATAAAATTTATCAACTGAAATATTATAAACCAGCCGATATTATAAACCAAGACATTGTTTGAGGCCGAGAGTGAAAATAAATAAAATCACCTATTAATACAATTCATAGCCCCCTCAGGGGTCCCCACCTAGGGGACATGTGGATGGCGACCACAAGGTGCCCAAGCTGAGCAAAATCATTACTTCCACTTACTTGTGTTTTGCTCCTTCTTTCGTTTCTTATATCTAAATTAGTATTTATTCCTTTCCATATACCAATTCCCTCTTTCAACTTTCCTATCCAGTCTCCCTTGACTGAACTCTTGTTTTCTTCGAACCCGATGGTATTAGAGTACTTGAGGCCTACGGGATCTCTTCATTTCTTTTCTCCTAAATATTTATAAAAAACGAGTGTAATGTTGTTCGCCTCCGCTGGTAATACTAGCAGGTGCACTCTGGGTCATGCAAAATGAACTACAAAAGATGTTCAATATGCTTTCCAAAGCAAATATTATTGGGAAGCCCGCAAGCGAATGATGACAAATCAAGAGCTTCAGAACATTTGAATACTACTGCAATTCATAGCAGACGCAAGAACGAAAACCATACCGGTCTACATATGATTCTAAAAATCTAAATTATGACTTTCTTCAATAGTTCGTGTATGTTGACTTTATATATTCGATATTCCTCTACAAGGCTTCATAATATTATTGTAATATCGATAAAAATATCAGTTTCCTCTTCTATAAAATAAAAATAAACTTTTTTATTGTGCTACTTGCTAGAATGTGACAAGAGAACGAATGCTAGTCACGACTTTCATATCCTTTGTACAAATTTTCGCAAGTAACCAGACAAACACATTGCTACTAATTCAGTATCACTGACCGCAAACATTTTAACAACATACCATAAATTCTTACACTATAGTTTTCGCAATCTCTTCACTAATAATACGGTAATTATAATTCAATTCGAGAAAATTGTTTCGTTCTTGCAATAAACATGTACAACAAATCCAATGCAATATAAAAAAAAATGATACTCTGTCGATAAAGATTGTAATATTTGAATTACTTATTACTTGGGAACTCAAGATTTTTAGATGAAAATTCTCAGTAGAATATTTGGACCTGTGAACGAAAATGGAAGGTAGTGATTAAAGTACGCTTAGGAATTGAATTCCTTATTCACAGACCCTGAAATTGTTAAGTTTATAAAGATAGGTTACGTTGGGTTGGCCACATTATCAAGATGACAGAGGACAATCATATTACAAAACTGATATTATTTAAATCTCTCGGAAGTAGAAGAATGGGCAGATCCATGGGTAGATGGAAGAGGCTCGGTATTTACAAGATGGGGAGGGAAATCAATGTACAGATAAGAATGGAGGAAGATCTTGTCAGTGGTCAGAGTACTTGGGATAACTCCACAAACATTTTGTTTTTGTTCCAGTTTTTTTAAATGAACTTACTGATTGACTAAATGTAGATGGTTCCATAATTTATCGTATATTGAGGCTAATGTCCATTCTGCAAGCCTAAATAAGGGGGAATTCCCAGAGGTCAAAAGCAACTATATTTACCTATACTAGAAATAAATTATTATTTTAACAGATCAATTCGATTACGTGCAAATTAAAAAAAAAAAACACAGGCTATATTTTATCTTCCAGTTAAATGCATTAGATTAAATTATTAAATTTTGAATTGTAAATATCTATACCCTAACATAGGCTAAATATAATAGATTTTAACTAAACTGGAAGAGATCGAAATTGTCTTAATGAGGATATGCTTTTTAAAGTGCAAAATATACAACATTTGTCTACTGTACTTATTCTAAGACATAGTCCCATCTCGTTTAAATCAATAATAATATTGATTTACCCATCGTTAAACATGCAGATAAAATCATAAGATAAAACTTCGAAGAAAGAATTTATAAAATAAATTAAAATAAAACTGACTAGTAAATCAACCTAGAAAAAACTAAAAAAAAAATTGCGTTATAACTACTACGAGGTTAATACCTCAATGTTTATAATAATAGAGAATTTAACTAAAGACTCGCCTAAAGGGATATTTTCGTCTACTGAATCTCTACAGCAAATTTGTCAAACTCGTTCCCTGTAACCGTAATTCACCTCCCTCAAATCATCGTTAATGTTATTCTCCCACCTCATCCATGGACTGCCTCTGTTGTGTGTTATACTCTGGTTTTCACACACACACACACACACACACACACACACAATACAATCCGTTCATATGCTTAATTCTGTTATAAAATTAAACAAATAGAAAAAATGCAGAAAGTGATTTCGTTATTGGTCAAGCTCGAATATTGAGGAAGATCTGGGATTCAAATGAGATGTGCGACTAACTATGCTTGCATCTACGACTAACTATGTTTATGTAAATTATGGTTAAAATGAGAAGATATAATACAACAACAGCAATAATAATAATAATAATAATAATAATAATAATAATAATAATAATAATAATAATAATAATAATCTAGTCTCGTGTTCCCATAGCGGGGGTCCAGTTTTCCACAATACTGTAGTTTTCTTACAGCCTGGATAAGATCCTACACACATCTTAATTCAATCATCTATTTAATATGTATGCTAATTCTCACTCCGACCATCCAATGATTCGTCTTTCCCTTGCTCTTAGGTCCTCCGCCGTCCACTTCAGCACCATCTTCGGTATTCTGTTTCTTGTTATCCTTCGTACATGCCCAAACCATTTCAATTAATTTTCTTCAATCACAATATTATTGTATTTTTTTTTGTATTCATATGTAACATATGCTTGTTCTGGTGAGTGGAAGAGAAGGCCACATGGCCTTAACTCCACCAGGCTAAATAAATCTATTCTAAATTCTAACAGTATATATATATATATATATATATATATATATATATATATATATATATATATAATTATAATTTTTATGGATCCATTTCAATCTCTTTTCTTCAATCACAACAATATTTTTTACATGCCCTATATTTTTCTAATTATAATTTCTTACTATATCCAATCTGGATTCTCTTGCAGTTGTCCTCCAAAAGTCCATTACATCAGTTAACAATCTTTGAGCGCATTAGTTGTTTTAGCTCCAAAAGAAAAATACACTACACTAATACACTATAAATACTGTTTATTTCTTTGTATAATTATTTGTTCCATAATGCAGAATTTAGCATGCCGAACACTCTCCTCCCTTCACTCATCCTTTTCGAAACTTTTCTATCTGCTTCTAAAATTGGCTCCAAATCCTTAAATTTTGTTACTCTAACTTCTTCATTTCCTATCATCAGTTGGTCTTTGCTTATCATATCCAATTTTAATTATTATACTTTCTTAACGTTTTGATTTAGATCCCAATTTTTGTATTCGCCCACCAATTTTCTCACGATATGGGAAGCATCATCAAAATCCTGTTGATGATCAAGAAACGATAACGATAAAAAAAAGGTAAAGTGATCCTACTACAGGCCACAGGAGACCCTTGGGGCGTAGGAGGTTAAGGATCCCACTTTTTCTAGATAATCGGCACTTGGTGTCAGTCGGGTTGCCAGCCCTGCGTGATGACCGCCTTTACCCCCAGAACAAGCGCCTGTTACTCATTTCCGTTACGGCTTGAGTCGACCCCCGGGCCATAGTGTCACCAGAAGGTTAGGGTCAGTTTAAAAAATCCTGACCCCACCGGGACTCGAATGCATGACCTTCTGGTTTGTAGCGCACTGCCTTAACCACTACGCTACAGCGTGCCCGATAACTCAGGATAATAATAATAATAATAATAACTCACTGGCACTATCCAATCCGTACGTTCGTGGCCGCGCGGACATAAGCTCTCCATACACCCCTAACCTGAGCCAATATTTTCCAATCATCCCCTGTATAATCTACTTTCCACAAATCATAGTTAATGTTATTCTCCCACCTCTTTATTGGTCTACCAACTGGGCGTTTTTCCTCTAGATTTCCTACAAGAAGCTTCCGCGCACGTCTTTTTTCATTCCCCATTCGTGCCACATGTCCTATCCATTGCAGTCTACGAGACTTATCTGTTCTCGTTATCTCTGGCTTCCTATAAAGGTCATGTAATTCACCGTTATGTAGTCTTCTACATTCACCTATCTGTTCATCTCTCTTTGGTCCAAAAATTATCCTAAGAACTTCATTCCCAAATACTCGTAATCTCCGCTCCTCCCTTAAAGTAAGAGTCCATGTTTCGCATCCATATAATATAACTGGTAGAATAATAGTTTTATATATTTTCAGTTTAACGTTTTTTGAAAGGAGTTGGGAAGTCAAAAGAGTCTCTATAACGCATAATAGCACGCATTTCCAGAATTGAGGCTATGTTTAAATTCCTTGTGCATCTCATTCCTGTTTGTGATTATAGTTCCTAGGTTTTTGAATTCAGCCAGTTCCTCAAAATTTCCCTCATTTGTCATTAGCTGTCCATTTCCATTAGGCTATATAATAATAATAATAATAATAATAATAATAATAATAATAATAATAATAATAATAATAATACTGTTCCGATTACAAAATTCAACCAGTTTTATTGTATTTTCGGTTGTTAGTATGTGATTTAACGAAATAACTAGTACTAGATAGACAAGATTATCTGTGGAACGAGATTCGTGGATGTTTAAAATTAAAAACCTTAACTGATTAATAGATACATGAGTTTCTAGACATATAATAGTACATTAACACCAAAAACCACATGAATCACACTAGAATAGTCATACATAAAACAGCTTTTTTTTCTCCTGCTCCTAGAACTTGCATCAGAGAATGACAAAAAAGTAACAACAAGCTAACAAAAGCACCAGAGAATATCGAGTTACAAAACCTCCAGATACAATGGAAGAATGAAGAACTTGAACCTACGCATACGACGATCCTAAGAGGGCATTGACAGTCATAATGCTAATGCATATCACTATACCAAAACCACACCCTTCATCAGACATTTCATATAATGATGCCATGAATTCATGGTAGTCTGCTTTTTCATAGCTCATATCTCATTTCATCCCGCGTTAAGACAAACACTTCTTATACAACGTACTGAGAAACGAGGCTAATATTTCACGAGACTATAGACATCGTGATAAAATCGCAAAAATTCATAAAGCTATTACACAAACTTTAACTTTGAAAATAAGATTAAACGAAATGTTTTCTGCAGACGTCGTAAAATATGCTTTTCTTTGGCAAATAATTCAACAAGTTTAGACATCTAACATAAATTTCCAGAACTACATAAAACAATAGAAAGAACGGATGTCAAAAGAACCCCACCTTGAAAAATAGCACGACTACTCCAAGAAACATATTGAAAAGTATATACAGTATCTACACCGTAATATTACATTGAGCTTTATATCGAAAAGAAAGGAGTTATTTATTTATTTAAACGCAGTGGCGTTTGGCACTTGTCATTAGCCAAGAATGACTGGGGAAAACAAACAATAACAAGAAAGATTATAATAGGTTCATCACCTTTTCCTTGGCTTCCCCGTATCTGTCCACGAAATTGCTGATTGTTACGGAAGGGAAAGTTCGGATGTGATCAGCATCCATATCTTACATAGTTTTGCAGAAGATACATTGTTGAGTTGGTAGAAGACCGAGGCGATGAATGTGTTTACCTAGGCAGTCGCGTCCTGCTGCAGTTCGGAATGACTACTCTTCTAGGCCAAAAAAGTTATAATAAACATTTTAAATTCTTAATTACCTCCAAATTAAAAAGTCCGTCACGCAGGAACTGCATAAACTAAGCTAATTCTTCATTAAATGGAATTTATGATCCGATTTTGCATGTTTACGGAATATATACTTATTTTCTTAATGATATCGTATGTATCCAGTTTCGTTGAGAGAAAACAAAATATGGCGGCAGCTATAGCGATTTTTAAATTACAGCATTCAGACAAACCCCCGTTCTTAATGGTTTGATTTCGCTGATTTTTCGGGGAATAATTTTCTCCTTTTATTACCAAGAAAATTGCTGTCGCTAAAGCTATTTTTAAATGTTTTGCGACAGGTGAATTCCCGCTCGTAATGGTTTAAACAGATGATTAACAAACATGTCCTTACCCTTTAATTCGTTGCTGTATGTCTAGTTTGATTCCTAATTCTACCCGGGGGCACGTCTTTCACTGCAATCATAGCATTTTCATGCTATGCTTTGCAGTTTTACTAGGGAATTATAGGTGTGGTAGTTTCCCGTTGCATTCCAACCGGTGAAGGATGATGATGATGGTGGCCGGATGATTTTCTGGGACCGTTGGACCCTAAGCTTCCTGACATTTGTCTTACAGGTGAGGATAACCCCCCCAAAAAAATCTCACCCAGGAGGGGCTGGCCCGACCGGGGATCGAACCCGGGCCCGCTGCGTGACAAGGCAGCACGCTACCTCGAGACCACAACGGTGGACTATATAGGTATATATATATACAAACATACATTTTTGCCATGGCCATTTTTTTGCCATTGACTAAGTAGTAAAGATGAATATTTGTAAAATAGACACAAAAAAAAAATGGTACGAAATGTTAAAGAATATATTATACAGACACATTTTACCCAATCATAGTTTAAATAAAAACTTTAAGTATAATGAAAATATCTGGAACTACAACAAATTGTATAACTTTATAAAGAAGTATAACATATATTTTTATTTCATCCTTACATGTTCTAGAATAAACCGGCGAATGGAGAGGGCTATTTAACAGTGAGCTACATGATCTTTATAGGAAACTAGATATAATAACCGCAAGTCTCGTAGACTGAGATAGGCAGTACTTGTGGCACGAATGGGGAATAAAAGAGGGGGCATGGACGCTTCTTGTAGGAAAACCTGAGGGAAAACTTACAATTGGTAGACCAAGAATAAGGTAGGAGAATGGCATTAACCATAATTTAAGGGAAGTAGATTATACCGGTGATGATTGTAAAACATTAGCTCAGGATAGGGATGTGTGGAGAGCTTATGTCCGCACGGCCATGAATCTACGGGCTCGTTAGTGTCAGTGAGTTAGTTATACTGTCGAATAAAGTCGAGCTAAATATAAAAATAAGGGCAATTTATGCTTTATAACTTCCTCATCTCGTGCACTACTGACCCAGAAAATCCTATATTCACACCGAAAAGACAATGATAAAATATGACGCAGTGCTTAAGGATTCATAAGGCGTTAAGTTGGTCCACACCGTTACGAATGAAGATTTCAAGCTCAATTCTTAGGGCCACTTTCACGCACAATGAATACGTTCTGTTTCATAGATGTAGGTTATGTTCAAAACCTATAGACAATTAAATATCATGGGACCGAGAAATATGGCCGTCAGTGGACTCAATACTAAATATACCGTTAAAGTCGGCTGGGTGGTCGTTGTAGGAACAATACTATTATAATGTTGTAAGCCTACTTCCTTAAAAAAGACATGACTGATGGAGCTTGAACCTCCCACACTCTTCACACATAACGGCGTGAAGTATCCATTATTCAAGTCCCTATAAATCACAGAATATATAGTTCACTAAAAGTCAAAAGAATGGCTACTTCCATATTATGACCCTAGGAAACTGTTATCGTATTTGTTCTAACGTAACTAGCCACTAATACTAAATGGTTCATAGAACTCGTAGATTTAATGTCGCATTCGACTAACCAGTGGTCCCTATATTCAATCAGATCGTATATCCAATATCCAGTTGCGTACGATCTCAAGTCAGGAGGATCACAAGTTGAGGATACAATATACAGAATTCTTCATTTAAGACCTAACCGCGCACAGGCAAAACACCGTGTGCCCATAAGGTTTATAAATGATGAGTCCTGTATATGCATGTATATTAGGGTGTACCAAAAAAATCTAAGTATTTTATTTTTAATTCATACCCTCTTAATTTATTTGTCTTCTTGTATCTTGTAAGCCCATGTTTCCCTTAACTCAGATTTAGGCGCTCTCCCCCCTACAGGAAATAATTTGTACCATATTAATTTAGTTACACTTGTTTTAGAATAGATGTCATTTGAGTGGTCCGTGGCCAGCGTTCCGCCTCATACTATCATCTAGGAAACCAACGTAGTACTAGGACGGGAAAATTCGGTAAATTTTACTTAGAGGCATTTTCATTCAGGCTTAAGGATCTTTTACGAGCCTGAAAATCTTCAGGCCCGGGACCCACGGCTTAAAGTCCCTCCGGGAGGACTTGCTCCTTGGATTTTTCCATCCTAAAAAAAATCCATCGATCCCGGCCGGGTTTGAACCCGCGACCCTCGGGACAAGAGGCAAGGAGCATAACCACTAGTCCACCGCGTGAATTTATTTGTATAAGGTTAATAAAATCAAGTACGATTTGATGTACGTAGGCCCACGGCAAATCGTGCCGACTTGCTTCGAAACATATCAGTACTTGCAAACTTTGAAAAGAAAATTTGAACAATAATGTTTTATTTTATTGTAGAATAGTTAATAGTTGTGTGTTTTAGGCATATTGAAGTTTTATTTACTAAACAAACTTCTAATTCTAGAATCCTTCTATACTAATCCAGTACAAATTTTCATGTATGATGATCTTGATGAAGGTTTTCGGGCTGTAGGCCGTGGTCGTGAGGTTTGTAGTTCCCCGACGTTTCGCCAAAGACTGCGTCTGCCATCCTCAACGTTGATTTTGCGGGAAAAAAAAACTTTGTCTTCGGACACCCTTATGTGTATATACCCCGTTCGTTCCTCGTGTGGTCATGAATGCTCCCTTTCCGGGAGTTTCTTGTCCAGGATAATTAATTTACGCTTATTTCCCTACATATGCCAATGAGTGGTATGTGGTCACCACAATGCCTCAATGAGATGTCTAGTAGGCAACTGACATTATTTTGAAGGGGAAGGCCGGTTGATTTTTTATCAGAGGCAATAATTTAGGCTTGAGGTTCTTTTACGAGTCCGAAAAGGTCATGGTGGAGTGGCTTACGTGCTTAAATAACCCCGAGAGTTATGCCAACGATAGCATTGCTGGCAAAAGGGTTGACCATGCCGGACAGGTCAAATGCAATAAGCCAGATGAAAAAAAAAAAGACGATCTTTCACCTTATAAATACAGCTGACGTCCGCGCGGCCATGAACCTCCGGGTTCCAACGTGTCCGTGAATTAATTAATATAGGCCTACATATTTCGGTTATATTTAAGTTTCAAAACTAACTGAAATTCTTTATAACTAATGAGGAGGGATGACAGTAGTTCGGTTTACCTGTCCAAAACTTGAGTTCTTGTCCGGCCTAGCAGAATTGTGGTCAGCGTTTCTGGCTACAGAGCAAAAGGCTTCGGTATCGATTCCCAGTCTTGGAGATTTCCCTGTGAAGGGAATTGTCCGCATTCCATCAAGAATAGATACGTGCGTTTAAAAAAAAAAAAAAACATTGAAGAGAATTAAAAGGTAAACAACAAAGTAAAAATGGAACACAAAGGTAAAAGTAAAGTGATCCCATTACAGACCCTACGGGCCCCTTGGAATAGTAGGTGGTTAAGACTCCTACATTTCTGGACAATCGGCACTTGATGTCAGCCGGGTTGTCACCCGTGTGTGACGGCCGCCTTTACCCCAGAACAAGCGTCTGGCACTCAATTCGATTAGAGGCTGAGTCGATCCCAAGACCATGGTACCGCCAAAACGTTTGGGTCAGTTTAGAAATCCTCACCGCACCGGGACTTGAACCCTTGACCTTTCGGCTTGTGGCGTATTGCCATAACCAACTATGCTACAGGATGCCCCAAAAACTATGCCTGAACAACAAAGTAATAATAGACGATAAACATGTCGGAATCTCTCGAATATAAGTGTCACATACTACACTGATTCCATTAAGTCATTCGTTGCAAACAGGACAATTACAGCAAAACCTGTCTCAGCCGGAACCTTTATGAGAAGGAAACCTGTAGAGACGGAAAAAAATCTCCAGAACGGTACGATTTTATATGTAAAATCGTCCTGTATAAGCCGGAAACCTTCATAACGCGGAAAAGGAATGATTTTTAAAGTACCAATAGTTAATTTTTACCACAGTAAGACGGAAAATTATTCTTCAGCACGCTCTAATTACACTATTAATGACTACATGTGAAGATTCTGCACATGACGCTTTGTGCATTATATAGTTTTACCTTCTTGTCATTGTATTGCAGGAAATACCTCGCTTTTCCTTGCCTGCTTACGTTGCCTGCGAGGGAGTTGGGAAACTCTTCAGTCTTCCTGTAGTTGAGTTCATTCTCGCTTTTTTGTAATAAAGTTGTTTTGTATTGCCGTGCAAACTGAGCTGTGTTACATACACTATTGTCTGTATTTCAGTCAGTACGTTATGTATTTAAAGCGTGCATGTAAAACCCTTACACTGCGTGAGAAAATTCAAGCTTGTAATTTGGGAACCCTTTATAAGAAGGAAAACTGCCAAGACGGAAATATATTTAAGGAACCGTCATGTTCCTTCATAGACAGGTTTTACTGTATATTCGTTGCCACACAGGGAATACAATCAATACTTTTAAACTGCCTAAAACCTTCAGGCGGTATCATGGCCCTGGAATCAATCAGCCTCTAAATGGAAATGAGTATCACACGCTTTTTCTGAGTAAAGGCGGACGTCGCGCAGAGCTGAAATCTCGTGCCGGTTGTTTAAAAAAGGTAGGAGTCTTAAAGTCCTAAGTCCCCAAGCGCCTCTTGAGACCTATCATGGGATCGCATTTACTTTTTTTACTTGTAAAAGTCATGGTGAATCACCGTTGAAGTTATGTGGTAAAGCGTTGAAATCTTAAAATAAGTACATGATAATTTTGTAAAAAAATAATTATTTTTAGTTGAGAACGACTAACGTATGATGTACTTATTTCAAGATGTTAACATTTCAAGATCGGCCGAGGTGGACTAGTGGTTATGCTCCTTGCCTCTGGTCCCGAGGGTCGTGGGTTCAAACCCGGCCGGGGTCGATGTATTTTTTTAGGATGAAAAAATCCAAAGAGCAAGTCCTCCGGGAGGGACTTTAAGCCGTGGGTCCCGAGTCTGAAGATTTTCAGGCTCGTAAAAGATCCTTAAGCCTGAATGAAAAGGCCGAATTTTCCCGTCCTAGTACTACCTTTGTTTCCTAGATGTCATTGTGAGGCGGAACACTGACCACGGACCACTCAAATGAATCTATACGAAAACACGTGTAACTAAATTAGTATGGTTCAAATTCTTCCCTGTAGGGGAGAGCGCCTAAAATCTCTGTTAAGGGAAAACATGGGCTTACAAGAAGAACATTTCAAGGATTACAATATTTGCTAAATATAAAACATAAATAGGCATATGAGTACAATGCCTATTTTAAAGATCTGTTAAATGGGTTTTCTGGAATCAGGGCAATTAGTAATGCCACGAGTTATTTCCAATTTATCTAGAGGATTTGAAAACCAAGAATGGCATTTGTTAGCGTTATTTAACGAATAAGATTAAGCTGTTTACTCACAAATCATTATTTAAATACAGTTATTTTAAAATGTTTATATATTTAATTTAACGGCGATGTTTAAAAACAAATGAGCAATTTTTGGTTATGCTTCTTTTGTTCATCCACTGCAACTTGATCATATTATTTATTGCCAAATAGGATCGCAATATTGTAAGATTGCTCCCTAGTGGAGAAGAAAATAAACAGGTCGAACTCTATATTATATCGAACATTATAGGTTATTAATTATTTTTTTAGGAAACAACTCCGTAAAATCATTATTTAAAAACACAATTAATGAACGCACAATTATCAAATGTGTAGTTCGAAGAATCTGTTCATTATTTGCTATATTCAAAGTATTTGTTCGAGTGTCAGTCACTGCAAAATAATGCTCTGACCTGTTCAGAAGGAGCTTTTCTTTAATACGATAAACAGAAATAGATAAATATCGAGGTGAAACACGACTGCCATTGGTTGTAAAACAAAATTCATTAAAACATGATTGGTCATTGACTTTCATTTGGGGCCTGAGTTAAATAGTCTGATTAATTTCTAAATTAAACATTTTAATTTGTCATTTTTACTACAAATTGGGACAAACACTTAAAACCCTATCTCCTGGAATTACGCACGTAATATATGAGTTCAGATGCTGAAGCATTTATGAAATAACACAAAGACATACCAAAATAAATAAAAAGTTTTTTATATGAAGTTATTAGCTTTTTTTCATAGTAATCACGTTCTAACTTGGACCGGCTTTATGATTCCACCCACAACGTTATTAACTTATTGTAGTTTTTTTTTCAGAACAGCTTATTCCCAAATAGTTGAATTAAAAGGGGGGATACGTCAAATTTCGTTACAGGAATTTTCGGTTCTCTCGGTAAGAGTAACTGTATTAGTTATTAATATAGCCTTTTCCACATAACACAAAATTATACACGCTATTGTTATATCAATTTCTCATTCGACGCAGTAGCTTCTATAAAAGTGCATAAATCAGTAGACTATAAGAAGGTTGAAAAATACAATATTATTAACGTGTACTTCAATACCATGACTAAATAATTTTTTAAAAAATCCTTTTTTTTTTTTTTTTAAATCAAATAAAGAGAAAAGCTTGAAGATCTTTCTTAACCGAAACGCATGTTTTATAATTCTAATATTATGTGTAATTTACATTGAATTTTATGTAGATACGTGTTATGTAAAATGACACATAATTTTATACTTCGTAAAAACGGGCATTATAATTTTTTTTTCACTTTATTAAACACAGTGTGTAAATTAAATTTAGCTGTTATTCGCCGATCTTTTGTTAGAGCGTTCAGTGGCTGAGTCCAGATTTCGCACTTCGCTAGATGATATCTGGGGCATGATTTGTTGCATAGTTTACAGATGCAATCCTCCTTGGGTTCATGGTATATTTTGTTGAGGCATATATTCCCATGAAAACCACGAGCAGCGAAACGTGTATACAGGTTTCGAAGTTCGGTTCCTTCCAGATTTGTGTTTTCATTGCATCTGTTTCCATTATTTCTCTCGGTATCTTTGTTCTGTCGCTCCTCGATGACGATTCTGTAAGCTTGCGTTTCCGATAGTCCGAAGCAGTCCTTTCTAATATGAAAGGTCGAAACTCAACAACACCTGCCGCCGCAATAAACCACCAAGACCACAAAAAACAAACAGCAACAGCAGTAATAACATTAAACATATAAAAACAATGATTTGGAACGTAGATATAATTTTATTATGTATACTTGACGGAAACAAAGAATTATATCTACTTATTATGAAAATTCGACAATATTCTTAAATCGGAAATAACAAGCCATGGAAATCCAGAATCACCATAAAAACGATGTCATGCAGAAAATTAAGTTCATTATAGATGGACTCTGTGTGTTTAAATAAATGCATACATACACCATGTCCGGGTTAGAGATATCAAGAATATGTATTATTCATATCACCTCATATCACTTTGATCTAATATATAAAAATCAATGTTTTTGTTTGTTGGTTTGTTTGATTGTTTGTTCGTATTCTATGCGCGGCCATACCGTTGATCCGATTTTGATGGGGTTTTTTGCAAAATGTTCAGGAGATTCCCGGGATGAACATAGGTTATAAGAGACTTGTAATATTCACCCCTAAAAATCACCCTTTGTAGTGAAAAACGTGAAATAAAGTTCCTATTTTGACGCTTAAATGGCTTACGCTGCCTAAACCATAATAAATATACCAAATTAATGCACACAGAATTGAATATCTAAAAAAAACTCTACAAAAGATTCCACGACAGCATAAGTTTCTCTTCTACGGATAACTCACAATAACCATTTTTGTCTTTCATTGATGCCAAAAAGATTGGGATAAGCAGATTCCCGAGCAAGCATAGCAGCGCACGGCTGATGGTAAAAACACATTAACATTTATTTAGGAGTAGCATCGTTCACCTGGTATTAGCTAGTTTGGTATAAAAATAAATACACTCCTCTCAAATAATTTATAATTTCCTGAACTATCTAAATAGTTGACTTATTCCATATTTTAATACGAAAATAGTACTGGAGAGGCTCCCCTATGTCGTTGTGCAGTCAAAACAATAATATGTGAAAGTTTTCTCCGACATGTCGTATCCCTGTAAGGTCCGTGTGGCGTAAGACACGGAGAAGTACCTAAGAGAGAAGTTAAACTAAGAGAAAAAGAGAGAGAATATTTGTTAAATGAAAACATGCGGTGAAAAGTCGAAGATGACACACGTAACAGTTAATTAAGATCTGTAAACGTAATTGTTGATATAATAGTAATTTTTCATTGCAAAACGTTAAGTGTGAAGCTTGTCTGAGCATCTTCCATTAACCACATTAATTATAACTGTAATCAATTTAATTGATAACACAACAAGGACATCTAGATATTCATGGTGTCATTCAACTGATATATTATTTCATGAGAGATTCAAAATGAAATGTATCACTTGAATCGTAGATAAACAGAAACAAATATGTAAACTAAGTATCATAGTGGGGCACGCCGTAGCGTAGTGGTTAAGGTACTGCGCTACAAGCCAGAAGGTCGCGGGTTCAAGTCCCGGTGGGGTCAGGATTTTTAAACTGACCCAAACTTTCTGGCGGCACTATGGCCCTGGGGTCGACTCAGCCTCTAACGGAAATGAGTACCAGACGCTTGTTCTGGGGGTAAAGGCGGCCGTCACGCAGGGCTGACTACCCGGCTGACATCAAGTGCCGATTGTCTAGAAAAAAGTGGGAGCCCTAACCTCCTACTACCCCAAGGGCCCCTGAGGCCTGTCGTGGGATCACTTTACTTTAAGTATCATAGTAGGTTAATTACTAGTATATCAATCAGAGTTCAAAGCATAATTACCTATCAAACTGGCTCGGACAGTAGCTTAGAGACTGGTATTTGGGAGGTCAGATGTTCAATTCTTGGGGGCCGACAAACTTCAATCTGTTCGTTTATTCTAAATTATCAAAGGAAACTTTAGATTGGATTTTCATGATCACCATTAACTTCATTATTTGATCAGTACTTATTATGCAGCCTAATTAAAAATAAAATTTCCAGTGAACATTCAGAAAACATGACATAACGTAATATAGACACTCTTAGCTTACTCGTGTAACGGCCTTATCCAAGGGCTTGTAGTTTCGATTCCTAGCTGTCGTGGAACTTTTTCTTTGAACAGATACGATCTGGAAACAGATTTAATCAGCCTCTTGAGAAGAATTGAGTAGTTATTTGAATTGGAAAATACAGTTAATATAATTTAAATTATATTTGAAAGATTGAATTAGGGTAACTACATGATTATGAAAGTGAGGCCGGACACTATCCAAAAGAATGGAATCGTATCTAATGATATAGAGAATAAAGTTGATAATGATGTATGGTCCAAAATCTGAAATGGACATATATAGAATGGATGAAAGGATGGTAAAAAAGACCTACAAATGGAATCCAAAAATAGATGGCAAGATGATGGTGTAAATTATATAAAATCGATGAATGTAAAAAAAACTGGAACAAATGTGGAAAGAAGTACTACTGAAGCTGTAGTGCCTTATTAAGAAGGATATGATATAATTTTAGGTTGGGACATCAGAATAACTCGCCTGAGATCAATGCACGAAGAATAGAATGGTTACGACACGTTATCAGAATGGAAGATGATGACTCCAAAATTAACTGCCATCTCAAAACCCGAAGGAAGACGTTATGTGGGACGACAATAGTTAAAGATGGTTAGACAATCTGGAGGCAGATTTGAGAACACTGGAGAGCTTACGCTCAAGATAGAAAGGAGCAGTTGGCTATTACTAGGGGACTATAACAACACTCAAAGGGCCTGAGAAAAAAACGTAATTTCCGCGCGATTAGAATTTACCGGTAGTATACAACTAGAGATTCCAGATCACAATATGACATAGAATATTCAAATAACTCAAAGCCAAATCTTTAAAAAAAGTAGAGATGTAATCCCCCCCCAAAAAACAGTAAGATTATACATATTAATGAAAAAATCATGTATTTCATAGTTGGTATATTCCAAAGGGTATAAAACGCTGTTTACGTAATAAATCGAGTAAATTAAATTATGAACATCGTAAGAAAAAAAAAATAAGAAAGAAAAGACATGACATGTCATTGGTGCATGACATCCTCCACAGATTTGTTGTGTGAATGCAGCTGTATGTGAACTCTCCCCGAAGCCTATAGCAGGACACTTGGCTTCTGGATTTTTTAAGATGTGTAATAAAATCCTGCAAATGAAAGACAAACTAAACCTGGGAAGACGCAGGGCCAGATGGCTGGATCAAGTTAAATCTAGAAAAGAAGGGTTATAATTGGGAACACATATCTAGGAAGAAGGATGGCTGGATAGAACTTATGGAGTAGGCTATGTTCTGAGACGATCCTTTGGCCTCTTGATGATAATGTTTATAACCCTGAACTAACTTGTCGATGTGGATCTAGAGATGGAATTTCATGTTGATCTTCTAATAAAATAAAACTTATAATAAATCTTATTGTTTGACAGTACAAAATTTATTACCCGACAATAGGTAGGCCTAAATGTACAAGTTTGACTTAAGAGTGTCACATCTTAGACACACACCCTGTATTTTCAGATAAATAATTTAAAAAAAAACTTGAATTTTATCAGCTAATTTAGCATTGTCAATTGTGGAGAAACAATGAGTACAATTTGGAGTCCTAGACAAATGAGGGCCATATTACAAAGACAATGTCTATGGTCCCATTGGGAAATGAATATGCGACCTTCCAGCGTGTACAGTAGTAATGACAACACTAATTTAATTACCTTGGAACTGGACCATGACGTTTCTAATGGTTAAATGTATGGCTGGTTTTACGCTCGTGTTCATACTTACTTGTTAGGCAATTTTTTAACGTGAATTAAAATTTCTGCACCCCTGAACTAGATTATGTGCTCTCATAAGCGTCCAAGTCACGTGATAATCAGCCAACTGAGCATCTACGTAACGGGCTATCTCATTAAGAAAGCATAATATAAACCACTCTTAGCAATACGATCATAATCGCTACATTTTTACAACTATGAATCTAGCAAAGAATCTGCCTCTTTGTAACTAGACCACTGTTTTATGTTTAAATTCTCATAAGTAATGCCACGAGTGATTTCCAATTTATCTAGAGAATTTGGAAATCAAGAGTGGCATTTGTTAGGACTATTTAACGAATAAAATTAAGCTGTTTACTCACAAATCATTGTTTAACTATAGTTATTTTAAAATATTTAAGTATTTAATGTAAACGGCGATGTTTGAAAACAAATCAGAAATGTTAGGTTATGTTCATTCACTGCTGCTTGATCATATTATTTATTGCCAAATAAGATCGCAATATTGTAAGAGTGCACCCAAGTGGAGAAATAATTAAACACATCAAACTATATATCATAATCAACATTACGGGTTATTCATTTATTTTTTTTGTAAACAACTCAGTAAAATCAAGGAATATTTTCATTATTTGCTATATTCAATGTATTTGTTGGAGAAAAATAATGCTTTGACCTGTTCAGAACATTAAAAAGGAGGAGCTTTCTTTATCACAAAAGTAGGAGCTGATAAAGAGAAATCGATAAAGAGCGAGGTGAAACACGACTGTCATTGGTTGTAAAACAACATTCACTGAAACGTGATTGGTCATTGACTAGCATTTGTGGCATGGGTTAAATAATCAAAGAAAATTAAACCTACTATTCTCTATATGTGATGCATTTATTAGCCTGGAGAAGGCAGCAAAAAGAATGAATCTTATAATTAACCAGGCCAAGACAAAATATATGCCGATGATTAAAAGTAAATCTCAAGCCTTGCCCATCTAATTTGGAAGTTGGCGCACGTCATTCCTGTTTGTAATTTGAACTGGTTCATAGTTTTATTTATCTTGGATCTGAAGTAAATTGTAGAAATGACAATACGGCTGAAATTCATCTACACATCATGGTTGCATACAAATGCTTTTTTGGGCTCAGGAAAATGTATAGATCTCAGTTTAGATATAGCAAGACAAAAATACTTATATATAAGGTTATCCTCAGACCAGTGTTAACATATGCATCAGACACTTGGGCCACGTAGAAATCTGATGAGGAATTATTAGGGCGTTTTGAAAGGAAGATATTCAGATCCATTTTTGGTGCCGTGAAAGAAAATAATATATGGAGAAAGAGATACAATAATGAATTGTATAATTGTACAATCGGCCAGATATTCTTAATTTTGTTAAAATTAATAGATTTGCCTGGGCTGGGCGCATTATTCGTATGGACAGTAAAAGGATTAAAATAAAAATTTACAATGAGCAACATCTATTGGCCAGAAAAGTTAGAAGATCTAAATTAAGATGGGAGGATAGTATAATTCAAGACATTAAGATTTTAAAAATAAAAAATTGGAAGAATAAAGCTCAGAACAGGGAAGTCTGGCATAAGCTTCTGAAGGAGCCCAAGGTCCACATGGGGCTGTAGAGCCATTGGTGATGATGATTCTACACATGTTCTATCTAATAAGTGGAGATAAGCAAATGCAACAATTATTTACTAATTCTGCATCGCTCACCTTATAGGTACTTTTACGTGTCCCATACCACATGGGTCTTACAGTGGCATGAACTGTAGGACAGTGATTTTAAATTTAGGATCACATAATACTTTCTGACTACACTAGAACATGGAGGACCTCCTCGAATGAGAGATAGCTCAATCCATTGAAATGCATTAAAGAATGCATTTCCAGGGTTAAGCACTGTTTAATTTCTTTGCGCACGTCATTCCTGTTTGTAATTATTTTTCCTTGATATTTGAATGCAGTCACTTCTTCAAAATTTGCCTCATGTCATTAACTGCCTATTTCCATTATAAAATGTATTTCTACATATTACCATACATTTAGTTTCATCCACCCATAGTAATTCTGCCCGAAGGCAGGTCCTTCACTGCAATCATGGCATTTTTATGCTATGCTTGCAGCTTTACTAGGGAATTGAAGGTGTGGTAGCTTCCCGTTGCTTTCCACACCGGTGAAGGATGATGATGATGATAATGATAAGAATGATGATGATGATGGCCATATGATTTCGGGGACCGTTTGGGCCTTAAAGTTTTCCTGACATTTGTCTTGCAGGTGAGGAAAAACCCCGATAAAAACTTCACCCAGAAAAACTGCCCCGACCGGAGATCGAACCCGGGCCCGCTGCGTGACAAGGCAGCACGCTACCTCGAGACCACAGCGGTGGACATTTAGTTTCATAGTACAGTAAAATTTGTTCAAAGTGGAATCACATGGGACCAATTATTTTTTCCACATTAGACAAAATTCCGCATGATAAAAAACTAAAACTTATTATCTTAGATTATAGAGTACCGTATATGTATTTTTACGTACTTTGGATTAATTGTAGTTCCCTGCCTTTGAGATATGAAGTATAGTATGTATGAGCGATTTCGGTGGTAACGCCGAAAAAATAGTCCCGTTTCGTCAGCGTTAAAAATGTCTCTTAGGCGCATATCCTGAAATTAAAGTATGCAGTTTCGGTTTCCGTTCACTAACTACACTTTCGTCCACACCCTTTGATTCTCCGCAAATTTCATTCCACACTACATTGTGTCGTCTTTTAAAACTGTCCAGCCAACCTGAAGATGCCTTGAAATCGTTATTTCTTTGGGATTTAGCAACAGCTAGAGCTTGACTTTGGAGCATCGGTACGGATATTTGTATTGTATTGTAAGCCTATATTTTCCCTTAACAGAGATTTAGGCACTCTTCCCCTACAGGGAAACCTTTGAACCATACTAATTTAGTTACACTTGTTTTCGTGTAGATGTCATTTTGTGTAGATGTCAGCGTTCCGCCTCATACTGACATCTAGGAAACCAAGGCGGTACTAGGACGGGAAAATTCGGTAAATTTTGCTTAGAGGCCTTTTCATTCAGGCTTAAGGATTTTTTACGAGCCTGAAAATCTTCAGACTCGGGACCCACGGCTTAAAGTCCCTCCCGGAGGACTTGCTCCTTGGATTTTTCTGTCTTAAAAAATCCATCGACCCCGGCCGGGTTTGAACCCGCGACCCTCGGAACCAGAGGCAAGGAGCATAACCACTAGTCCACCGCGGCCGATCGGTACGGATATTTGGAGATGTATCTTCAATTACTTTCACTTTTCGTTTAATTACAATGTAGCATACCTATTAACCATCTTTATTCCGTAAATTCAGAACAGTACCTGTGAAAGATCGGTCTCACAACTTAAACTAATTTAAGATTTTACAGTGCAATGATTATTTGAAAGACAAGAATCTGGATTTTGCATAACGTGTGTGCTGTGAGGCCGAAATAAAATGTCAGGCACAGGTAGAATATATAGTTCACCCGGCTGCAGGTATCATTTTTTTTTTGGCATAACGGAAATTCAATGAAGTGGAAACTAATTTATTTCTCTGTCTTTCCGCTTTATAAACTTTTCTTCATGAGTTGTGTAGAAATATCCTTCCGTTTCCGCGTTGGATAGTTTCCGTTTTATACAAAATAAATGCACGTAAAATGACTTATTTCGGCGGGACCAATACATATGTTCACATTGGACAGATTTCAGCATTATTCATGTTCCGGATTAAACAAGTTTTACTGTATTATTTAAAACAATGAATGTGTTGGCTTTTAGTATTTCTTCGCCTAATATTAAGTCCCGTGATTAACTAACTGGCACTATCGAACCCATAGGTTCATAGCCGCCCGAACATAAGCTCTCCATGCATCCCTATCCTGAGCTAATATTTTTCAAGCATCCCCCGTATAATATACTTCCCTCAAATCATGGCTAACGTTATTTTCCCATTTTATTCTTGGTCTACCAATTGGGCGTTTTCTCTCTAGTTTTCCTACAAGAAGCTTCCATGCGCCTATTTCATTTCTCATTCGTGCCACATGTCCTGCCCATCGTAATCTATGAGACTTAATTTTTTTTATTATATCTGGCTTCTTATAAAGACCAGGTAGCCCACTGTTACGCAGTCTTCTCCATTCACCTGTTTATTCATCTCTCTTTGGTCCAAAAAAATTCCTATGAACTTTATTCTCAAATACTCGTAATCTTCTTTCTTCCCTTAAAGTAAGTGTCCATGTTTCACATACATATAATATAACTGGGAGAATAACAGTTTTATAATTTTCAGTTTAGCGTTTTTTGAAAGGGGTTGGAACGACAAGAGTTCCTCTAATGCATAATAATTATGCATTCCCAGAATTGAGCCTAGCCTATTTGTAATGTCTTTGTGCATCTCATTCCTATTAGTAATTATTGTTCCTAGGTATTCGAATTCAGCCACTTCTTCAAAAGTTCCCTCATTTATCATTAGCTATCCATTTGCATTAAATAATTCCCGTGATTAAGGCAATTAATTGTTAAATTCTTGCCATATGAAAAATAAATGTTTGCGAAACTATAAGAGAAACGATGACAATGCTACAATTCGATCAGTTAACGAATAAAAAGTTTCCGTGCTACTTGCATTATTTATATAAACTCGTTTTTTAAACAGTCATGATGAAAATGAGTAACGGTATGTTTACCTAAACTTTCATCTCCCACGTTTAACTCGCTCTTCTACTTCACTGGCGAAGAAACTTTGCAATGATGACTCAAGTTGCACATGGCCTGTCTACTTTTCTCTTTTAGTAAATCTGCAACTTACAATAAAAGTTGTTTTCCAAAGAAACATTTCAACCAGTCCTCTGATGTTGGCCTTGTAGCATCTGTATCTAGGTAGCCGACTTCGATTCTACAACTGCATTTGAGATAACGAACAACATATGCTAGATGGAGAGATTCACTGAAAAAGAGGACAGAAAATCCTTCGCCAAAACTGTCTTAATAAGCTAATTAAACTTCAACACTCGTATTCTTGTACGATATAAAAACTCCGTAATCTACAACCTATAGTATAGATTAACATTTGTTTTCTCCGATTAATATTTCATAAGCTACTTATATTGGTTACATATAGGCTTATTTATACACATTAGGAGTAAAAAAATACTATCAATGGTAGAAAACAAAATTTTAAATATTTAAACTTTTAAGAACCCACAGATAAAAAAAAATGTCAATCCATCATTCGTATATACACGTAAAGAAGTCTGACACCTGTCCGGTAGAAACGAAATGTATATCTCTCTTACCATAGTTTAACCTCTCCTTTTATAGATACTTTCACATGCCCACATCATCCGGGCCTTGTAAGGTCGGAACAAGTTGGGATGATTGTTTTTAAACTATGGATCCCACAATACTTTTTTTTACCACACAAGGGCATGAAGGCCTCCCTAGATGAGTGATCAGCTCAATTCCAGTGTCATCTTCGAGACGACACCAACATATAAGACAAGACACACAATTCACTCATTCATTTATACTAAACAAAGCTAATATTACATCGATGATTCTGATAGCTAGATGACGTTCGGAGAACATTTTGGCCATAAAATTCCCGGATGTTTGTCTTACATATAAGGAAACAACCCTGTAAAATATCCTCAACCAGGAAACTTATCCCGGCCTGTGATCGAACCCGGGTCCACTACGTACAAGGCAACGATGTTACCTCTAGACCGCAGCGGTGGATGAAAATAAAATCCACTTTGAAAATTCACAAGAATTTTCAAGTTGTTTTTCCTACCACCCAAGATGTGTTAGTTTCATGAAGAAACAAATTATATTTTTAACTGGATTCCATCTTGGGACTGTGTTCAATTCTTCCAGTTGGTCGGATAGTTCGAGCGGGTAGGACTGAACGGTCAGGTTTTGATATACGAAAACAAACATGTGGAAATTCTCAATCGTATTCAAAGTGATCTGTTTTTAATACACAAGTGATCTTCTTGGTGATAAAATATTAAAATATATATGCAGTCAATATGCCCATTTCACCAATTAATGTTTTAAAATGGTCAACAAGTTTCTACAGCCAAGCTGTCATTCTCAAGACCAGATATTGACTCAATATCTGGTCTTGAGAATGACAGCTTGGCTGTAGAAACTTGTTGACCATTTTAAAACATTAATTGGTGAAATGGGCATATTGACTGCATATATATTTTAAAGTGATCTGTGGTACACTCACCCATTATTATAATTTTCTTCTTCTAAAGACAATGCCTTCACTGTCTGTAAAACCATCGAATAAAATATTCAATTTATCAATAAACTACACTTATTTTAAATAATTTCAATATGATACTATCAATATTTATCAAAATGTTATATAAAGCACTGGGAATCTATTTGGATATGACTATTATTTTTCTTTAGGGTTCATTTTTAAATGTAAAGTCGGCCGTCGTGCATAACTTGTACCGTTGGCTACATTCACCATGGACAATCGTCTATTAACAGAGTAATTAGTTGTCTTAAAATAAGTCATCACTGAATTATCCCGGAAAAGATAATTAACTATTTTATCGAAGATTGAAAATTTCAAATTTCGGATTATCTCGAAACAATTCTAAGTATTTTAATTTTTACAGTTGGAAATTATTGATCTTAATATTTCTGCAACTACAACAATGACCTAGAAATATCTTTCAACGATCACCAGTCGGAAGAGGTATTCAGGGAAGACTAAGAAGATTATGGTACTATAAAGTTAAAGAAGTTACTTCTACAAAGGGACTTCAAGGTTTGATCGAGAAGAATGGAGATTGGGAATCGGGAAGGCAGCTTCAGCTACCAGCGAACACAAGGGGATATCCCGAATACCCATGGCCGGATAATTTGACAAATTATTTTAGTTAATACTGTCTGCAGTCAAGTAAAACATTGGTATCCATTTATAATACAAACTATGGATTGCTTTAAGACGTATGGGAATTAAGACTATAATAATTAAAGCTATACAAAATTTATATGACAATTGCATGTCTAAAATTAAAATTGGCAGTAAATTGTCACATGGTTTTACGATAAATAAAGGTCTTCGTCAAGGTTGTTGTCTATCACCGACTCTGTTTAAAATATATGTACATGAAATATTAAAGAATTGGAGGAGAAAATGTTCAAGCATGGGAATATTTCAAACAACAAAACTTTATACAACTTACATTTTGCAAATGATCAATTGTTAATTGCACAAGATTGTGAAGATTTAGAATATATGACTAGAAAAGTAATAGAAGAATATGAAAAATGGGGTTTAAATTTGAACATGAAAAAAACAAAATATTTATCAATTGGTGAACCAGAACAAAATTTAATTTTGGAGGCTGGAGAAACAATAAAATCTTGTAGTGAGATCACATATTTAGGAATTAAAATAAATAAAAATGGGAGTTATGAAGAGGAAATAAGAAATAGAAATAATAAAGGAAAATTTGCAATTGCTTGCTCAATGGAATATTGTGGGATAAAAATATAAGTAATAAAAATAAAATGAATATATATCATACAATTGTTAAAAGCATCATTACTTATGGAGCAGAACTTTGGCCATTAACAACAAAAACAAATAAGTACCTTTTGGCAACAGAAATGGATTTTATACGAAGGGCCGCAAGAATTTCAAGAAGAGAAAAAATTAGGAACTCTGTTATAAGGGAGAAAATGAAGATTGAAGACACTATTTTAGATTATATTAAAACTCAGCAATTAAGATGGTACGGACATGTCCAGCGAATGGAAGAGGATCGATTACCAAAATCTGTTTTGGAATGCAAACCTGAGGGAAGACGAAGCAGAGGAAGACCTAAAACCTCCTGGAGTCAGGGAATATGTTTATATATGAAGGAGAAACATCTACAACCAGGAGATTGGATGGACCGACAAATTTGGCTATTAGGAATCGGACGATGTCAAAGACATTAATCAACCGATGATCTATCTATCTAGTAATTTCTTCACATATATTCATATATTTAATGCATTCAACTTACAAAATTATGTTTTACGAATGTCGGAAATCGATGGTATTGAACCAGTATAGTTAAAAGTTTTTTTATATATATTTTATATCTACGGAAGTGTCAAACTGAAAGCACTATATATTGGAACCATATTAGAATACATTTTTCGTCTTTCCTTCACACACGCACACATACTTCACAGGTTTTCTTTTAATGTTTCTTCTAAGCAACATATCAATATCATTGGACAGTTTACAAGACTCTTTATGAGTGCTATAAAGCTTGGTATGTTAAATTCAAGCATTGTTGGCAAACTGATGTTCATTGACTTCCCAAGAAAGCAGCTGCATTCCAAGCAGTAATCAATCATCTAACAAGGATATAGCCTGGTAAGTCTGCCACTTTTCAATCACTCATTCATATTTTCTAACACAATAGATCGTTTCATGAAGACGTTATACATGATTTAAAAGACATTGATATGTTAATCATAATGAACCTTAACATTCACGATCTGAAAATAGGTTTGTGTAGATCTTCAATATGTTTAATAGTCTCTTATTTAAATTGATGATAATTTGCAAAACAACTTAAAATTAAAAGTTGTATACAAACTCTATTAACTTATTTAGCTTATAAATCAGTAACCAAACCGGTATAAGAATATCATGAATTCCAACCAAGTACAACTGTCTATTGGCAAAAAAAAAAAAAAAATATATATATATATATATATATATATATATATATATATTTGTTATCACTTTTCTATATCTGCACCTACACGTATTTTCTTGTGAAATCATTAGAATAGCTCAATCAATTATAATTAGGGACCGGATTTTGTTGCATTTGCATATTCTTTTCCAGGACATACCTATATATGCTTAAATGTATTATTGTTAAACATGATTTTTAATTGTATTTAACTGCATATTTTGTCCACTTTTATAAATGCAACATATTTTAAATAATACAGCGTCTACATGACAAAACTATAGGGTAACTAACTAACTCACTGGCACAATCGGATCCTAGGTTCATGGCAGCGCGGACATAAGTTCTCCATACATCCGTATCCTGAGCTAATGTTTTCCAATCATTCACTGTATAATCTACTTCCCTCAAATCATAGTTAATGTTTTACTCCCACCTCATTATTGTTCTACCAACTGGGCGTTTTTCCTCTGGTTTTCCTACAAGATGCTTCTGTACACCTCTTTTATTCCCCATTCATGCCACATGTCCTGCCCATCGCAGTCTACGAGACTTAACTGTTCTTATTATATCTAGCTTCCTATAAAGGCCACGTAGTTCACTGTTATGTATTCTTCTCCGTTCACCTGTCTGTTCATCTCTCTTTGGTCCAAAAAAAAATCCTAATAACTTTATTCTCAAATACTCGTAATCTCCTTTCCTCCCTTAAAATAAGAGTCCATGTTTCACATCCATATAATATAACTGGTAGAATAATAGTTTTTTTTAAAGGAGTTGGCACGACAAGGGTCCCTGTAATGCATAATAGCACGCATTTCCATAGTTGAGCTCATGTTTAATTTCTTTGTGCATCTGATTCCTATTTGTGATTATTGTTCTTAGGTGGGGTGTAAGAGGTAGTGATGTGCATTCTATAACCTCTCCTACCTAATTCTCAACCTCACCTGCACGTGGTACACCCTGCATTTAACTAACGAGGTAATGGGGACCGAGCCACAGCGGTATAACCGTTCCATCAAATATGGAGGAAATTCCATATTTTGAACGCCTGACTAAAGGCTATAAGGTAGCAGCCCTACCACTAGTCTTGCTCTGTGGATGGCTGGTAACCAACCCATCGGACTTCCTACTACTCGAAGAAACTTAAGCAAAGACTGGAATGACCGTACAGGCCACATGGCCTAAAACGAATTTGTTCATGATGATGATGATGATGATGATGTTCTTAGGTATTTGAATTCAGCCACTTCCTCAAAATTTCCCTCATTTTTGTCATTAGCAATTCATTTCCATTATATGTCTTTCTATGCGTGACCATATATTTAGTTTTATTGATATTTACTTCCAGTCCCAATTTCTTAGTGTTACTCAGTAGTGTGTGCGTGTTGCCCTTTAGTATCTCCTCGCTATCGCCCAATAGTACCCCATCATCAGCATAAACTAACAGCTTATTAACACCGTTGAGTTGTAGGCCTTCTTTATAACTAACTATAGGGTATTCGAAGCATTTTAATTTGATTTAATTAAAATATTGTGTTACAGTATAATCTTCTTTACAGGCATTAAAATCATTGTCTATGTTGCGGACACTCATAGAAAAATAATATTTTCAACGAAACTGGCATTATATAATTAAATAGAATGAAATAACAAAACAAGCAATTTATTGAAATCGACCACGTTTCAATTTCTGAACGTGCAATGAATATGAAATTAAAAATTTAATTGTTTAAAATTGATAGTTTTTATTTTCCTTGGCGTGGGATGAGAACTGGATGGCATAGCTGTAGACTGAAAACATAAACCAGGTTGGAGCAGGAAGTGTGTTTTTAATATGGCATGTTATATAGTCGTGTAGTAGATGGTGGGTGGATACACTTATACCTTAGTTTTTATTATGTTGACCACTGCCAAACGGACTGTCATTTAGATTCAATTCGAATATATTCTGCCCCCTGGGCATTAATATTTTAGTTTCTTTACGACGGACCTACTATTTTACCTTAACTGTTTTCTAAACGACAGGCGCCATTGCAAAATTAATACCAAGAATGTAAATAGTTACCGTTAGCGAACATTTTATCCCGATGCAACGCAAGTCAAAAATAGAAATAAAAACGAGAAAGACTAGCTATTAGAAATATCAGACAAGTTTCTTTTAAGTTTTTTTCAATAAAATAATTTCTCGTGTCCTTCGTCCCTTTAATCATAATGTCTATTATAGCGAATAATATTGAAACTTCGGTTTTTTTTCTTGTTTACTGTGTATGAAATCACTATGTGCGTCAATATATGCATTTAGCGAAGAGCTATGGACCATGCGTTAGTTTGAGTCCTTATGGGAGAAGAAATTTTCTTATGGAATTTCCACCAATACGGATTAGTGAACATCCAGTATCATGAGGAATTTGAGTAGCTACTGTCAGTAGAGGCTCCAGGTTGAGAATATCAGTAATAACGCCTGAAGGCCTCGACATGCTAACCGCATGCCACCCTATACTGGCTGGATAACCGTCCACCTCTGTAAATGGCACAATGTGAATGTGAGGTTAGCAGTCGACTGGTAGGCTGAGGGAATTTTAGGCCTATCGCGTCTTGGAGTTTATATGTCTTATTAATTTTTAAAACCATATTATGTTTCTGCAGTTATCATTGTGAAATGTTTGAATTTTATTCGTTAGAGGGCCAAAAAGTCTCATTTCTTTAATTGTAAAAAAACTCGAAAATGTATTCTGAAGGAAACAATTTTTATGCGATTATTTCTTTCAATTTCATTTTTTAAAATAAAATACAATCAGGATACATTAAACAATTCAATTTATAGTCCTTACAAATAGTAATTACTTTTCTAAGAAGGACTTAAGGATGCACAAAATTGACCACATATGAAATTAAGAAGCAAGAAGTGAATTAGAAATATATTCAACATATGTTAGAATTCAATAACACCGCGTCGGCTGGGAAGAGCATATTCAGAGAATGGAAAAAACAAGATTGCCCAAGATAGCGTATCATTATAAACCAAAGGGATTAAGGGATGCGAGAAGACCTAGGAAGAGATGGAAGGAATCATTGTGAATTCGGAACAGGCGAATCGCCTAAACCTTGAAGTGAAGAAGAAGAAGAAGAAGAAGATAAATAGTAATAATTCAAAGAACTTCCAACAATTTGAAATTTTCAAATGGAAAAGTGGGAGAAAAAAATATACATACCCCAAAACTTAGAAAGTTAATTTTATAAAGGAATATTTTACTACGCTGTTTCCACTGGAAATCAAGTACTAGGAGAAGAAAAATCTCTAGGAAAAACACTTTTAGCAAACAGGTATGTCATGGTTTAAGCAAAAATCTATAACAATAAACATTTTTATAAATCCAAATATAATTTGTATTTACGTAAACTATATAAAAATTGTAATGTTCGTTAATGAAAAAAATATCCTTTCTACTTCAAATGTGGCAAAGAAATGGAAAGAACAAAAATAGTACTAAATGACAAAACGGAAAAGATTTCAATTACCTAGGTGTATCTTTAGATTGTAATAGAGAAAAATACATAAATAATAAATTACAAATATTTCAAATATTGATGTGGCACTCTTAAAAGAACACTAGGAAAGAAACCAAGAAAATAAACACATTTAAAATGTTATAAAGTATTGGCTGTACCTGCAATACTGTACGGCTCAGAAATATGGACTCTGAATGAACAGTCAATTAAAAGAATAGAAGCCGCAGAAATGAAATATTTACGAGTTGTAGCAGGATATACTTTAAAGGATAAAAAACGGAGTGAAGATGTCCATAAAGAACTACAAATATATTTTTTTCTTTTTTGTCTAATGCCACCAGGTTGTCTTTTACGACATTTCTGGCTTTCTCCCCTGGCTTTGGCAGAATTGTAATCCATTTCTTAGGTTGGGGCACCTTGTAGGCGGAGTTACGTTACCCCGATGATATGATGGGTGGGTGATAAATTATAATGAAACGCCAGGAGAGTCCTTAACCTAAACCTAACCTAAATTCCAGACCATAGGCAACCACAGGAATAATTCCATTTAAGAAAAAATTCCTATGGTTTGACCGGGAATTGAACCCGGGACCTCATGAACTGTAGTCAGAAACGCTGACCACTAGCCCACGAGGCTGGTCAGAACTACAAATATTCAGTTTGATAGATAAAATAAAAGAGTGTAGGTGGAAAATGGTATGAACATGTCTACAGAATGGATACAAACAGATTGCCAAGGAAAAGTCTGAACTATCAACCAACAAGATGAAAAAGAGATCGGGGACGCCCACGAAAGAGATGGACACAGCAGCTACAATACTTGGAGCCGGAACGAACAAAAAAAGGTTTAATCCTTGCAACAAGAAGAAGGTGTAGACTTCAAATTATAAATTATATAGTATATTTAAAATATACTTTTAGAAGTATTAAAATTCAACCAAGTATAATCAATATCCACACATTTAATATTGTTTAAGCTAAATATAGAAAGCAAATAATATGATAACGCTGCAAGAAAATATACACTCAATTTTAACAAATATAAACCTATATTTTGGTTTATTCTTATTACAATCAATTTAATATTATTCTTAATCCAAAAACAAAATGGTAGTCAAATGTCATCTTTAAAATATTTATTTTAATAACATGGTCCTATATGAAAAAACAAGAGTTAGACAAGGGTGTTGTTTATCGCCCACTCTTTTTATATATATATATATATATATATATATTATGAAACAATGGAAAATTATAACAGATAAAGACCTTAGATTGAACAATAACACAAGGATTAATAACTTAATTTTCGCCGATGATTTAGTCTTACTACACCATGATGAAGTAGTGTTACAATTGGCTGCTTATAAACTAAATACAACATGTTGCAATTATAATTTTAAAATGTCAGTAAGTAAAACAAAATTAATGGCATTTTGTGGAAGAAACACTCTGCGTGCAAAAATAATAATTGTATTGAAATTATTGAACAAAATCCCACTTTAAATATTTAGGATGTGATATCAGCTATGGGTATGATAAAGATATTGAATATAAAACTCATCAGTTTCAAGCTATTTGTGGCACAATAAATAGAACATTGAAAAAATAAAGCCCATAAACAAACAAAATTAAAATTTTATAAAACAATGGCGGTCTCTGTCCTTTTGTATGGGAGCGAATCTTGGATTATCACTACCAAACAAGAAAGTAAAGTCCAAGCAGCAGAGATGAAATTCTTAAGAAAAGTAAAAGGATGCACTAGAATGGACCAGATAAGAAACGAGGATATCCGTGAAGAACTACAGATTTACTCCATAAAAGAAAAGATATTTAACAGCAAGATTCGGTGGAAAGAACATGTAGAAAGAATGGAAGAAAGTAGATTACCAAATAAAATGTTCCATTATTTTTCCAGAGGAAGAAGAGATGCCGCACGTCCTCGGAAGAGATGGTCCTAGATCTATTAGTTAAGACGGAACAGGCAACTAATGCCTAATCCAGGAAGTGCAGAAGAAGAAGATGAAAAAACAAAGACGATATTTTATAAGAATTTGTTTTGCATGTAGTCCTACTACTGAAACATTAATCTGATGTACGAAACAAAAATAAATAAATAAAAGACAAGAATAATTCGGAAGGTAACAGTAGAATGTGGGATTCTTAGGTCGAAGTTTATCTTCAAAGGAAATGATTTAAAAGAAAAACTAAATTTTGCTTTTAACATTAATCTATCTGCAAGCTACCAGATTACAAATTTAAAAAAATAATAGGTTTTAAAACAGCGCGAATTAGTTTAGAAATTAGAATTTTAAATCTATAATGGAGAACTACGTCATTAAGGCAAAATAGGGATCTCACTATTTGTTTTTTTTTTCATTATTACTGTCCAAGCAAAAGAGGGTGTTTTAGTACCACAATTCATTAAAAAATTATCAGTGAACTTGCACAAGATATCATATTAAACAGCCGTATAAAAACAGTACACAGCCTAAAGATTCCAGAAGCAATATTACCTAATATTCAAGCATCTCAAAATAACGATGAAATAAAAATAGCCTACTAAATTGGCTATTTGATAAAACTAAGATAAATTTAATTGTCTCAAAGTAACAAAAGAAAAAGTCTTAAATATATAAACAGGATGGGCATTCACGCATAAGGCGTATTAAACATATATAGTCACACAAGGCTGAAATATTTAATGCCCACTTCTATAAATTACTAACCAATAAAAACTCAAACACTGTTTTAACCTTAACAAAGACTATGGCGTCCTAATTTATACTCGTAATAAAATAATTTTCACTGATACAAATTTATTATTGTCTGCGGTTCTTGTAGACCTTGGTAACCAAATTTAAGCCAGCAACCTTTCCTCATTTGTAATATAACAAGAACTATAAAACTTACTACACCTGTAAGACGACTCCATAAAAATGACAATTTGGAAATGAGATGATTTCAAGATGTGTGCTAATAAAGTATCTCTCATACAACACAAGTCATTAAAAAAACATTCTCACATTACAGACCCAAAAAGTATTTAAATTGTAGATCCACGTGGAGATAGAGAACCTAAAGTGGGCGATATAACGACTATATATTTTTTTTTATTACTCGCGTAAAACTAGATTAGTTGTAGGAATCCAGAGTTTCGTTATTACTCTCATTTAAGTCCACAATTGGTTTCTTCCAATCCGTTTCAAGCATTAAAACCAACTTTCTCCAAGTGAATTTTAATATATTCCCAATTACGTCTCGTCTATGAAAGGTATTTTCATTCAAATTCTCTACATAAAAGTCAGTAAACTTTTTGTATATTTCCAATATGTGACACGACAAACATTTTGAACAAGTAGACTATTTTAAATATCTAAAATCAGTGATAAGATCAAATTTTAAAAAATAAGAAATTAAGTAATAGAATAAGCGCAGCGGCAATTGGAGCGGTAAACACTAAATTTATTGGAAAGAATGAAACTCACAAATGAACCTAATTGGCTTCTCATAAAAATGTGTATATTTTTACTTCCAGTTGGCCAGTATTTAAATCTTTTAAAAAATCCACTTGGAGGCAGTTGAGATATTTCACGAAAATTAAGGTGTCCTGCACAGATAGGAAGGGAAGTGTAATGATTATTATTAATAGTGCTAATATTTATATATAAATACTATTTGTTTTTATATTAAAGTTAAAATGTCATACTTACTTACTTACTCACTGGCACTATCGAACCCGTAGGTTCATGGCCGCGCGGACATAAGCTCTCCATAAATCCCTATCCTGAGCTAATTCTTTCCAATCATTCCCTGTATAATCTACTTCCCTCAAATCATAGTTAATGTTGTTCTCCCACCTCATTCTTGGTCTACCAACTGGGCGTTTCCCCTCTGGCTTTCCTACAAGAAGCTTCCATGCACGTCTTTCATTCCCCATACGTGCAACATGTCCTGCCCATCGCAATCTACGAGACTTAACTGTTCTTATTATATCTGGCTTCCTATACAGACCATGAGTTCGTTGTTATGTAGTCTTCTCCATTCACCTGTCTGTTCATCTCTCTTTGGTCCAAAAATTTTCCTAAGAACTTTATTCTCAAATACTCGTAATCTCCTTTCCTCCCTTAAAGTAAGAGTCCATGTTTCGCACTCATATAATATAACTGGTAGAATAATAGTTTTATATATTTTCAGCTTAACGTTTTTTGAAAGGAGTTGGGACATCAAAAGTCTCTGCAATGCATAATAGCATGCATTTCCAGAATTGAGCCTATGTTTAATTTCTTTGTGCGTCTCATTCCTATTTGTGATTATTGTTCCTAGGTATTTGAATTCAGCCACTTCCTCAAAATTTCCCTCATTTGTCATTAGCTCTCCATTTCCATTATATACTGAATTTCTACGTGTGACCATATATTTAGTTTTACTGATATTTACGAATTAAGACATTTGGAGTGGTTTTCATATTTAGGGCGTAGTATATAGGCTATGTTTACATATTTCTGAAAATATCACATCTTTACATAATTGAATGTTTTATTTTAAATATATTCCATATTTTATAGTACCAAATAATCATTTAAAATTTACTTTAAAATCTGTATTCCAACGCTGGATTCTTGAATTTCTACGGAATATTGAAAACAAGTTGTATTGTATTAATATGCATGTATTTTTTTTTATCGCCGAGCCTCGTCAATCAATTCCCTATGGCAGTAGAATTTCTTCTGACCACAGCATGTCTCGTCCAGGCAATTACCAGAGCCATAGGTAAATACGCCAATATTAAAAGATTTAGCTTAGCACCATGGATCAAATGTTGCTCTGTGTTAACATGTTCTAATCAATCTATTCAATAGTTCAACGATCATGTATGAGGTTTCAGTGTATCTTCACCGTGATTTATATATTTGTTCCTTCAGTGTAATAAATAGTTAAAATGCCACCAGATCGTAAATAATCATTCGTAAATAACGATTATTGGCAGCGGTGGGCTAGTGATTATGTTCCTTTCCTCTAGTTCCGAGGAACGCGGGTTCAAACCCGGCCGTGGTCGATGAATTTTTAGGATGGAATAATCCAAGAGATGGATTATAAGCCGTGAGTCCCGAGCCTGAATATTTTCTGCCTCGGTAAAGAACCGCAAGTCTGAATAAAAGGTCTCTGTGCAAAATGTCTTAATAACGCGCAGAAGACTTGGGAGATGATCACAGTATACTTAACTCATTTTTCGACTTGAACAATTATATGGCACAGATACATTCCTAATATCTTATGCCATCAATACAATTTTTAAATATATGAACCTTTAAAAAATTAAATATATTTTGAATTTTAAATCTGTTTATTTTATTGTACGATTTGTTTCCATCTTACATAGTTTTCCTCAATCCAAATTTGCTATAACCCAACTCTCACAATTGATCCAATCCTAATTCTATGGTGTGACAAACTTATAAGGCCTTTAGCCTAGCCGACTGCTGGCCTCACTTCCATATATCAATCACAGAGATGGACGATCATCTAGCCAATATAGGTCTGAAATGTGGTCAACATGTACGGCCCCAGCCGTTATAACTGGTTTTCTTAACCTGGAACCGCTACCTAATATCTCGCGATGCTCGGTGGACATTGATCCCACACTGGTCGAAATGTCATGAGAAATGTATTCTCCCACGAGGACTCGAACCAGCGCAAGTCCCATGGCTCTACACCAAAGCTTCTTCTTCCAAATTCCCCGCTTTCTGAATTTTTCTGTTTCAACCTATCTTTGTTCTCTCTTTTTATATCTTCCGTTTAGCTCCCAGACAATGATATTCTTCATGCTTTTTCTTCTCACATATCCATACCACTTTTTTTCTCGATTTTCTGTTCTTTAAATGTTTGAGCTATTCAACTATGCATCCATTTCATATTCAAATTACAAAACGCCAGATGTAGGAGAAGAATAGAATCATATTTAGAAATCTTAAAAACAATCAATTACCCATATGTGAATATTATTTTACATACTAATATAAAGTAAAAATTGTTAATTCAAAATGTATGCTACCAGTACACATTCGTTTATATATTTACATCCACACATAGAGCAAGGTGCTCCATTGCGGGAGTTTCTTAACCAAGCTAAATTAATTATCCTTATTTCCCTACAGGCACTTGATGTAAAACTAGTAAAATAAATGGTTAGTTCGTCTCAATGAGAGATCTAGTATTCAACGTGGATTAAAAGGCCAATTAAATTTTGCACATAGACTCTAAAAAAAACTCCAAGCGCAACAGGCCTAGAAGGCCCTTGGCCTACAAGCCGGCTTCTGACCTCACGTCCACAAGTGTTAATCACAGAGGTAGACGATCATAAGCTAATGACATGTGGTCAGCACGTCGGGTCCCCAGCCGTTTAGCTGGTCTTCTCAATCTGGAGTAGCTACTTATTCTAGCTACCCCAAATACCTTAAGATGCTGGGTGGACACCAGTCCCATACTGGCCAAAATTCCAAGAGAAAATTTCTTCCCATCTGGGGACCCGAATCAGCGCAAGTCCCGTAGCTCTGTGCCAAGGCCTCTTGCCTTAACCACTCGGCTATGGCATTTATAATCTCGAAAATCTTCTAGCTCGAGACTCACGACCGGACTTTTCTTCTTTGGGGTTTTTACATTTTAAAAATCTACTGATCCCTATCGGGTTTCAACCAGCTTCTCTCGGGACCAGATACACAGAACTTAACCTCTAGACCACTGAAACAGATCTACCAGTACGCTAAACAAAGATTATTCCAATGTATATAAGAGAAAAATTTGCGTCTAGATCGCAACTCGCCTCGGTATCTCAGTTGGTAGAGTACTTGGCCCGGAAAGCCAAGGGTCCCGGGTTCGAGTCTCGGTCTAGGCGAATTTTTTTTCTCTTCAAATATAATTTATCCTTCAGTGAGAAGTGTTAAATCAATAATAAAATCGTCAATAGAAGCCCTACTGGCTTTACAAAGTAGTGTTAAATTCCCAATAAATGTCTTCTTAACTAAGAAGCCGCCATTTGCAAAGATAGAAGCTACGGTTTCAAGCATTTGGCGCGAGGGAATTACAATGTATATAAGAGAAAAATTTGCGTCTAGATCGCAACTCGCCTCGGTAGCTCAGTTGGTAGAGCACTTGGCCCGGAAAGCCAAGGGTACCGAGTTCGAGTCTCGGTCTAGGCGAAAATGTTTCTCTTCAAATATAAAGATTATTCCAGTTTTTTTTTTTCTCTTGTCGGGACCTCCTACTCGAGAAGTGATCTTAGATTGTATTCACGGTCAAACTGTATCCAGATTGACGACCAGACCATGGGGCTAGCGGTCAGCGTTTCTGACTATAGTTCATGAAGTCGCGGGTTCTATTCCTGGTCAGACCATATGAATTTTTCCTTAAAGGGAATTAATTATTCCTGTCCATGGTCTGGAATTTAGGTTAAGGACTCTTCTGGCGCTTTGTTCTCATTTATCACCCATCATACCATCGGGGTAACGCAACTCCGCCTTCCAGGTGCCCCGACCTAAGAAATGCATGGGAGAAAGCCAGAAAACCTGGTGGCATGGAAAAACAAAAATCCAGATTGATATACCTTTCCTGGTCCTTTCCAAAATATACGAATATTAAGAAAATTTTGCCAACTGAGTTTTTCTTAGCCATTTGCGGGCAAAGACAAACTGTGATCTCAGATCCAGTTGTAGAAGTTATAAAGCAATTTAAAACTTGGTTTTACTGGCTTTATACTTACTCTTACTTACTCACTGGCACTATCGAACCCGTAGGTTCATGGCCGCGCGGACATACGCTCTCCATACATCCCTATCCTGAGCTAATACTTTCCAATCATTCCCTGTATAATCTACTTCCCTCAAATCATAGTTAATGTTATTCTCCCACCTCATTCTTGGTCTACCAACTGGGCGTTTTCCCTCTGGCTTTCCTACAAGAAGCTTCCATGCAAGTCTTTCATTCCCCATACGTGCAACATGTCCTGCCCAACGCAGTCTACGAGACTTAACTCTTCTTATTATATCTGGCTTCCTATAAAGACCATGTAGTTCATTGTTATGTAGTCTTCTCCATTCACCTGTCTGTTCATCTCTCTTTGGTCCAAAAATTTTCCTAAGTACTTTATTCTCAAATACTTGTAATATCCTTTCCTCCCTTAAAGTAAGAGTCCATGTTTCGCACCCATATAATATAACTGGTAGAATAATAGTTTTATATATTTTCAGTTTAACGTTTTTTTGAAAGGAGTTGGGATATCAAAAGTCTCTGCAATGCATAATAGCACGCATTTCCAGAATTGAGCCTATGTTTAATTTCTTTGTGCATCTCATTCCTGTTTGTGATTATTGTTCCTAGGTATTTGAATTCAGCCACTTCCTCAAAATTTCCCTCATTTGTCATTAGCTGTCCATTTCCATTATTATATAATGAATTCCTACATGTGACCATATATTTAGTTTTATTGATATTTACTTCCAGTCCTAATTTCTTAGTGTTACTCAATAGTGTGTGCGTGTTGTCCTTTAGTATCTCCTCGCTATCGGCCAGTAGTACTACATCATCAGCATAAACATACTCGTAATAATAAAACCATGCTTCATAACTGAGTTCTATGTATTTTCGTTCAGCTGCTTTAACTGTAGCATTTTATTTTACACGCCAATATGGCTAAGTTTGTGAAAAGTATTAAACAAGTTTCGTTAAGACTTAAAAAGGTTTTTAGTGTCGTGATTTGTACGGAAGTCAAACGGAATTAACATTCAAACAATACCTAACACGCAACCTGCATATCCTGCATGAGATGAATCTCTAATTTCATCTTCCCACAATTATAATATCCATTTATACTCTTATGGACTTGCATAAACCCTGGTTATTTTGAGCTTTCACCACTTTCTCCCAATGTTTAGATACACCTACAAGATAGTATGATTAAATTTTCACAGGAATAAAAGTTTACCATAAACTAGTCCTAAAACTGTCAGAATTCATCATAAATAAACACCTCTTCACGTTTTCACCTTATTGTTTGGTGTTACCTGGTAACGTCCATGAAAATTAATTGAATCCCTGAGTTGAAAATGGAAGAAACTCCACTCCTTCGAAGAGCTATGAAATACATATGCAACACAGAAATTATGAATTCTTGCTTGCATTCCGTGTAAGAAGGGGATCAATATGTAATTGATCAAAAATTTATCAGAGCAAGCTGTAAAAATTATATAGTTTTTAAAGGCTTTCTCGTCAAGCGAATGATGACAAATCAAGAGCTTCAGAACATTTGAATACTACTACTACTACTAAAGGTTTTCTCAAAAGTAGGCTACTTGAATTTCTTCTCTCTTCAACTCTGCGATCCAATTAAAAGTGAAAATAAATATAAAAGCTAAATTATAAGTCAGCTACCTCAGGCGGTAAGGCCTATGTTCAGCGGAAAAGTGGAAGATCATTCATACATTAGTGGTCAGATTGGCCCTGGAGCCCATTCAGCCTTCAATAAAAAGAGTACAGGGAACTTTCTTGACTGAATGTAGAAGTAGACGCTCGTGCTGCTAACTTAATCCTAGATTCACACTACTAGGAGAATCCAGGGCCTATTATAGATATCTTTATCCATTCGTAGTTTTTTTTTATTTAGTGGGCCTACCCCTTCCATGAATTGATGTTGTCATATGTCTAATGAGAATTATATTTATAAAAATTATTTACTTTTATAATATTAACTTTAAAATTACTGTAACATCAAAATGTTGGATGATTGAATATATCAAATTGATTTAAAACATTTATAAAATATGTCGTTATTTTGAAAGAGTTTTCATGTACTCTATCCCTAATTTTTATCGACACCAACGAAACTTAGAAGGCTCTACACATCCTGATTTGAATTGGCAAACTAATTATCTAAGTAGTTAAAGATCGTAGTCAAATTATTTTTTTTTTTGTCCAATGCCACCACGTTATATTTTATGACATTTCTGGCTTTCTTCCCCTTAGAAATGAATTATATCCATAATAACAGAAGAACAATAAAAACTTCTCTTAGCATTTCAGATTATTGTACAATATTTTTCAAAGACTAGAATTCTTGCATATTCAGCTTAGAACATTGTATCTTCTATATCCAATACTATATATATATATATATATATATATATATATATATATCAGCGTGCGCTCCTGCGTCTAAATAAATTAAATGTGTTTTTTTTTATGTTTAGTTGAATAAGTAAAAAGAAAAATAATTATAAGTTTATATCGTAACTATTTTAGATACCCCGTGCTGATTACCCGGGAATCTACTTATCCCGATCTTCTTGGCATCAATGGGCTGAAAAACAAAAATGGTTATCGTGAGTTATCCGTAAAAGATAGACATATGCTGTCGTGGACCTTTTGTAGATTTTTTTTAGATATTCGATTCTGTGTACATTGATTTCGTGTATTTATAATGTTTTAGGCAGCTTAAGCCATTTAAGCGTCCAAAAAGCGATGTTTTTAGTGCATATATGCTCTTTTTTTTAAGCTCTGGTCCTATACTACGTACGGTAATATACGTTAATTGTCCCAGAAAAAATCTGTCAATAATGGTGAAAACCTTATTCAAATCGGTCAAGTAATTTTCGAGTCCATTAAAGACACTCATGTTTATATATAAGTTAAAGGATAAACCCAGATTCTGAATAATTTCTAAAATATATCTACATGAAACGTCCATACAATGGAAAGAATGTGAAAATAGAAACTTACTCCAGAAAGGGGTCAGTGAATGTTTCAAGATTCAGTTATAGTACTTCCAACGCATACACCTACATCTAATTGAACTGCCTCCAAATTGACCCAGACCTTAAACAACATTCAAACGCGTGCTACAGTCGTGTTTTGTAATTTCCGGCAAAACCTGATCAATTTGCAGCTTCAAATAAAATTGATAATACAAATATATATACTTTCACACAGTAATTTGAAATTCTCGTAATAAAATGGTATAGTACAATTTATAGTGATGCACACTGCTTATATCACGAAAATGTAAAAAATTCAGTTAAACCTCGATAAAACATGTCCTCTTTTTACCGTAACTTGGGAAATAAACTATTTTTATTCGATCCCTGCAAATCAACCATACAACGCTTTATGTCCCGTTTATTGTATTCAAAATCCCACACAATACATTTTCTCCAGGAATATTTTCCACGTATTATTACAAATGTTCGGAATAGAATTAATATTTTACTACGTAACAATGAGCTACACGATATTCTTATGAAGCCAGATACAATAAGAACAGTTAAGTCTCATAGACTCCGATGGGCAGGACACGTGGCACAAATGCGGAACAAAAGAGGTGCATGGAAGCTTTATGTATGAAAACTAGAGGGAAAAAGCCCACTTGGTAGACCAAGAATGAGGCCGGAGATTAACATTAACCATGATTTGGGGTAAGTAGATTATACAGGTGATGATTGGAAAACATTAGGTCGGGATAGGGATGTATGGAGAGCTTATGTCCGCGCGGCCATGAACCTACGGTTTCGATAGTGCCAGTGAGTTACTTAGTTACGTCCTTGCATTCTATTGTTTTCTACAGTCAGTCATAACAGGTTTACGCTCGTCCCCGAACCTAAGGGCACTAAGGAAGAAAGCTATCACCTTGTCTGAAATACGATAAAAAACAAAAAACGAAAATTAAATGCGTGTCTTGGCCATAAATAACTAACTCACTGGCACTATCGAACCCATAGGTTCGTGGCTGCGCGGACATAAGCTCTCCATACATCCCTATCCTGAACTAATGTTTTCCAATCATTCCCTAAATAATATAATTCCCTCAAATCATAGTTAATGTTATTCTCCCACCTTATTCTTGGTCTACCACCTGGGCGTTTTCTCTCTGGTTTTCCTAAAATAAGCTTCCTTGCACGTCTTTCATTCCCCATTCGTGTCGCATGTCCTGCACATTGCTGTCTACGAGACTTTTACTGTTCTTATTGTATCTGGCTTCCTATAAAGACAATGTAGTTCACTGTTTGTAGTCTTCTTCATTCACCTGTCTGTTCATCTCTTTTTGGTCCAAGATTTTTCCTAAGAACTTTATTCTCAAATACTTGTAATTTCCTTTCTTCCCTCAAAGTAAGAGTCCATGTTTCGCGTGGATAATATAACTGGTATAAATAATATTTTTTAAATCTTAAAAAGTCATAATTCGCCTTTATATTGTAACAAAACGTATAATTCTAGCGAAAAATATAGCATAGCATCAGGTATAATACAAATACAGATTTTATTTATAATTTTCCGTCTACATAGCCTCAATTAATATGGGATTTCCACGTTTCCTTTGAAAGCGTTTTAACCTGATTTCACTCTATTACTGTATTATTCAATGTCAGCCAGTTACTTACTCTCTCCAAAGAAATTAAAACAAAGCGTTTAAAGGTAATTGTTAATCAATCGCCTTAACTATAATGTTGAATCATGAATCTTCTCTAGATTATGACCAAGGCTAGGATTTGTATGTAATTACATATTCTTTCCCTTTGCTTACACATGGGTAAAATTGATAACTGTCCACGAATTAGAAACTTACTTATCATATATGAAAATTTGTACTTACATATTTTTACATATTTGATCATAATTACATATTTTAACATATTTTAAAGATTTTTTATGTAAATTTACATATTATGCCTCTTAATAAAAAACTATTTTCATAAACGGAAAATAATTTAAAACAATATTTGTATACATTAAAAGACTCAGATGCCTGATTGTACATAGAAAATGTTTTTTTTTTTTTTCAATCTATACAAAAGCTGGTTATAAACGGTCAAAGAAGAATTTCATTTACTAAACACAATAAACACGGATACAGGAAGACTCTGAATACTGAGTACAGTGTTCCATATAGTAAAATCTCTTTTAAAACCTGAACAATCTACTCTGTTTGTGAATGAAATAGTAGAAATATATAGGGTATAGTTGGTTAAGGCAAAATCCTTAAATCTGGAAAATCGAGATCAATGGGGTCAGGATTTTTAAACTGCTTAACTTCTGGCAGCATCATGGCCCTAGGGTCGACTCAGCCTATAAAAAAATTAATACCAATGCTATGTTGTGGGAGTAAAGGTGCTATCACACAAGCCTGAAATCTCTTTCCGATTGTCTAGAAAGATGAGAGCCTTAACCTTCCAATATCTCCAAGACCTGTGGTGGGACACTTTATAATAGAAATATGACAACGCTCTTCTTACCACGATGTCAAGTATTTAACTGTCCAATTCCTTCAAATTTGATCTATCTTAAAGTTAACATTTAATATAAATTTATATTAAATTAAATTAAATTTTAACGTATTTAATATCACATATTTTAAGACATTTTTATGTAATCTTACATAATTTACATAACGCTTTTACATAAATATGTAGTAATCCCACAACAGGCCTCAGGAGGCCCTTCGGGTAGTAGGAGGTTAAGGCTCCAACTTTTTCTGGACAATCGACACTTCATGTCAGCCGGGTTGTCAGCCCTGCGTGACGGCCGCCTTTACCCCAGAACAAGCGTCTGGTACTCATTTCCGTTAGAGGCTGAGTCGACCCCAGGGCCATAGTGCGCCAGAAGGTTTGGGTCAGTTTAAAAATCCTGACCCTACCAGGACTTCAACCCTCGACCTTCTGGTTTGTAGCGCAGTGCCTTAACCACTACGCTACACATAAATATGTACATGTTCATATTACATAAAAATCCTAGCCTTGGTTATGACTAATGATCTATCTGATCAAGAGTTTTCTCTAGTCCTAGACACACCTGACATCCCAATTGGGTATTTTATCTATGTCACAATATACTTTGTTATAGACAATTTAACTTCAGTGAGAGGTGCTCTCTATTCATTCTCCTTCGAATGAACTCCTAAACCTTTTCTCTACAATGGTGTAACAGCCAATGTTGGGCCTTAGCCTCTCATTTGTTAGGAGCTTACTTCCCTAAAGATGTAATGAATGGTATGCGGTCAACATACCTACGCAATGAGACACCCAGTAGGCAACTAAGGTATTACTAAGATGAAGAAGGCCGGTCAATTTTGCTTAGATGCCTCTTTATTCAAGCTTAAGAATATTTTCGAGCCTCAAAATCTTCAATTCGGGACCCATGGCTTAAAATCTTCAGATTCGGGACCCACGGCTTAAAGTTCCTCCCGGAGGACTTGCCCCTTGGATTTTTCCATCCTAAAAAAATCCATATATCCCGGCCGGATTTGAACCCGCGACCTTCGAGACCAGAGGCAACTATCATCAGACCACCGCAGCCGACTCCTAAACCCATTACAAACATAATATTGCATCTCTGGTTTGGAAATGTAAAACCTTACTTGACAAATCTTGACTCGAGGTGGTCGGTTCCACAGACTAGTTGTTACCATTCTTCTCGTTTCTCGTTCTGCGGTTCAAACCACTGAATTTCAAAGGAGTGGAAGTCCAGAGCATGGCTTCTTTCAGAAGGTAAGTAAAGCCGTGGGTCCCGTGTCGTAGATTTGTAAATACTAAAAGAACCTCAAGTCTGAAGTAAGAAGCCTCTGGGCAAACTTTGTCTGTTTTTTCACATCCTGATTTTAATTGTGACGGCTTTGATCTAAGTTGTTAAAGAGCGTCGTTAAATTACTATAGTTATTTTCTATTCTTTGATGGAACTCTAATAAATCTGACTCTATTGTTGTAAACTTTAAGCCAAGGTTTCTTACAAGAGAAACAAAATGTAATCTATATACAACTCTGGTAAAACCAATATTTTTTTGAGGAATTAAACCCAATGGATACAACTTGGACACGACACACACCCAGTCCCAAGGTTGAGATTTTAAAAATCCCTTACCCCGCCAGGAATCGAACCCGGGTCGCCGGAGTGGAAGGCAGGGACTCTACCGACTACACCACAGCAACGGACAATATCAATACATGGCAGCAAAATATGGACCTTGTCCAAAACCAATGCGTCAATACTGAGTTCATTTGAAAAGGAGATATTAAGAAACATATGACCCAAAATATGACATGGGACAATGGTGTATAAGATATAACTGTGAGCTCTATCAGATGTCTAAGTCTTCTGATGTGGTTACATCAATTAAAGTTTCAAGACTTCAATGAGCAAGATATGTACAAAGAATGACTGAACACGAGATACCCAAGAAATTCATGGAATGTAAAGTTAAAGTAAAAAGGAATGTGGGACGACTGTAACTGCGTAGAATGGATGAAATTTTGAAGGTGCTGAGGAAGCTGAGAATCAAGAGATAGTAGCTGGTTACGACAGACACAGATCTCTGGAAAAGGGTTCTGAAGGAAGCGGGGGCACGAATCGGGCTATAGTGCTAATGATTACAGTATTGTGAACTAGATGGGTTAGCTGTCTTTCATCAGTTTCACTTGAATATATTGGGTCATTGATTATTTGGGTGTATTGTGGCTTACAGTTTCCAGAAATTTACCATACAGTTGAGAAAACAGTGAAAAATATGAAGCAGAAAATCAATCTGGCCAGCAATTGAACCCAGACCTGCTGTGTGAGGAACAATTAATAATAATAACAGTTGAATGCAGGCTTTCACGGCCGGTAATCATAATGTTGAGTGATTCCGGGTTATGTGGCCGTGGTCCATAGTTGGTGTTGATACCAGACGTTTCGCCCTCAACTGCGGAGGGCATCTTCAGTGGCGAGTGCTTCTAGGCGTGTTTCCTGGTCGGAAGATCTACTTAGAGTGAGCGCTGCGGACGTTGTATTAGTGGTGGGTGCAGGGTGAGTGGGCGTGGCTCTTGCTGATTGGCTAATGGTCGTCTCCTTGTTGTCCCTATTGTTAATGCATTAATGCAAGGAGACGACCATTAGCCAATCAGCAAGAGCCACGCCCACTCACCCTGCACCCACCACTAATACAACGTCCACAACGTCCGCAGCGCCCACTCTAAGTAGATCTTCCGACCAGGAAACACGCCTAGAAGCACTCGCCACTGAAGATGCCCTCCGCAGTTGAGGGCGAAACGTCTGGTATCAACACCAACTATGGACCACGGCCACATAACCCGGAATCACTCAACATTATAATAATAACAATAATAAATTTCTAAAAATTAAAAATTATGAGTTAGTTATTTTAACTCACATTTTTTTTATATTCTGCAGACTCTAGTTTCGTCGCATCTATGTGATATTGTTGATGTATTCCAACTGTTGTGTTTGTGATTGTCATCCTGTAGGCTGATTTCTACTCCCTCTGTTGGCTGACCAATGAACTTCCAAATCAAATCTTTTTTTTCTCTTTCCCTGGGAATTTAAAAATTCATAGTTTTCTCCTTACTCTTGTGGATGTAAATTTTCTCCCAAATTGTGAGTTTCTTAGATTTATCTGTTTCAGTAATTTGGCCTTTGTTTCTATTCTGTGTTTTTCTGTCCATGCATATGCAGCTATTGCAGACTTTTCTATTTCTCCATTGTTAGAAATGTTAAATATTGGAAATCTGGAATTCTATGAGATGACAATCATTGAAGATGGGCTTTCCAGTTCTTCTGGTAGTTTTGTACATTATAGAGAATGGGCTCTACCTCCAACTCTTCCATAATTTCCTCATTTCTTTTATGGTCCCACTTTGTATAGCCTGCTGTACTGCTCATAAATCGCATCTCATTTGCTGTTATTTGGCTTTGATCTCTTCTTCATATTGTCCATGCTTCACTTCCATATCTTAATACTGGTCTTGCAAGAACCGTCTAAAGCCATAATCTTGTGTTCTTTAGTACTAAAGAAGTTTCATTATACTGTTAATTATCCCCGTTGTTTTTGTGAAATTTGTAATTTATTTGATATATCAGCTTCATCTTGAAATGTTAAATTATAACCCAAATAATTAAATTAATTTACTCGTTCTACAATGTCATCGTCCAAAACAACTTTGCTAGGAATAGGGTATTTCCCAAAAAAGGCCATCACTTTAGTTTGTAAGATTCATTGATCAATAAAAATACCTAGAAGAAATAATAAGTTATTCCATTTCTAATGTATTTCATATCTATATCTGACATGTATTCAATGTCCGAAACATCAAATTATATCAAAGATAATCAACAATCAACACACTTAAAGTTTGTCACAGAATTAATTTCCTCCATGCACAAGATACAAATTTAGAATTATTTATTCATGGATTATCTGATTTGCAAATTTTCATGTTTCACTGATTTTTGTGAAAATAACTATGAAAATTTAAAAAAAAAGCCACAAAACTATGAGGATATCCAACACACTGTTGTATAGTTGGACACCGGTTAATTTGACATTTGATAATTTGAATAATTGGGTAATTCAAATATAACTACAATCTCCTTGAAATTCCTATTTAATATTTTTTTTGTTCAATGCCACCTGTTTGTCATTCGACATTTCAGGTATTCTCTCCTGGCACTGACATATTGTAACTCACTTCTGAGGTTGGGGCGCCTGGAAGGAGGGGTTACACTGCCCCAATGATATGATGGGTGATGACAATGGGCAATGATGCGCCAGGAGAGGCCTTAAACCTAAACTTAATTTAATGAGGTGAATATGATATTGATGATGATGGCCAGATGATGATCGGGGACCTTTTGGGCCTTAAAGTATCCTGACATTTGTCTTACAGGTGAGGAAAAACCCCAAAAGAAACATCACTCAGAAAACTTGTCCCGAGTGGGGATCGAACCTGGGCCCGCTGCGTGACAAGGCAGCATGCTACCTCGAAACCACAGCAGTGGACACTCCTATTTAAAATAATATCAATTATTTAATTTGACGTTTTGAAGCCAACATTTGGATAATTCAATTTATTGATAATGAAAAAAAGTAATCTGAATTCTATAAAAGTTGAAATAAGGTTGAAATATTTCAAGAATTCATCTGCATTCCCTCTCTCCATAGTAATGTGATAAATTACAATTCTAAATTTAATAATTAGCAACAATGGAGTGCATATTAACTTACAGGAAAGACAAGTGAAAGTGAAATTACTATATTTCATGTGAATTTACATTAATAAATTATATGTTTTTATTTTACAATTACTTTTGATATTTTGTAGTCCTACTAAGCATCACCATTGAACTACCCTTTTATTTCCTATTTATTGTTTTTTATTTAGACAATCTTAGTAGTGAGAATCCAGTTAAAAAAGTTCAGAAGTTCATAAAATCAGTTTATACCAACCAATGAATTAGTTACTGCAAGTGCATTGTTATAGGATGAACTGCCATATTTTCCCAAATATCTGTGGTAAACTCTAAATTCAGATACAAGCACAAACTTTTTTCAGACATTCTTAGATTTATATTAAAGCAGATATCAGTTTTTTTAAACTTTTATAGTAATTAATCACTATGAGATTTAATTTATGGTGTGTAGCAAGAAGTAATAAACTCGTAAGTACTAAAAAGTACCATTAATAGTAATAACTGGAAGGCGCACAAACGTGCACACGAGTCTATTACCAACATAGAAACCCAAACGAATGGTACCCTACCCCTCTAAGCTATAATCAATAACATATACACTCGGAGTGGGGATGGCGACTTTATGGGAGGAGTCATCAGCCTTATAAGGCGAGGATGCGTGTGAAAACTCTCTCACGCTCCTACGTTCTGCAATAGTCAAGTTCTTCAGTAACCGTTCGCGAAGGTGATATTAAAACACGTGGGCGAAGTAATTCATCAACTCCACTCCGAGTTAGTGAAGTATAAAACACTGTAAGTCTACAATTGTACATACAAAATTATCCAATAAACTGAAATAATAAGTGTATAATATAAACATCCCTGAGTGATCATATTCTACCCTGAGCGAACCGGCACAGGTGATATTAAATTTTTCTTACCTCTCCTCATATAAATTTTCTAAGTAGATCGCGATTTCGAGACCACAACGGTCTCATCATCAGCACTTTCTTGGCGACGGATGTTATGTCAATCGGAAGAAACTCTTCTTCTTCCCTCCGTTGGTGGACCGATGAACTTCTGGATCAGGTTAAAATTTCGTGAGGAGAGGTAAGGAACATTTAATTCCACCACAGATATCAGTTGTTTAATCCATTGTAAGAGATTTTTATTTTAAAATTTGTATGCTTCCTTTAGCAAAAATAAAATTGTATTTGTCTATACTGTTGTCTCTCAGCTGAAGCATGTACCATCACAATATATGCTATTTCAATAATTTACAAGTAATATTTATTACTATATATCTCCCTGTCCACCGCTGCAGTCTCGATGTTGCGTGCTGCCTTGTCACGCAATGGGCCCGGGTTCGATCCCCGGTCGGAGCAGTTTTCTGGGTGAGGTTTTTATCGGGGTTTTTCCTCACGTGTAAGACAAATGTCAGGAAAACTTTAAGGCCCAAACGGTCCCCGAAATCATATGGCCATCATCATCATCATCATCATCATCATCATCCTTCACCAGTGTGGAAGGCAACGGGAAGCTACCACACCTACAATTTCCTAGTAAAGGTGCAAACATAGCATGAAAATGCTATAATTGCAGTGAAGGACCTGTCTTCGGGCAGAATTACTATGGATGGATGTATCTCACTAGAGTGAAAAAGTGAAATGGGTGGTATTGAAACACACACATAAAAATCCTAAAACTTATTCTTGACACAAAATCTTGAAGGGAATAAATGGAAAGATAGAACAAGTTCCTAATGAGTCAAATGGCCTAATATGTAATTAATAGAAGATGCTAATAGAAGAAGCCAATAACAATAAAATTCAGATTATAATTGCAGTCAATATATAATAGAATATCTAATTCCTACATTATGATTATGTTACATTTTTAACTTTTCCACTTGCTATCCATATATGAGTCAACAAACATATACTCTAATAATTGAGTTTGTATTTTTTAAACATGCTTACCTCATATGATAGTTTAGTCGGACATATGTTTAAAGGCTGTTGCCCCGTCTTCAGCGTTTCACAAACTGATTTTTTTTCTTTTCATGTTGTCAGCCCTGGATCTGTGTTCCAAAGAATTTGGCACCTTTCTCTGGGAATTTCAAAGTCCATAATTTTCTCCTTGTTCTTCTGTATATAGATTTTTTCCATATTGTGAGTTCATTGGTATTTTCTAACTGTTTTAATAATTTTGTATTTAGATCTATTATTAAAACAGTTAGGAAATACCAATGAACTCCACGAAATGGGAATATATATATATATATATATATATATATATATATATATATATATACAGAAGAACAAGGAGAAAATTATGAACTTTGAAATTCCTGGAGAAAGGAGCCTCATTACCAAGTTCTTTGGAACACAGATCCAGGGCCGACAACATGAAAAAAAAGAAAAATCAGTTTGTGAAATTCTGAAAACGGGGCAATAGCCTTGAAACATATGTCTGACTAAACTATCATATGAGGTAAGAATGTTTAAAAAATACAAACTCAATTATTAAATTACATCTCATAATCTAATGATTTTAAAATATATACTCTATTATATTTGAAGAGAAAAATATATGCCTAGACTGAGATTTGAACCCAGGACCTTTAGCTTTGTATGACAATGCTCTACCATAGAGCTATCCAAGGCCTCCAATCTAAACGTAAATGTTTCTCTTATACATTTCAATTCCCAAAAGTGCCAAAGGCTTTTGAACCATTGCTCGACACGCAATTGACAGCTTCTTATTTAAGAAGAATTTTAATATGAATTTAACATTACTTTATGAAGCCAGTAGAGCTTCTTTCGATGTTTTATATATACTGTATAATCAATTAGAAATAACTTAGAAATATATTGATGTTTTTATTATTAATTTAACACTTCTCACTGAAGGATAAATTATATTTGAAGAGAAAAATGTTCGTCTAGACTGAAACTCGAACCCGGGACCTTTGGCTCTCCGGGCCAAATGCCCTACCAACTGAGCTACTGAGGCGAGTTGCGATCTAGACACAAATTTTTCTCTTATGTATGTTGTAATTCTCTCGCGCCAAATGCTTTAAAACCTTTGCTTCTATCTTTGCAAATGGCGGCTTCTTAGTTAAGAAGACATTTATTTGGAATTTAACACTACTCTATAAAGCCAGTAGGGCTTCTATTGATGTTTTTATTATTAATTTAACACTTCTCACTGAAGGATAAATTATATTTGAAAAGAATGGTATCTTTACCTTGTCGTGGTGGAGTGGCTTGTGTGCTTAAATGATCCTGAGAGCTATGCCGGCGGTAGCATTGCTGCCGATAGGGTTACCCATGCCGGACTGGTCGAAGGTGATAAGCCAGACGAAATAAGTACCTTGGTTGAAAGAGTGACGATCTTTCACCGTAAAAATACAACCGTCAAGAAATGCGGACATGGGTTCTACTGGGGTAAAATTTTCCGGAGGTCAAATAGTCCCCCATTCGGTTCTCCGGGCGGGGACTACTTCAGGGAACCCATGCCAAAGGCTCAAACACAGGGACATGTTCTTAGGAACATGGAATGTTAGGACTTTATACAATAGCGGGGCACTAGAGATATTAACGCGGGAATTGGATAAATCGCCCTTGGATATAGTCGCTTTACAGGAAGTTAGGTGGCCAGGAGAAGGTAGTCAGGAATCAGGAAGCTTTGCATTATACTATGGGGGTGCAGAAAGACCTGCATTTGGAACGGGTTTTTTAGTCAGAAGGAGGATCCTATCCGCTATCCGAGATATTAAGTTTGTTAGTGATAGGATATCATACATAATTCTAAAGGGTAAACGACATGATTTTATAATTGTAAATGTACATGCCCCCACAGAAGATAAAGATGACAAGATCAAGGATGAGTTCTATGAAGAATTAGAATGCTTATTTGATAGCCTTTCACGATATCATATGAAAATTGTCTTAGGAGATTTTAATGCAAAAGTGGGGCGGGAAGATATATTCAAACCAACAATAGGCAAATTCAGTCTTCATGAAGATAGTAACGACAACGGGGTTAGATTAGTCACATTTGCCACATCAAAGAATCTCATTGTTAAGAGCACAACATTTCAGCATAAGGATATTCATAAATACACCTGGACGTCCCCAGATGGAGAAACTCAGAACCAGATAGATCATGTATTAGTGGATAAACGCTGGCACAGTAGCAACATTGATGTTAGATCAGTTAGAGGGACAGACTGCAATTCAGATCATCATCTGGTCAGGGTGAAAATCAGACAACGGCTATCGCTTATGAGAGGAAACAAACGCTAAAGATGATTCTGTAAAATATGAATAAAAAACTTGAAAAATGATGAAATGCGGCAAGAATACCAAATCAAAATTGCTAATAGATTTGAAGTACTGGAATCTTCAGATGACAATGTGGCAAACGAAGAAGAAACTGATATAAATAAAGAATGGGAGGCTATAAGAGATAGATACTATTAAATTGTCAGCATCAGAAAGCATTGGTTGTTTAAAAAAGAGGCAAAACAAGAAATGGTTTGATGAGGAATGTGCCGACATTGTAAAGAAAAGAAAGCAAGTAGCAAAAATGAAATGGTTACACGAGCCAAATGAGGTAAATTTAGAGCAATTGGGTAGTGTTAGACGGGAAACCACCAAGTTACTAAAGAGCAAAAAGAGGGAATATTTGAGAGAGAAGATTTATGATCTTGAAATGAATGCAAAAAATAGGAACATTAGAGAATTATATCAGGGAATTAGTATAGAGAAGAAAGGGTTTCAGGCTAGAACAAACATAATTCGGAATGAAAATGGGGATATGATTGCAGATTCCAAGAGTATATTAAATAGATGGAAAGTTATTTAATCAGCTATTAAATGTACATACAGAACAGGACATTGAGGAGGATAAGTTACAGACAGCAGAAATGCTAGTCGCAGAGCCAAGTGCATTAGAGGTTGAAATGGCAATTGAAAAATTGAAGATGTATAAATCATCAGGTTCAGATGAGATCCCAGCAGAACTGATAAAATTAGGGGGAGAAAAATTGATGGACAAGATACGCTGTTTGCTTAGTATGATTTGGGAAAAAGAAGCTCTTCCAGATGAATGGAAGGAATCAATTATCGTACCAATTTATAAGAAAGGAGATAAAACTGATTGCAACAACTGTAGGGGCATCTCATTACTTTCAACTTCGTACAAAATTCTAACAAATATATTAGTAAGCAGACTTACTCCCTATATTGATGACATTCTAGGAGATCATCAATGTGCATTTAGAAGAAACAGGTCTACAACAGATCAGATTTTTAGTATAAGACAGATTTTAGAAAAGAAATGGGAATATAATGGTACTGTACATCAACTATACGTAGACTTCCAAAAAGCATATGATTCAATTAAGAGGGAGAAGTTATATAGTATCCTGCTGGAGTTCGGAATTCCTAAAAAGTTAGTTAGACTTGTACGAATGTGTAATTAATATTTAATTTTAGGAAGTTATATTTTGAGGTTATTTTAATTATATTATTTTTGGTCTGGACATCTTACCTCAATATTAATGTTGATTTGTTCTTGGACATGTTTCAAAACAATTCTCTGTTTTATCTTCTGTCTGGGAAAGCTGAAGATAAAACAGAGAATTGTTTTGAAACATGTCCAAGAACAAATCAACATTAATATTGAGGTAAGATGTCCAGACCAAAAATAATATAATTGTACGAATGTGTCTAAATGGCTCAACGAGTAGGGTGCGTGTAGGCAAACAGTTTTCAGACACTTTTGAAATCCAGAATGGGTTGAAGCAAGGAGATGCACTATCTCCTCTACTATTTAATTTTGTACTAGAGCATGCCATTAAATCTTTAGAGAATGAGGAAGGCTTACAACTGAATGGTATTAATAAGCTGTTAGTTTATGCTGATGATGTAGTACTACTGGCCGATAGCGAGGAGATACTAAAGGCAACACGCACACACTATTGAGTAACACTAAGAAATTAGGACTGGAAGTAAATATCAGTAAAACTAAATATATGGTCACACGTAGAAATACATTATATAATGGAAATGGACAGCTAATGACAAATGAGGGAAATTTTGAGGAATTGGCTGAATTCAAATACCTAGGAACAATAATCACAAATAGGAATGAGATGCACAAAAGAAATTAAACATAGGCTCAATTCTGGAAATGCATGCTATTATGCATTGCATAGACTTTTGATGTCCCAACTCCTTTCAAAAAACGTTAAGCTGAAAATATATAAAACTATTCTTCTACCAGTTATATTATATGGGTGCGAAACATGGACTCTTACTTTAAGGGAGGAAAGGAGATTACGAGCATTTGAGAATAAAGTTCTTAGGAAAATTTTTGGACCAAAGAGAGATGAACAGACAGGTGAATGGAGAAGACTACATAACAATGAACTACATGGTCTTTATAGGAAGCCAGATATAATAAGAACAGTTAAGTCTCGTAGACTGCGATGGGCAGGACATGTTGCGCGTATGGGGAATGAAAGACGTGCATGGAAACTTCTTGTAGGAAAGCCAGAAGGAAAACGCCCAGTTGGTAGACCAAGAATGAGGTGGAGAACAACATTAACTATGATTTGAGGGAAGTAGATTATACAGGGAATGATTGGAAAGCATTAGCTCAGGATAGGGATGTATGGAGAGCTTATGTCCGTGCGGCCATGAACCTACGGGTTCGATAGTGCCAGTGAGTAAGTAAGTAAGTAAAGAAAAATTTGTTTCTTCTTAACTAAGAAGACGGAACAGGCAACTCTTGCCTAAACCAGGAAGTGAAGAAGAAGACTAAGAAGTTGCCATTTGCAAAGATAGAAGCAAAGGTTTCAAAGCATTTGGTGCAAGGGAATTACAATGTATATAAGAGAAAAATTTGCGTCTAGATCGCAACTTGCCTTGGTAGCTCAGTTGGTAGAGCATTTGGCCCGGAAAGCCAAAGGTCCCGGGTTCGAGTCTCGGCCTGGCAAAAGTTTTTCTCTTCAAATATAAAAATTAGAAATATATACTTCACCTCGAAAAAGAAATCTCATTTGGACATGTTTTGATCACCTTTGTTCCCACTCTAAATTAGATGCTGACCATATGAGTTTAGTCACTGATATCAGTCAGCATTTGTTCCTCTAGTGGTGAACAAATTACAGTACTTCAAAATGAAATCTCATTCACCAGGAATTAGAAAATGTATAACTTTGTTCCTGTTCTGAAGTTTTGGCTATTCTTTATACTCACATTTCCTAAATTTGGGATGCACATGCATTAAGGCAGTCAAACTGTCTTATTCCCACTCGCTCTCATAAGTGAAAAGGAGTGTAGCCACAAGAGTCTTGTGTATCAGTAACAAGAACTCGAGAATGAGAAGTCCCAGATTTTCGCAGTGAGTATGGAGGAAGAAGTCATGCAGTGTCCTTGCCACATAATACATGTATGAAGCCATGCATTTTTTCAGTAGCCGAAAGAATTCCTTCTTTTATGAATAAACATTTATTATTATTAAAATATAAATCTATAAAACATTTAAGGATCATTCCATATGAAATCGGCAAAAAATATGTAAAAATAAACTTACATATTCAGAAGTCTACAATTTTTTTTATAATGAAACATTATGGTATACTGATCATTTAAACTGAATTTCAGGTCTCAGTCTGATACAAGACTATTGTAATTAAAGAATAATAGATCTAAGAATTAAATTAAACCTCATAGTGTTTTTTTCCCTGTGAAAGTTAAATAAATAATAGATCTGTCAATTTTTGTTTGAAATAAATTTCTCAAAGTGTAACTCCCTGAACTTGAAAATATAGTCACATTAAATATAATTTTATGCACTATTGCTTGAAAATTAGTATGCTGATATTTACATTTTTCTTAACAGCATAAATTCAATTAATGTACAATTGATGACTTTAACCATTTTATACAAAATAATAACAACAAGTTATTCCATATTTAAATTAATATTGGGAAGTAAACATTATGAGGTTATATCATTAACAGTGAGTGGAGAACATATTTTAATCGACTCACCTCATACATTTTCAAACTTCTTTGATACCGACGGTTTCAGACAAAATCATGTCCTTCTTCAGTCATGGTTTCCACTGATGAAATTCCGTAATTGTTGATTTCTTTAGTGACATCACTTCTTGTGCTGCCATCTTTCGTTGGGATTATAAACTTTGTAACTAAATTTTTATCCACCGGAATATCGATATTTAAATATCGATCTACGAATTTCGATATTCTGGTTGATAAAAATTTAATTACAAAGTTTATAATCCCAACGAAAGATGGCAGCACAAGAAGTGATGTCACTAAAGAAATCAACAATCAGGGAATTTCATCAGTGGAAGCCATGACTGAAGAAGGACATGATTTTGTCTGAAACCGTCGGTATCAAAGAAGTTTGAAAATGTATGAGGTGAGTCGATTAAAATATGTTCTCCACTCACTATTAAAGTTATTCCATACTGACCAACTATTGTCTAATACTTTTATTTACTAAAAATGTACTGGTAATTCTATTGCTTTTTTTAATATTCATTAAGAACTGAAATTCCTAGTGAGGAAATTTCATTTCCAAATTAAAATACTTATTTTAGATGTCACAAAATGATAAAACATTTATCCCGTCTACATAAAAAAGTTGTACTTCAATGGATTCCGGCCCATTGTGGAGTGACAGGCAATGAAATAGCCGATTTTCTAGCCAAGAAGGGTAGCAAAATTGTTTCAAACCCAATTTCTGCTCCAGTTTCCTTTCACTCTATCAAAAGAATTATCTCAAATAAATACATCAATAAACTTAGAGAAGAATACACCACCAAAACATCTGGAAAGGAATGGGAAAATCTACAAGCTTATGACATTACTACATTACAAAGAAAATCTGCAGTAGCAACATTCAGACTGATAACGGGACATGACTGCTTGAATAAACACCTACACAGAATTGGCATAACAGATTCACCTAAATGCCCTTTTTGCAATTTAAATAAAGATATGGAAAGAAACCATCTCCTCCGTTGTCCAGCTTTTGTAGAAGAGACCAGCCTTTCTGCTAAATATTGGAGTGCAAGAGAGCGAATGATTTCATTATCAAGTGCTCGACATTAGATACCAACCAACCATTTTTAGATATGAGAATAAATGAAAATATTCAAAATGAATTGAATATACACCTTGCTCCGCTTTTAAATATAATAAGAGGAACAGCTATAACATCTGCCCACTAAAACAAATGTGTAAATGAAAGCAATTGCTACAACAAGTAAAAACTTGGAATTGTTTTTACCTTATGTTCCATAAGCCTCGATATGGCTTCCTTTAATGACATAAGAAATATCAAACTAGCATTCAACCTCTGCCTATGTGTTATGTTTATGAAACATCTGTGGTCTTACATTGTGGACAGCAGAATAAATGAATTTCAATTGTCAAATCACATATGGTGTCATGTAGATCTGGTACTTAACAAATCCCCACAGGAAAAAATAAGATAGTTTTTGGTCTGGTGATCTGGCAGGCCTTAAGAGATGTACAGTGATCCTCTTCTGATCCATCTTGCAAGGATATTGTAACAGGAGAATATTGTCTTGAGATATATGACTCAGGTATCACAAATTGAAGAATGTTATCACAAATTGAAGATTTGTGATCATTTAGCTCACCATTATGTAGTCTTCTTAATTCAATTATTTCTCTTTGATCCAAACATTTTAAGAGACCTTGCAAAAGTTTTCATTCTTTTCACTTTTCAGCGCATTCCAAGAGAATGAAGATAATGAGCCTCTTCTCATTGAAAGAATTTTGAAAAATGTTTACAAACATGACGCTTCTAAAATTAATAGCAACAAATTAATATGTTACATTCTCCTCTTTGAAATGGTAACAATCTTAGCCATTTTGGATGCACAGTTTTGAAATTATAACAATTTGTTTTATTATACTTATAACTAATGGACTAGTGGTTATGCTCCTTGCCTCTGGTCCCAAGGGTCACGGGTTCAAACCCGGCTGGGGTCGATGGATTTTTTTAGGATGGAAAAATCCAAGGAGCAAGTCCTCCGGGAGGGACTTTAAGCCGTCTGAAGATTTTCAGGCTCGTAAAAGATGCTTCAGCCTGAATGAAAAGGCCTCTAGGTAAAATTTACCAACTTTCCCGTCCTAGTACTACCTTGGTTTCCTAGATGTCAGTATAAGGCAGAATGCTGACATCTATACGAAACCAAGTGTAACTAAATTAGTATGGTACAAATTCTTCCTTGTAGGGGAGAGCCCCTAAATCTCTATTAAGGGAAACATGGGCTTACAAGATACAAGAAGATAATCAGAACACAGTGTATACAGCTTGACTGAAAATTCCAAAAGAATATCGCAGGAAATGGTATGAATGTGTTTGGAAAATGGATAAGATAGATTACCAAAACATATATATTCCAAAAGTAGATGATCTCAGGGAAGATCAGTTTAAAATATTGGACTTGGAACAGATAATTTTGGTCTAATCCCTGGAAGAGGATGATGACAGTGATGAATTTGCTCACAACTACAACAGAAGACACCTGATTTCATTGCCTAAGTTTAAGAGATTGAAAATGGGGACAAAATCTCTGAAAAATGTCCAGATGAGAAGATTAACTTTATTAAATATCCATCCATAGTAATTCTGCCCAAAGGCAGGTCCTTCAGTGCAATCATAGCATTTTCATGCTATGCTTGCAGCTTTACTAGGGAATTGTAGGTGTGGTAGCTTCCTGTTGCTTTCCACACCGTTGAAGGATGATGATGATGGCCATATGATTTCAGGGACCGTTTGGACCTTAAAGTTTTCCTGACATTTGTCTTACAGGTGAGGAAAAACTCCAATAAAAACCTCACTAAGAAAAACTGTCCCGACCAGGGATTGAACCCGGGCCCGCTGCGTGACAAGGCAGCATGCTACCTTGAGACCACAGCGGTGGACTTTATGAATTATAAATATTATAATATATATTAAAAAATTAATAAATAAAAAATAAAACTCCATGGCAGGACAGGCCTACAAGGCCCTTGACCTACCAGCCACCTACTGGCATCAGAACCTCCTTCTCAACTCATGTCCGACACAGGGTCGGGTGGAGGGATGAGAAATGATGAAGCCCCTTGAATTACAAAGATGCCAGCAGACCACGCCTGACGCACCATCACAGAGGCAGATAAAATGAAACAAAAAGATTCCATTTCATCCACCACAGAACCCACATGGAGTGTCCAAGATGCAAACTTGAAACCCCAGCAGTTAGAGGCAAGCATCTAATAACCTCTTACACATGAGTTAATGACAGAAGTGGACAATCACCTAGCCATGCTATGTATGTGTGACATGTGGTCAGCATGTTCAGTACCCCAGCCTATTTGGAGCTGGTTTTTGAAATCTGGAGCTGCCTACTGCTACCACAAATTCCTCACAATGCTGGGTGGGCGGCATGGTCCCCATAATGGGCTGAAATTCCATGCGAAAAAATCTTCAACCCTTGGGGACTGAAAATCCTGTAAGCTATGCTCTAAGGCATGAATGCATTAAGCTACTTGGCGACAGTGCGGGAACGGTATTCTGAGAGGACCAAGCCAAAGGGGGATTACCAATTCTAATTTGCGTTAAGTAAGATTGTGATAAATCATGTTTGATTTATCCATCATTGAGATGTATGAAATGAATAATAAAAAACATCAAAAGAAGCCGTACTAGCTTTATAATGTAATGTAAACTTCCCAAATAAATGTCTCCTTAATAAAGAAGATAGAAAGCAAAGTTGTTCATAGCCCATTTGGCTCGCCCCGATGGAGGAATTAACAGAGTATATAAGAGAAAAATTTGTGTTTAGATTGGAACTTGCTCAGATAACTGACTCGATTAGAGCATTTGCCTAGAGTGTGAAAGGTCCTGGGTTCAAGCCCCAGTCTGAGCGTATAATTTTTCTCTTCAAATATGATTTATCCATCATTGAGATGTATGAAATGAATAATAAAAAAACATCGAAAGAAGCCGTACTAGCTTTATAATGTAATGTAAAATTCCCAAATAAATGTCTCCTTAATAAAGAAGATAGAAGCAAAGGTGTCATAGCATTTGGTGCATGGGAATTAACAGCGTATATAAGAGAAAAATTTGCATTTAGATTGGAACTTGTTCAGGTAGCTCACTCGGTTAAAGCATTTGCCTAGAATGCGAAAGGTCCTGGGTTCAAGCCCCAGTCTGAGCATATAATTTTTCTCTTCAAATATGATTTATCCATCATTGAGATGTACGAAATGAATAATAAAAACATTGAAGATTATAATACTTCATATTTGCTTTTTGTACAATAAAAAATAGAAACAGGACAGCATTTTCTCACCATCGGACCAAAACCAGGGTGACTTAGATAATATATTTTCTTGTGGAGAAAGAGATAAATACTGCTAAAATAATTGTAAAATTGTATTACATTCACCTATACTAAAGATGATCCATTTAAAGCATCACACGTTTCTTAACCAATCTTCCAACAAAGAGAGATTTAATAATCATTAAAGAATTGTAAATTAACATCTCACCTCATAATTTGTTGATTCTTGAGAACATGTTTCAGAAGGCTCGTATAATATGAGTTGAAGACAGAAAGGAATCCTTCTGAATCATGTTCTCAAAAAACAACAAATTATTAGGTGAAGTTAATTTCCGTTTCTTCAATGATTATTATAAAATAATTGTAAAATTGTATTACATTCACCTATACTAAAGATGATCCATTTAAAGCATCACACGTTTCTTAACCAATCTTCCAACAAAGAGAGATTTAATAATTGTTAAAGAATTGTAAATTAACATCTCACCTCATAATTTGTTGATTCTTGAGAACATGTTTCAGAAGGCTCATATAATATGAGATGAAGACAGAAAGGAATCCTTCTGAAACATGTTCTCAAAAAACAACAAATTATTAGGTGAAGTTAATTTCCGTTTCTTCAATGATTATTATAAGATTATTAAATAAAACCTCAGTGTTAATTCCTTAAAATATTAATTATAAAGAGAGATTTACATAAAAAATGGTATCATCATTTTGAACCATTTATATATATATATATAAATATGAAGCATCCTACCTTGTAAGTTGTCCAACATGTAGGTGAGAAGTTTGTGGGTTCCGTTGGGTTCACCATACAGAGCAAGAATCTCCTTGTTGAGAGGATTTCCTTGCAGACCCAGCACATGTAACTGGAACAACTTTCCCAATTCGTATGGGAGAACACGTAGATGGTTGTTATTCAAATGGAGTTCCCTGAAACAATAATTTATTGCTTAGACTATCTTATTTTAATTCTCAAGTTCAGTTCATTGCAAACATGTTCATAGGATACTGTTCAATTTAAGAAATTTTAAAAGAATTTACTGAGTGTGAATAACTCTAACAAAATTTCCCTCCTTTTCTGCCAATGAAATAATCTATTCATTTTAAATAAATGATAACATACAAAAATGTCCCTTTAAATGGGAATGGACACTTTATAAGAAATGAGGGAAATTTTAAAAAAGTGATACAGTGGAGGAAATTGGTATAAAGCCACTAACTTTTAGTAGTAAAACAACCTGAAATATTTATGCAAATACCGTATGTGTGTCATAGATTACATATAATTAATTATCTTGGACATAATTTCATACAGGTCTCCATATTTTGTATTTATTATATATGTAAATAATATGTAAAATCTAAGAAAACACTGTCCTAGGGGTGGAAATCGGTACAAAGGCAGGTCAACTTCTGGCTCTTACAGAGACATAAATGTAAACAAAACACTGCAATTACATGGAGACGATGTGTCTGTGAGCATCGTTCATCAGTTACAAGTCAGCAGTACGTACAATCCCACATGGAAAGCCTCTATCAAATGAAGAGAAATCAAGAGTTAGAGCCTTCAAGGAGATGGGCCTTTCCAATAGACAAATACCTACGAAATTGGGGCTTCAAGATGTGTCATTGATAATTTGTCAAACTGGGCTCACAATATGGAAAAAAGCAGGAAATATGGACGGACAATAAAATTGTCTGAGCGCACTAAACATCCCATTTTACGTAAAGCAAAAGGTAAGAGTATGTTTTCTTCTCAAATCCAGGCTGATTTGAAGTTGCCAGTAACAGCCAGACGAGTAAGACAAATTCTGTCAGAAGACAAGAACCTAAAATTAAAAAAAACACCTCTGAACGATGCACATAAGAAAGTTAGAATGACTTTTGCTGAAGAACAAATGTCCTGGACCTCAGAATGGAATAATGTAATGTTCAGTGATGAGAAGAAGTTTAATCTGGACGGGCCTGATGGCCTTCAGTATTACTGGAACGACCTCTGTACTGAAGAGCAAGTTAGAATGAGTAGAAACTTCGGTGGTGGAGGCATTATGATTTGGACAGCATTCTGCTTTAAAGGAAGATCAAAAATAGCATGGATACGCATCAAGATGAATTCTGAGTCCTACACTGAGGAGCTTCTGGAGTCCTAATTGATACGAATGTATGAGAAATTTGGCAAAGATCTAATTTTTCAGCCAGATAATGCTTCCATTCACATGTCTGCCAAATCAAAGGAGTGGTTCAGGAAGAAAGAAATACCACTTTTGATGTGGCCAGTCAGAAGTCCTGATTTAAATCCGATTGAGAACTTATGGGGGATCCTGGCAAGGCGTGTGTATCGCAATGGACGGCAGTTTGGGACAGTGACTGAGCAGAAAAATGTTATTCAGGAAGAGTGGGCTTCAATCTCAGTGGTAGACATATACACCCTCATCAAGTCAATGCCAAAGAGAATCTTCCAAGTAATTAACAACAATGGAGGTTCAACTAAATTTTAGAACTTTGTACTTTGCACTCAGTCTTTTTGGTTTAATCTGTGAAATACACAAAGTGTCTTTATACTAATTTTCACCCATATGTGAGAGTGGTTTCAGTTTTCATGTACTTTTTTGGACGGAAATGGATAATTAATTTTGACATTATTTGTGAGTGTTTTATACTCAATCACCTCCTAAGTTAATATAGAAAAATGCCAAAGAAACAGTAAATAAACTTGTGTTAACCCTTTTAACAAGTGCCTTTATACCAATTTCCTCCACTGTATAATCCAAATACCTAGGAAGATGATAAGAAACAGGATGAAGTGCAGAAAGAGATTAAACATAGGTTAAACTCTGCAAAATGCATGCTTATTAACTCAAATTGTTATTGTAATAATTTTTTTTATTTGACTGAATATTATTTATATTTTATGATCACTCTTGTCAAATTATATCATTCTCAGAAAAGTTAAAATGTTGGTTGGTTGGTATCTAATGTCGAGCACTTGATAATGAAATCATTCACTCTCTTGCACTCCAATATTTAGCAGAAAGGCTGGTCTCTTCTACAAAAGCTGGACAAAGGAGGAGATGGTTTCTTTCCATATCTTCATTTAAATTGCAAAAAGGGCATTTAGGTGAATCTGTTATGCCAATTCTGAGTAGGTGTTTATTCAAGCAGTCATGTCCCATTAGCAGTCTGAATGTTGCTACTGCAGATTTTCTTTGTAATGTAGTAATGTCATAAGCTTGTAGATTTTCCCATTCCTTTCCAGATGTTTTGGTGGTGTATTCTTCTCTAAGTTTATTGATATATTTATTTGAGATAATTCTTTTGATAGAGCGAAAGGAAACTGGAGTAGAAGTTGGGTTTGAAACAATTTTGCTACCCTTCTTGGCCAGAAAATCGGCTATTTCATTGCTTGTCACTCCACAATGGGCCAGAATCCATTGAAGTACAACTTTTTTATGTAGACGGGATAACTGTTTTATCATTTTGTGACATTCAATAATTTTGATGCTTTTGGGTGTACAATATTTAAGTTCAATATACAGAGAAGATTAGAAAATATATGGCTTTCTTAATAAGAGTCAATATACAGAGATTAGAAAATATGTATGGAGAGTTAAAATGTAAATAATATAACACAGTGAATTTCCACTTATATAACATGGATGTGAAACATGGCCTCTTATTTTAAGAGAGGAGAAAAGATTATGGGTGGATTTCTCAACCAAAGTCTAAACCATGACCTCGGTTTTCCAATTTTTTATTATTTCCATAACACCTATCAAAAAGACTGAAAATTCACAGAAATTGTTGTGAAACCAGACATGATTCAAACATTTATTTTTATAATTAACAGCCATAGATTTTCACTTTGATGGTTGTTATGGAAAACAATAAAAAATCGGAAAACTGCGGTCGTGGTTTAGACTTCGGTTGAGAAATCACCCTATCAGTTTTTCAGAATGAAGTGTCTAGGAAACTCTTTGAACCAAAAAGATGAACAGATGGGTGAATAGAAATAACAGTGAGCAACATGAATTATATAGGTAATAAGAACAGTTAAATATTGTACACTATGATGGGCAATACATCTGGCACAAATGGACAGTGAAAATAGAGCCCGGTAGATAAGCCAAGAATATATGGAAAAATAACATTAACCATGATTTGAGGTGAGGTGAATTTTACAGAGAAGATTAGAAAATACGTATGGAGAGCTAATATTAGTGAAATGATGAAAGAACCAGGTTTTTTAGTGCCAGTGAGTTAGTTTAGTATGAAACAGGCATTCTGGGAATTTTAATTCTTGAATTGGATTATGTGAAATCCCCTTAGATTTATACCATAATGTCCTTGATAATTTCAGTAAAGAGATGTCCATGTCTGGGAGGAGTGGGGTGGGTTTTACTGTGAAACAAAATGGTAATGTATTTTATTATATAAAACTTTCCTTATTAGAGGATTGCCACAAGGACAAAGTGATACAGACAATTAATTTTCGAAATTGATGAAATACATTTTGTAAATACATTAAAAAATTTCAAATTGTAATTGAAGTATATTCTATAAAGTAGAAATTTTGTAAAGATGGTTTCTTAAAATTGAAATTGATCCTCTAATGGCAGCAATGGCAATTTTAGAAAGATACTGCTCCTGGCGCAACAGGCCTACAAGGCCCTTAGCCTACCAGGCGGCTGCTGGCCTCACATCCACATGTGTCAATCACAGAGGTAGATGATAATCAGCCAGTGTAGGGGTGACATGCGGTCAGCATGTCGAGTCCCCCAGCCGTTGTAGCTGGGTTTCTCAACCTGGAGCCGCTACTTATTGTAGCTACCCAAATGCATCACGATGCTGGGTGGGCACCGGTCCCATATTGGCCAAAATACCATGAGAAAATTTCTTCCCCCATGGAGACTCGAACCAGCGCAAGTTCCGTAGCTCTGCACCAAGGCTTCCTGCCTTAACCACTCGGTTACGGCGTGGGACTTTAGAAACATACACTCTGTCCAAATCTAAGAAATACCAAAATTTAGCTAAGAATACTGATACAGTACCTCTTGCCCCGATCATCAATCCTGTGATAGACATACTACTTGGTATTCATATTTGTAATAGTCAACTGTTGGCTCATATATGGCTTTCTTTTCAGAGTCAACCTCCTCAGATTGGCCACTATGAGTCTCAAAACAGTTTGTGGAACTAATATCATACCAATTTTAGATTTAGTTGTGGAGACGGACCTACAAGGTAACTATTTTATAGTTTTTACCGTACATTATGTTACTTACTTATTTTAACAATATGAGGTGAGTGATAAACATATTCTACCTTAATTATGTTACTTTCTTAATAAGAGTCAAATGAATCGCGAATTCTTCTTACCTCATACATCTATGTTTTTAAACACAGAACTGCAGTATCGGGAAACATATCATTCCCATCTTCAGCTGTTTTCACGACTCACAATATTTTTCCCGATATTGCAGTTCTGTGTTAAAAAACATATATGTATGAGGTAAGAAGAATTCATGATTCATTTGATTCTCTTCATCAATATATGTGAAATTTATAACAGAGAAAATATCACCTACATATCTATACCAACACTTAAATATTCAAGGGTAAGCTTTGGTGACGTGACACTCGAAAAATCCCATTTTATTAATTTCCAATCTGCTGATTTTCATGTTGTTCTTTATGGATTACATTTGGAGCTTTACCACAGCAATAGTTTATGTTTTCTTGCAGATGGTCTTTATAATACTTCTTGGAGATTTTTGTTATCCATACGACTATCTCTGCAAACAATACACAGATTGTATAAGAGAGCAGTGCTTGATACAACTACTTGTAGTAGGCCAGTTTTTGTTTGCATGAAATTGGATTGGTGGTTGTTGCATCTACATGAAATCCATTTGCAAGAAATTAATGACTTGATCCACCACAGCATTTTGCTTCTTACTCATAGTGTTAAATCCAAGGAGCAAGTCCTCCATGAGGAACTTTAAGCCATGGGTCCCGAGTCTGAAGATTTTCAGGCTCGTAAAAAATCCTTAAGCCTGAGAAAAGGACTCTAAGCAAAATTTACCGAATTTTCCCATCCTAGTACTACCTTGGTTTCCTAGATGTCAGTGTGAGGCGGAACGCTGACCACGAAGCACTCTAAATGACATCTATAGGAAAACAAGTGTAACTAAATTAGTATGGTTCAAATTCTTCCCTGTAACAATGCACATTAAATAGACTCGAAAAATGGGCAAATGAAAACTGCCTGCAAATAAACCATCAGAAAACTAAACAGATGACCTTTAGAAAAGGAGGAAAACCTACTGAAAATGACAGGCTAATGCTCCTTGGCGAGCCACTAGACGTTGAATCGCAATTCACCTACCTAGGCATCACCCTACAAACAACCATTAAATCCTATAGAATACATGTGCAACAGAAGGTTTCAGCTGCAATAAGAGCGATATACAGCATCAAAAATCTCCACCAATTATCAACAGAAACAGCAATGATGCTCTTCCAGATAGTCATAACTCCCATAACAACATATGGAATTAACATAATATGGGACAAACTCACAAACAGAGACTTGACACAAATAGAAACAGTAAAAGCACGCTTCATGAAAAGAGTTCTGGGAGTTGGAAAAACAGCACCTTCAAGAATGACATATGCCTTAATGAAAGAAACCTTCTTCATTGAAGACATTAGACGGCAGCTATTCCTACCGAACACCTGCGCATATGAGACAACAATGCAAGGACTACAGGAGAAGAGGAATGATATCTGCAGCGAATTCTACACGACAAAGGCTATGTGTACGAGAGAGTGGACACAACCAAACTACGAGATGAGGCACATCCTAACACGGTATGCAATCCATGGCTTTCCCCACAAGGTTTGCAGCACAAAGAGATTCCACGAGCCAAACCAAGAATGCATTGCGAACTGTGCAACAATCTATGTGAATGATACCACGTTGAAAAGTGAGTGTGCAGAAAGACAATTATCGTTTAACAAGTTTTGCTTAGACTAAATTTACTAACAATTTGCACATTTGTGCGCATTTACTTTCATTCATTCAAATTCTTCCCTGTAGGGGGTGAGCACCTAAATCTCTGTAAAGGGAAAACATGGGCTTACAATATAATACAATAGTCCTAGTGTCTGTAATTTCCATATCAGGTTAGTCATCAATGATTTGTCATATGGACTTTGGAAATTAATAAGACACAGCTAAAATGCTCTCCTACTTGTGAAAGGAATCTTTAACATTTTGTGTGAATTTTTATGAGTTTGTTGAGAGTTTTTCATCTGAAACCTGCTTGTTCTGGGGCCAGCAGGTACTGTGTTTCTAGAAATCAGTTCAGTCTGATCATTATCTTTCTTTGTATTGTTGGATGTAGATTTTTTTCCTTCTTGATATTCAGTTTTTTTAATATAGGTTTTTCACAATCCCTACATTTTATGCAATAAATTTATAATTTTTTGTCTTCATTTCCTCATTTTTGTTTGTTTTCAATTAATTGTTTTTCAAAATGGCGATCGCAGTAAATACACTTGTAGAAAGCGCTCTGCAAAAATTGAAAAGTATAGCAGAAATAAATGGATATCTGAAGAAAGATGTGAAGGAAGATTTATTAAATGCGGTGAGTACCTTGGATGAATATTTCAGTAGAATAAGAGAAAAGCAGTATAAGGTAAATCCCGAGAACAATAACCTATCAAATGAATCAGAAAATGTATACATGAGCGAAGCAAATGTGTCGGCAGAAGGAGAGGACAGCTTGGCAGCGGGACATGTGGCGCTATCTAGTGACAGTAAGGAAGAAACACCACGCCAGGGGATTATTCCCTGCACCACGCGACCACCAACCAGTACCGACAACTTGCGGAGAGACTGGAAACCACAACAGCAGCCAGATCTAAACTAGCATTCCGCTAGAGGAGAAAATCATGAACAGTGTTGCAATGAAGATGAATGAAATGATCGGTATGTTTACTAACAATATAAGGAACATGATAAAGGCAGAAATTGAAGGCAACTACCAACAACAAACGCCGACAGTAGACCAAGATCACAAACAAACAGTAATAACAGAGACCTACAACAGGAAAACAAATAAAGAACAGCCACCTCCATCTCGTAAGGAATCGCGTGAACACGACTACAACCCAGAATCGGATATTAACGAGGGGGAATGGACACAAGTAACTGGCAGGAGAACAAGAAGGCAAACAAGACAACAAAATTCAGTGAGCGGCTCTGGACCAAGAGATGAAGACCTACAAGCTGCAGACAGGAAAGCCTGGCTCTTCGTGGAAAGCCTGAAGCCACAGACAACACCGGAAGCCATGAAGAAATTCCTAACTAAAAGAGGAATCAATGAAAATGTGACCTGCGAAGAAATCACAAATAACTATAACACTAAAGCATTTCAAGTGGGTATCCCCTACGACTACCTAACCAGGGTTAATGAAGAGGATTTCTGGCCAACAGGAATAGTCGTCAGGCGATTTCAAATTTCGCGCCTTTCGCCCCCAAAGGGTATATGAAGGTTACGGCCTCGAATAACGAGCAAAATAAACTCATAAAAAGAAGCAGCCAAAACATAAAAGACGCACTAGGAAATTTAAAAATCTTATTATGGAACATAGAAGGAATAAAAAGTGCAATGACCATGAGCCCGGAAAATTTCCTAAAAGAGTACGACATAGCAATCCTGACCGAAACCTTTCTAACAGAGAACTGGCAACACCCCAAGTTCTTCTATTCAACACACCTTAAGGCTAGAACAGGCGAAAAAAGGCAGACCATCTGGAGGGATACCTATCTTACTAAGACCACATCGGAGACCCATTATAGCAACAAAACAACAGGAAAACACCCTACTACTCGAAACGGACTACCTAGTGATAATAGCCATGCATATTTCAAACCGAACATGACTAGCACTTTGCCATAATTTATGAACTAGCACAAACCATTACCCAGTACAAGCAGAACAAACCATTAATCAGCGCGTGAAGATCTGAACTGCAGACTAGACGCCCAAACACATAAAACAAAGTTGGTATTGGAAAAACTACAAGAGTAAGTATTCATCACATTATTAAACAACCCTAAGATACCTACATACATCTCTCACAATGGCAAGAGTGCAATAGATATCGCACTCACAAAAGGTACTATAACAGGAAATATAACTACATTATGGAATGCAAACCACTCGGCATTAAGGAAACATATACCACTAGAAATAAATATTCAAGGTAAATGGGAAAAGACACAGGAAGAGACAACACAACACCTATCAAGGAAGATAGACATAGGAAAAGTAGAAGCTAAGATAGAGACAAAAACGCAGATAGAAACGTTAATAGAAAATGAGAGACTGGAGGATGCTACTCAAATGTTAGGCGAAATACTAAGACAAGCCACGAATCACCGAATCAAAAGAAGAGCAAAACCCTGGTTCGATAACGAATGCTACAGACTAAGAAGAGATACCTTAGATACTTTACAACAACTGAAACAAAATACCGAGAACCACGCTCTTCTACTCACATACGCCGAGAAGAGGAAACACTACAAGAGAATAATAAAAGAAAAGAAAAGCGCCTTCTTGGAGGAAGAGGGCAGGATGCTAGCGGAGGAGGCCAAGAAAGACCCACATTTAGCACTCCGCCCAAAGAAACAAGCGCAAACACACTACATTGACATGGAAATATGGTGGAGTCGGCCATTTCAACAACATACTCAATAAAGAGGGACCAATCTGCGGCAAAAGGAACCCTCAAGAAATTTTAACATCAATGCCCACAAACTGGATACCCCTGACCACAGAAGAAGTTGGATATGCAATATGTAACTCCAAAAACAAGAAAGCAGCGGGCCCGGACGGAATATACAATGAATACATAAAAGACACGGCACATCTGTTAGACCAGGTTTGGACAAAATTATACAACAAATGCATACAAACAGCCTCCATACCTGAACAATGGAGAAAATCAATTGTCAAGGTATTATATAAAGGGAAAGGAAACCCGAAAGACCCCAACAAATATAGAGGTATCGCTCTGGAAAATTGTCCCTTCAAAATTTTCACCAAATTAATAACAGGACGAATAAGGGAGGAAATAGATGAGCATCTACCAGAAAATCAATTCGGGTTTAGAAAAGGAAAGTCAACTCTAAACGCAATCGAACTCTTGTTGAAACATATTTGGGAAGCATTAGAAGACAGAGAGAAATTTTATACCGTCTTCATAGACTTCACGAAGGCCTTCGATCTACTAGACAGGCAACTAGTGATAGAAAAACTAAAGGAGACACTAGGAAACAACAACATATGGACGAACCTCATCAATACACTGCTGAGCTGGAATGAAATATATGTCTCAGATAACATCGTCATGTCAAAACCGATCATTCAAACAAATGGAGTACTGCAGGGCGATCCACTTAGCCCCTTACTGTTTATACTAGCAACCGAAGAAATCCTTAGAATTACCCAAAAAGATGGTATCTTCTCGTGCGCATATGCGGACGACATCGTAATCGGTTCCAGAGACATAACAACACTTCAGGAAACAATAAACGAAGTGGAAAAATGGTGCTCCAAGAACAAGCTGGACATTAATATATCAAAAATGGACACAATGATCTTCAGAAACGGAGGAAGAGCCGCAATAAATGAAGAGATATACATAAGGGAAACTAAACTGAAAATAGTACCAGACTTCAAATACCTAGGCATCACTCTACAAACAAGCGCGAAATGCTTCACAAAACATATCACAGAAAAGACAACCCAGGCAATAATGGCAATGCATGAAATAAGAAACATTAGATCCCTCACCTTAGAGACGGCAATGCTGTTATTTAGAGCAAAAATTCTACCAATACTGACATACGGCATAGAACTCATATGGACACATTTAACAATGAAGAATCTTTCCTCTCTAGAAAGGGTGAAAGCGAGATATATAAAGGCAGTATTAAGAGTGTCAAAAGTAACACATTCAAGACTCGCATACCTACTGGCGAAGGAAACTTTCCTCATCGACGACCTCAGAACAAGCATACTCTTACCCAGCACCAGCGCATCTGAGCAGCTGCTAGCAACATTGAACAGAAAAAGAGAAGAAATACATCCAGAATTCTACAGCACCGGGGCAATGGTGGACCGTGCGTGGACAAAAGAAAATTTCGAAATGAGACACGTCATCACTAGGTTGGCAGTCCATGGATTCCACCACCTGATATGCAACAACACAAAATTTCATGAAGCAAATAAAGACTGTCAATGTACGCTATGCGAAAAATCGTGTGACCGATATCACATTGAGCTATGCACAAAAAGAACAAAAACAATGTGTGAATATGCAAATATGTAAATTTATAATGTATTCTATTTTCATCCTGGCTATTTGGCTGCAATAAAATTATTAATTAATTTACTAAGACTGAAATAATTTTTCAGTTTGATATTGGAACTTGATTTTTTTTAACTTATTGAAATTTGATCTGTCTCTCTATACCCGAACATCCCTGCAAGGGCACAAGGATGCTCTCATGTGGAGGTTACTTAACCAAGGCTTAGTTATCCTTATATCCCTACATATTTCAGCAAGTGACATGTATTTAATATTTAAAGGAAGTGACACTATGAGGTTTATTTTAAATAATATGAGTTAGAAAATACACACCTCACCTCATATTTGTAGCTGATTGAAATAAATTCAATAAAATTCAATAAAAATAAAACGTAGTTTAAGATTGCTCAGAGACAAGATTTAATCTCAAAGTTAATTTATCCTCCACCAGAGGCACAAAGAAAAGCTGTCAATGGTTCAGTTCAAACAGTTGGAATCTACAGAGTGTCCCAAATTGATGTATACAATCTTTGAAACATTATTTCTCAGCAATGAAATGAGACAGAAATCAAATTTTTGTTGTGTATAATCCACAAGGTACTGGAAAACCATAGCAACATGTTCATCGATCTTCACTCTTTATAAACAACAATGGTGGCGAGATTATCATTTGATGAATGTAAGTGGATACTGAAGTGTTATTGGAAAGTGAAGAATGTTGTTGAAGTGCAACGACGTTGGATGGTTGAATCTGGGACACCACCACCAACAAGGGTAACAATAACAAGAATCCGAGACAAGTTTGAAGATGATGGAACGATGCAAGATGTGTTCAAAGGTCGGTGCGGAAGAAAGAGACGTTCGACTGATAACGAGAGTACATTGTGTTCTTTGGTTCTAAATTTTACACATAAGAAATATTAAAAATGGGGAAATAGAAAAATCTGCATTTGCTGCTCATGTTTGGTCTGAAAAACATGATATAAATTCGGACACTAAATTATTAAAACAGTTAGAAAATACAAAAGAGCTGACTATTTGGGAAAAAATCTATATTCAGAAGAACTAAAACAGAGTTATGAATTTTTAAATACTGACGGAGCGTGACCTTGTTTGGAGGTTTTTTTGGCCAACCACAGGATGGAGCTGACATCAACATCCAGGGAGTGCAACATAAATCTAACCAGTCCGGACAAGATGCTGATGATGATTATGATATAATCGAAACATGTTTCAGAACAAATCAACATTAATATTGAGGTAAGATGAACAGACTAAAAATAATTTAATTAAAATAACCTCAAAATATCACTTGCTAAAATAAAATATTAAGTTAAATTTAGTTGAGAATGAGTATTATGTTCTCCAAAACATGTTCATGTAACGGGATCTTATTTTATAAGCCAAGGTGTAAAGTCTTCCGTTCATATTTTAACATTGTTGGTATTTATATTATTTTTGGTCTGGACATCTTACCTCAATATTAATGTTGATTTGTTCTTGGACATGTTTCAAAACAATTCTCTGTTTTATCTTCAGCTTTCCCAGACTGGTTTTATTTATGTTGCATTATGTTGCACCACCTGGATGTCGATGTCAGCTCCATCCTGTGGTTGGCCAAAGAACCTCCAAACAAGGTCACCCTCCATCGGAATATCAAAATTCATAACTCTGTTTCTGTTCTTCTGAATATAAATTTTTTCCCAAATAGTCAGCTCGTTTGTATTTTCTAACTGTTTTAATAATTTAGTGTACAGAGTACAAACATTAAATTCACCAAAGAAATAGAAGACAATAAACAAATACCTTTTTTGGATCTTAAATTGGTCAGAAACGAAGAAAAAAGAAAAATTGAATTCAGGATTCATAGGAAAGAAACTCATACGGAAAATTTTATAAAATCAACAGGGTTCAATCCAATTGGACATAAATTAGCAGCATTTAATAGTTTAACTCATAGATTGGTAAACTTACCCTTAAACGAAGAAGATTTCAAACATGAGAAAAAACACATAATCAAAGTAGCAAGAGAAAATGGGTTTGATGAAAAAATGGTACATAAAAGGATAGAAAAGTATAAAAAACAAAAAAATGATAAACAGAAGTAATCTTGAAAAAGAAGAACCACCTATGAAAAAATATAGGAAATTCACATATCACCCCTGGGTACATAATAAATTTCAAAATATATTTGAGAAGTTTAATATTAAATTAGCACCAAAAAATAACTACAGTTTAAATAAACTAATAAAAACCAACAAAAATGAAAAAAACTGATAAAAATAAAAAGTCAGGAATATATCAAATTGAATGCATGGGTTGTGAAAAGATATATATAGGAAAAACAAAAGAAACCTAAAAATTAGAACCAAAGAACACATAAGAAATATTAAAAATAAGAAATATTAAAAATGGAGAAATTGAAAAATCTGCAGTTGCTGCTCATGTTTGGTCTGAAAAACATAATATAAATTCAGACACTAAATTATTAAAACAGTTAGAAAATACAAACGAGCTGACTATTTGGGAAAAAATTTATATTCAGAAGAACAGAAACAGAGTTATGAATTTTGATATTCCGATGGAGGGTGACCTTGTTTGGAGGTTCTTTGGCCAACCACAGGATGGAGCTGACATCGACATCCAGGTGGTGCAACATAATGCAACATAAATAAAACCAGTCTGAAGCTGAAGATAAAACAGAGAATTGTTTTGAAACATGTCCAAGAACAAATCAACATTAATATTGAGGTAAGATGTCCAGACCAAAAATAATATAATTAAAATAACCTCAAAATATAACTTCCTAAAATTAAATATTGTTGGTATTTACCTCATAGTGTCATTTTCATCATTTTTGTTATAAATAGCTAACAAGAGATTAATCTACATTATGGAGAAAACACTGCTTGGCTTATGTTCCAATAATTCACTATACTTTAATTATATGTGGTATATTAAGAACACATTTACAATTCACACATGGATAAACCTTGGCAAAACAAGTGCAAAAATAAATTAGTTGTAATGAAAACAGTAAGAAAATAAACACACAACCAATTATATAACTTATATCTCCTTCACCATGAACTTGACTGCTGCCAAGGTCTTATAAACACAAAAAAGTGTAAATATTTTCAAGTGTGTATGAGAATTTTCAATTCTATTTTTACCTGAGGTAGATGAGTTCTCCGAGCTCAGCTGGCAGGCTACGCAGCTTGTTACTGGACAGGTCAAGGGTACGCAAGTTCACCAACTTTGAAATGTCCGGCGGGATTCGTGAAAGGCAGTTGTCATTCAGGTACAATGATGTCAGGTGAGTAAGATGCCACAAATTTGGGCTTAAGTTTCTAATAGTCCCTGCAAAAGACACAACAAATATGATGAGTTTCAAAGCCTCAATTAAATTATAGATATGTAATATAAAGGATTAAATTAATTACAGGATTAATTTAATCTTAAATTAAACCTCACTGTATTGACTTAGGCTTTCACGGCCGGAGTTGCTATGATGATCATGAAGAAGATTTCTGGGCTGTAGGCCGTGGTCTTGAGGCTTTAAGTTCCCCAACGTTTCGCCAGAGACTACATCTGGCAAAATGTCGGGAAACTTCAAGACTCAAGACAAGCCTCTTGAGGATGCCAGATGCAGTCTCTGGCAAAACGTCGGGAAACTTCAAGCCTCAAGACCACAGCCTACAGCCCGGAAATCTTCTTCAAGATCATCATAAACCTCATAGTGATTTTTCCTATAAAAGTTCAATGTAAAGGATTCTTAATTTTAAGAAATTTTGCTTCAGTAAAATATTTAAGTGAAGTCTTAATCATTCATTTTAAAGAAATTTCATATAATATAGTTTGTTAGAGATATAGTTATTCCAACACCGTAACCTTCCTGTATAATATTGCCTTGATGAAGAGCTATGGAATAAGCAAAGGTTCAATCCCCAAGAAGAAAAAAAATTTTCTCCCCAGTCATTAGGCATTGGGTTCACCTTGATACTATGGTTTGTAAATATCTTCCCGTTTAATTACTACACCCTTTTGGAACTTACTTTAAAAACACGCCTCGTATCTATGCACATATTACTCGACCGCATTAACTTTTTAGGCGGTATGGGGAAGCAATGGCACTAGTGTTGAATAGTGGAAAAGTGTCTCCTTCCACCATTGGTACAAGCAAATGACTGGGCAAGTGGTATAATCAGTGGCAAAATATAGTGGTAGACCTACTTGAAATAGGAGATGAAGTTAATGAAAGACCATCGGAGTTTATATGCCTACGGGTTTCTGGATAATGTGACGTACGGAGAAATTAAATCAGCACTGACTTCCAACAACAGTCTGACAGACTTAAATGTGTATATATTGTGAATATAGGGTCTAACTTTCGCACTTTACATTGTCACTAACAACTGACTATACTCGACTGATAGATAATAAACACTGTCACTGCAACCTGAGACGAGGTTCTACTACCTCCAACCACTTCTCGCCCTTACCAAATTTGTTTAGTTCCCAGTTTTGCGCATTGAAAGATAACGTTGTCGAGTAATAACTGTTGTGACTGGTGGTGAAATTTTATGGATGTGTATATTCTCATAAGCATATAGACTAATTCATCCAACCTCATGCGCTAGTGGTCAGAGCTTCTGACTACAGTTCATGGGATCCTGGGTTCAATTCCTGATCAGACCATAGGATTTTTTCTTAAAGAAAATTATTCCTGTAGCCTCACTTGGTCTGGCACTTCATTATCATTCATCACTTAACATACCATCGGATAACATAACTCTGCCTTCTTTCTGGCACCTCAACTTAAGTGGGTTATAATTCTGCCAAAGCCTGGAGAGAGTACCAGAAATGACATAAAAACAATCTGTAGGCATTGATAAAAAAAATATTAAAATAAAATGAAAAAATATAACAAATTATAATTAAAAACTTATATATATGAGATTTTGAATGTATATTTATAAATATTACTATTCTATCACTGAATACTTTTACTCCTGGCACGACAGGGCTAGAAGGCCCTTAGCCTACCAGCCAGCTGCTGGCATCACATCCACATGTGTCAAATCACAGAGGTAGATGATCATCAGCCAGTATAGGGGTGACATGTGGTCAGCACGTTGAGTCCCCCAGCCATTATAGCTGGTTTTCTCAACCTGGAGCCGCTATTTATTGTAGCTACCCAAATGCCTCACGATGCTGGGTGGGCACCGGTTCCATACTGGCCAAAATGTCATGAGAAAATTTCTTCCCCCATGGAGACCCGAACTAGCGCAAGTCCCGTACCTCTGCGCCAAGGCTTCTTGCCCTAACCACTCAGCTACAGCGCAAGACATGATTAATATTACTCCTGGTTTTCATAAATGAATCAGATATGATTTTTTACATCTCACCTCATAATAATTCCCATTAGAACAGTTTCAGAAGGTATCCCTTCCATCCTCAGTCAAAGCTCCAAATGTCACCAACTTTCCAACTGCAATCTGGTGCCAGTTTGATGAACTTTGAGATCAAATCTTGCTCGCCGGGAAATTCAAAATTCATGGATCTATATTTTTTTCTTCTGTGTATACCTTTTTCAAACCGTCAATTCCATAGGTCTCCCTAAATATATCAATAATTTAGTTTCTTTTCCAATCTTGTGATTCCCTAGCAAACTATGAGCTGCAAACAATGATTTTTCAATTTCACCATTTTTATATTTTCTAAAGTATTCTTTCGTACAACTATATGCTGCAATTGCCAATTTTCTAATTTCAGCACTTTTTACATTTCTAAAGAGTCCACCGCTGTGGTCTCGAGGTAGCATGCTGCCTTGTCACACAGCGGGCCCGGGTTCGATCCCCGGTCGGGACAGTTTTTTCTGGGTGAGGTTTTTATCAGGATTTTTCCTCACCTGTAAGACAAATGTCAGGAAAACTTAAAGGCCCAAACGGTCCCTGAAATGGCCATCGCAATCATCATCATTCATATTCATCTTAGATTAAGCTTAGGATTAGGGACTCTCCTGCCGCACCACTATCATCATCATCACCCATCATATCATCAGGGCAATGTAACCTTGCCTTTCAGGCGCCCCAACGTCAGAAGTGGGTTACAAGGATGCCATGCCAGGAGAGAACACCAGGAATGTCGAAAGACAACCTGGGGCATTTGCAAAAAAAAAAATTTCTAAAGAAATACTGAAAGAAAACTTTTAGAAATATAAAAAAAAGGGTGAAATTGAAAAATCGGAGTTTGCAGCTCATATTTACTAGGGAATCACTGTTGAAAAATAAACTAATTACTGAAACATTTAGAGAGACCTATGGGATTAACAGTTTGGGAAAAGATATACATTCAGAAGAACAAATATAGGCCTACATCCAAATGTTTTTATTATTAATTTAACACTTCTCACTGAAGGATAAATTAAATTTGAACAGAATAATTTTTGCCCAGACTGAGATTCAAACCCAGGACCTTTGGCTTTCCATACCAATGCTCTGCTAACTGGGCTACCGTATATAAGAGAAAAATTTGCATCTAGATTGGAACTCGTGCCGGTATCTCAGTTGGTAGAGCATTGGTACAGAAAGCCAAAGGTCCTGGGTTCAAGTCTCGGTCTGGGCAAAAATTTTTCCCTTCAAATTTAATACATCCAAATATTTTGAAGTTCCTGGTGAGCAAGATTTGATTTTAAAGTTCATCAAACCTGAACCAGATGGCAGATGCAAACTTGATAGTGATGACAGATGTTCCACAGTCAGAGTTTTGATTGAAGATGGAAGAGATGCCTTCTGAAACTGGTCCAATGGAAATCAAAGATTATATTGAGGTGAGATGTAAAAATAATATCTGATTTGTTTACATAAATTGTAATTTACCTCATAATGTTACTTCCCAATTGTAATTTTTATTGGGATTACCCTTTGTTCCAAAACACTAATAATATCTAAAAGGTGCTGTGCCACAGTTTTATTGCTAAACTCTAAACTGGTATTAAAATTTAAAAATTTAAAGTAAAATTCTTTACTTTTTATTATTAATTTCATACATCTCAACGATGGATAAATCATATTTGAAGAGAAAAATTATACGCTCAGACCGGGACTATATACGTTGTAATTTAGAGAAAAATTTCCGTTTAGATCGATACTTGCTCAGGTAGCTCAGGTGGTAGAGCACTTGGTCTAGAGAACCAAGGGTTCCAGGTTCAAGTCCCAGTCTGAGTGTATAACTTTTGTCTTCAAATATAAAATTCTTTACACCTCACTTCATATCCTGTCTTCTTTTTAGAATAGTTTCATAATCTAAACAGTTACATTTTCAGTAGTTTCAGCACAGAACATCAGTCATGAAACTACTGAAGATGTAACCATTTAGGTTACAAAACCAGTCTAAAAGAAGAAAGGATATGAGGTGAGGTATAAAGAATTTTATTTCAGATTTTAAATTAAACCTCATAATGATATTTCATAAAATAGCTCAATTTCAATCAGAGCTTACTATTTTCCAATTTTCATTGACACTCAAAATCCAAGGACAAATGCAATACGCAGAAACCAGGGGGTTTTCTACCAGGAATTTCAGCAGAATCAAATGGATTCCTCACCGCTAGTCATTAATTTTAGCAAGCCACAGGGTTTTCCCTTGTCTCTTATATCTTACTAGCTATTACCCGGCGTGCGCTGCTACGCCTAAATAAATGAAAATTAATGTGATTTTATATTTAGTTAAATAAGTAAAAGGAAAAATAATTATAAATTTTCATTTTTTAGATACCCCGTGCTGAGTCCCGGGAATCTACTTATCCCGATCTTCTTGACATAAATGAGCTGAAATACGAAAATTAATGTGCTTTATGTTTAGTTAAATAAGTATACGGAAAAATTTATATTGTAATTATTTTTAGATACCCCGTGCTGTTTACCCGGCATTGTCCGGGAATCTATTCATCCCGATCTTCTTGGGACAAATGAGCTGAAAGACAAAAATGAATGTACTTCTTATGATTATTTGAAAAAGTAAAATGAAAAATAATTATAAATGTATATCATAATTATTTTAAGATTCCCTGTGCTGATTACCTGGTGTTGCCCAGGCATCTACTATCTCGATCATCCTGGCATAAATGAGCTACAAGACAAAATTCGTTATTGTAAATTATCCGTAAAAGAATACCCGCCATGTGCTTGCACAGGAATCTACAAACTTATCTCGATCTCTTGGCATCAATGAAAGACAAAAATGGTTATTGTGAGTTATCCGTAAGAGATAAACATAAGCTGCCATGGACTTTTTTGTAGAGCTTTTTGAGATATTCAATTTTGTGTAGATTAATTTTGTGTATTCGTTATGGTTTAGGCAGCGTAAGCCATTTAAGTGTTCAAAGAGCTACTTTTTTCACGTTTTCCACTACAAAGGGCAATTTTTAAGGGTGTAGGAGTTGAGTATCACAACTCTCTTATAGCCTATGTTCATCCCGGAAATCTCCTGAACAGTTTGCAAAAAGCCCCATCACAATTGGATCAATGGTATGGCCACACATAAAGTACAAACAAACAAACAAACATTCATTTACTTATTTTAGGAATTCTCACTATGAGGTATATTCATTAAGGTAGAATTTTTTATCACTCACCTCATATTGTTCTGCTTATTTGACTATAAACTAGTTTCGGACATAGTTTCTGTTCCATCCTCAGTATCGTCACGACCGTTGTTCTGTCGTCTTGAAGAGAAGGACAGCTCTTCAAAACGACAGAACAACGGTCGTGACAATACTGAGGATGGAACAGAAACTATCTTCCGAAACTAGTTTATAGTCAAATAAGAAGACAATGAGGTGAGTGATAAAAAATTCTACCTTAATAAACATTCATTTGTATATATTTGATATTCATAACATGTAATTATTATTAAAAATTGCACCTGTTATCTCCAATTCCGGCCAATTAGATTTCTTTCCAGCAGCTGCATCCTCACTTGACATGAAGGTGTGAGTGCGACGCGGGTTGGTATTTTCATACTTGTCCTTGTGATTGCGTGACATGCTAAAACCTGAAAATAAATGGACATAAAACAGTTAATCTCACTATTCCAATATTAAACACACATTAAGATGCCAAATTAAACCAAGATACAGTATATATTTAAAGAGAAAAATATTTATTTTATTTTAGGAAGTGATATTTTGAGGTTATTTTAATTAAATTATTTTTAGACTGTTCATCTTACCTCAATATTAATGTCGATTTGTTCTTGAACATGTTTCGATTATATCATAATCGTCAGCGATGATTATGATATAATCAAAACATGTTCGTCAGCAAGATGCTGACGATGATTATGATATAATCGAAACATGTTCAAAAACAAATCAGCATTAATACTGAGGTAAGATGAACAGACTAAAAATAATTTAATTAAGAAAAATATATCCCTAGACTGGGATTTGAACACATGACCTTTAGCTTTATATGCTAATGCTCTGCCACTGAACTATCCAAGGCCTCCAATCTAAATGTAAATTTTTCTTCTTATACATTTTAATTCCTGAGAGCTCCAGAAGTTTGCAAACCGTTGCTCGACATGCAAATGGCAGCTTCTTATTTAAGAAGACATTTTAATGGGAATTTTAAAGTATCAAGATACAGTAGTTTATAAATAACCAATGAAGTTACTCATCCCCAAGTAACCTCTCTCAATTTAAGTTAGTTTTTACTTTTAGAAGATTAAACTTTGTTTTTTGAGAGAAAATTAATTCCAACATTGTTTTTAATTGATGATTTTATTATTAATTTAACACTTCTCATTGAAAGATTAATTAAATTTGAAGAGAAAAATTTTCGGCCAGACCTGGACCCGAATTCAGGACCTTCGGTTTACCATACCAATGCTCTACCAACTGAGCTACTGGGCTTCAAGCATTTGGTGCGGGAATTACAACGTATATAAGAGAAAAATTTGTGTCTAGACAGGAACTCGCCCCAGTAGCTCGGTTGGTAGAGCATTATTATGGTAAACCAAAGGTCCTGAGTTCAGGACCCAGTCTGGGAGAAAATTTTTCTCTTCAAATTTGTTTTTAATATTAAATTAAAATGTTTCATATCTCACCTCATGTCCAGTCTTCTAACTAGACCGGTTTCGAAGCCTGGGCAGCTTCATCTTCAGTAATATGTAGTCAACTGATGTTCTGTCGATCAGAAGAACTGCTCCTTCCTCCCTCTTCTGATTGACATAACATCAGTCAACGAGAAATTACTGAAGATGAAGCTGTCCAGCTTCGAAACTGGTCTAGTTAGAAGACTGGATATGAGGTGAGGTATGAAATATTTTAATTTAATCTAAAATTAAACCTCATAGTGATTTTTTTCTATAAAAGTTCAGTGTTTTTAATTTTAGGACAAGTTGCTCCTACACTGTGAGATAATTTTCATAAAGCAAATTTATTTATGTAGTCATTTCCTCCTCAGAATTTGAAGCACTATGCCTTGTTGACAGGTGTAAGGACATCTTACCTTAACCACTCAGCTACAGCACTTTATTTAAAATGTTAAATAAATTAAAGCAATGTATCATATCAGATACATTGCCAATTTAAGGGTTAATTAAATTGTATGGAATACAGATACATTACGACAAATCAAAGAAGGTAACTACTACAGCGATATTTAACTTTCACAGGGAAAAAACACTATGAGGTTTAATTTAAGAATTAAATTAATGTTTTTATTACCTCATAGGATATGAGGTGAGGTAATAAAACATTAATTTAAGACAACCCTTGAGGATGCCAGACGCAGTCTCTGGCGAAACGTCGGGGAACTACAAGCCTCACGACCACGGCCTACAGCCCAAAAATCTTCTTCAAGATCATCATAGCAACTCCGGCTGTGAAAGTCTATGTGAATACATTAATTTAATTTTTTACTTCAGTGATGTTTTAATTTTGGGATTCAGGTAAACCCCCACTTCTAATGGTCAGATTTCAGTGATTAATTTTTGGAGAATACCTTCTTTGTTTTATTTCAATACCATTATACTGAGTTTGTTGTGAAAAATTAAAAAATTGTAATCACTAGAACAATTTTTAAATTTTTGTTTCAGATGAACTCCTACTCCTGATGGTTGGATATTGCTGGTTAACGAACTACATATACACACACACACACATATATATATATATATATATATATATATAAATTTTGGTCATGATAATTCTCAGTGTCTGCTAGATAGGATTGAGAAGATCTGTAATTTTCTTTTTCAAAAATCTTTTCAAGAGATCAAATTCAATAGCTTCATTCCTTCAAAATTCGCTAAAACAGCTATAATGGCTGGGGGACTTTTTCTAAATGAATTGCTAATGACAAGTTTGGTTTTGATGACACAAAATTGCAGTCACTAGAGAATTAACAGACACACACATACATGTGCGCGCACACACACACACACACACACATATATATATATATTTTGGTCATGGTCATTTTTGGTGTCTACTAAATAGGATCGGCGAAGATCTGTAAAAATGTTTCAAAAATATTTTCCACCCCAATAGCTTCATTCTTTCAGAATTTGCTAAAAAATGATCAAGATTACAGCACCTAATGCATCTCAATTCAAATTTGGCTGTGAAAGGGCTGACAAATTTTGCTCAGAGGACTCCATTTCAGGCTTAAGATTCTTTTACATGACAAATCTATGACATAAGACCCTTGGGTTTTAGTTCCCTTCCGAAGGAATGCATAGTCAGGATTTTTAAGTTTTCAAAAATCCATTGACTCCATGTTTGAATTAGGAATCCATGGAACAAGTGGTGAGCATGGGAACTACTAATCCACCAGGGCCAACTGTACAACATAAGAACTGTTGAATGTCAAATGCAAGTTTCATCTAAGGTACTAGATAAATCTAAATGATCACAGCCACCATTTTCAGCAACTCTTACAACAACCACACTGTTCTCATTATGTACTACTATTGACGAAAGGTGAGCAATTTTAATTATCTGGGATAGAATGTGTCATATAGAAAAAAAAAATGAAGATATTACAAACAAAATAAATTATTATGACTATTTAACTCATGCCCCAAATGGGACTCAAAGGCCAATCACGTTTCAATGATTTCTGTTTTACAACCAATCAGAGTCGTGTTTCACGAAATATTTATCAGTGTTATAATTACCATATTAAAGAAGGCTCCTCCTTTTTAATATTCTGAACAGGTCTGACCATTATTTTGCAGTGACTGAGCCTGTGAGAAATACGGCTACCAGATTGTATATATAGTGCACGAATATCAACACATGCCACACGCGGGAGTTAATATAAAAACATTTTAGCAATTTATTATACCACCAAAAAAAGAAACCACTGTTTGCACTTTCTTAAATGTATTTTTTCCCAGGTAACAATCCAGAAAAATATAATTGTCATATTTACATCATACGACATCAGAAATGAATTAATATACAGTTTGATGTGTTTCATTTTTTCTCCACTAGAGAGTACTCTTACACTATTGTGTTCCTTTGGCAATAAATAGTATGATCTGGTTGCAGTGATAAACAAAAGAAGCAGATGAAGCGTACCTATTGCTTCTCATTTGTTTTCAAACATTGCCATTTACATTAAATATATAAATATTTTAAAATAACTATAGTTAAATAATGATTTGTAAGTAAACAGCTTAATTTTATTCGTTAAATAGTCCTAACAAATGCCACTATTGATTTCCAAATTCTCTAGATAAATTGGAAAACACTCGTGGCATTACTTATGATAATCTTGAAGAAGATTTCCGGGCTATAGGCCATGGTCTTGAGGCTTCTAGTTCCCCGACGTTTTGCCAGAGACTGCACCCCTTGAGGATGCCAGATGCAGTCTCTGGCAAAACGTCAGGGAACTTCAAGCCTCGAGACCATGGACTACAGCCCGGAAATCTTCTTCAAGATTATCATAACAACTCCAGCTGTGAAAGCCTAAGTCAATACAAAATTAATTATTATTTTTTTTAATGCCCCAGGTTGTCACTTCGACACTTCTGGTGTTCTCATCTGGCATGGGATACTTGAAATCAACTTCTGAGATTTGGGGCCCTGGAAGGCAGTGGGTGTTATACTGCCCCTATAATATGAGAGTTGATGATGATGGTAATGATGCGCCAGGAGAGGCCTTAAACTAAACATAATCTAATTAGTGGAATGTGATGATGACAATGATGGCCAGATGGTGTTTGGGGATCGTTTGGGTTTTAAAGTTTCCTGACATTTATCTTACAGGTGAGGAAAAACCTTGAAAAAAAAAACCTCACCCAGGAAACTTGTCATGACCGGGGATCAAAATCAGGCCCACTGCATGACAAGGCAGCACGCTACCTCGAAACCACAGTGGTGGAAATGTAATTATATGTATACATTATATAAAACAAAATCTCAAGGAAGCTAGAAAGGAGACACTTTTAAAATTTCATAAAACAATTACTATATGGATCGGAACACTGGGTCTTATAATAAATAATCTTCTTGTATCTTGTAAGCCCATGTTTCCCTTAACAGAGATTTAGGTGCTCTCCCCTACAGGGAAGAATTTGAACCATACTAATTTAGTTACACTTGTTTTTGTATAGATGTCATTTGAGTGGTCCGTGGTCAGCATTTTACCTCATACTGACATCTAGGAAACCAAGGTAGTACTAGGATGGGAAAATTCGGTAAATTTTGCTTAGAGGCCTTTTCATTCAGGCTAAAGGATATTTACGAGCCTGAAAATCTTCAGACTCGGGACCCACGGCTTAAAGTCCCTCCTGGAGGTCTTGCACCATGGATTTTTCCATCCTAAAAAATCCATCGACCCTGGCCGGGTTTGAACCCGCGACCCTTGGGACCAGAGGCAAGGAGCAGGAGAGAAAACCATTGGACGTCAGTTGTGATTGTGATGTAGCATTGAGAATGTCACAAATGCTGTGATGAAACTCGAGTCTGTGAGGGAGTTAAGAAGTATGTGGTGAGTCAAAAACAACTCAACACAAATTAAAATAAACCTCATAGTGTTATTTCCTACCTACATAAATTAATTATTGTATTCCTACTTCAAATTTTCCAAGTTGCCACTTTATGAAAATTACCTCGAGCACGGGTGAAGGCAGTGAAGTTGTCTCTACCCACTCGTTAACAATGCAACACTTTTTACGTCCTTTTTTCAGTTTTTAGGTCTTTTTAAAGGTGTTTTATAGGAATTTTATAGGTCAACTTCCGAGCCCTATTAATGACATTTCATTTTATCACAATTCAACCTGATGGTTAATCTGAAATATTTAAAGGATAAAGTACATATATTTGAAGATATATAGGCCTAGATTTAATAATTTAATTTTCTGCTGCAGGAATTATGCAAGTAAATATGATAAAAAATCAGCTTTTTTGTAAATAAAGGAGAGAAAACACACTACCTACATAAGCAAATTATTCATATGTATTAACTCAAACAAAACTACATTCTTCTTCTTCTTCTACTACAAGGTTTAGGCTATGCAGCCTGTTCCGGCGAAGTTAAAAGTGGAGTCCATCTTCTACGTGGTCGGCCAACATTTTCCATCCGGCTTTCTCCTTCGCTTTTTAGTAATAGAAAATTCATCTGGCCGCCTTACAAGGGCTGTGCAGATATAGTTGGGTGGTGGGATTGCCACCTTACAGCCTCCCTACTTGCTTCAGCTTTGTTTTTAGGATGCCTTCCCTTAGGTAGATTGCCTTCTCTTCGGCTCTGAGCTCTACCTGCCCATTATAGCCGTCCAATCTGGAACAGACGCTATGCTGATTTTGGTTCACCCCGGGTATTTCATTTCCCCGGTACCACCTATATTTAGGAGGCATTCCCCTATCCACCACCTGGGGAGGCGCCCGATGGAGGATCAGCAACTAAATTAATAACTGAAAAAAGTTTGTACAAACACTTGTCCTTATACAAACACTCAAGATTCTCAATTTTTTTCTCGTAGTAACATGAGCTACTTATGGAGCAGAACTTTGACCATTACAACAAAAACAATTAAGTGTTTTTTGGCAACTGAAATGGATTTTATACGAAGGACAGTAAATTTCAATAAGAGAAAAAAATTAAAAACTCAGTTATAAGGGAGAAGATGAAGATTGAAGATACTATTTTAGATTATATTAAAACTCAGCAATTAAGATAGTATGGACATATCCAGCAAATGGAAGAGGATTGACTACCAAAATGTGTTTTGGAATGGTAACCTGAGGTAAGACGAGGCAGAGTAAGACCTAAAACTTCCGGGAGTCAGTGAATACATTTATACATAAAGGAGAAACATCTACAACCAAGAGATTGATGGACCAACAAAATTGGCTATTAAAAATCGGACGATGTCAAAGACATTAAACAACCAATAATATATATAAAACATGAACTTAAACAAAAATTTATATTATTTTTTTTAATGTAGTAATAAAAAAAGGTTGTGATTCCACTACAGGCCTTAGGAGGCCCTTTGGGTAGTAAGAGGTTAAGGCTCCCACTTTTTCTGGACAATCAGCAATTGATGTTAGCCGGGTTGTCATCCCTGCATGATGGCTGACTTGACCCCCAGAACATGCATCTGGTACTCATTTTCATTAGAGGCTGAGTCAATCCCAGGACCATGGTGCCACAGAAGGTTTGAATCAGTTTAAAATTCCTGACCCCACCAAAACTCAAAATCCTTGACCTTCCAGCTTGTAGCATATTGCCTTAACCACTATGCTATGGCTTGCCCCAAATTTAGAAATAAAATTATTTGGAATAAAAAAATTAGCATCCCAAACCCCCAGGTAAAATAAAAAATAGATGGTAATATTTTGAGATAGATGAACCATTGTTGGAAACTTCTTCTTCAGGCTCCAAATCTCAAATAATTAGCATGTATGGGCACGCTGTAGTGTAGTGGTTTAGGCACTGCGCTACAAGCCAGAAGGTCGAGGGTTCAAGTCCTGGTGGGGTCAGGATTTTTAAACTGACCCAATCCTTCTGGTGGCACTATGGCCCTGGGGTCGACTCAGCCTCTAACAGAAATGAGTACCAGACACTTGTTCTGGGGGTAAAGGCGGCCATCACGCAGGGCTGACAACCCAGCTGACATCAAGTGCCGATTGTCCAGAAAAAGTGGGAGCCTTAACCTCTTACTACCCCAAGGGCCTCCTGAGGCCTGTAGTGGGAATACTTTACTTTATGAACTAATCAAAACTCAATAGCACAACAGGCTTAAAGAACTCTGGCCTAACAACTGGCTTCACATCCATATGTGCCAATTACAGTGGTGGATGATTATCCAAACAGCATAGGAATAACAACTAGTCAGCATTTTATATCCCCCACTGTCTTCTTCTTCTTCATGAAATTAGGCCTTTTGACCTGTTTTCATATCAAGTGGGATTTAATGAATCCTCCCATCTAGTAAATGGGCGTCCAACATTTCTATGTCCTATTGGTTTGTACTTTAGTAACAGCTGAGGGATTCTATCTGTAGGCATTCTCTTGACATGTTCATACCAGTTGTTTCTCATGTTGTCAATTCTATTTGTTAAATTGAAAATATTCAAGTTCTTCCTAATATCCTCACTTCTTTTCTTGTCCAAAATTGTCACACCTGCTACTGAACGTAGGAACTTCATTTCTGCAGTTTCTATTTTCCTTATGTCTGAACGGTTAAGAGTCCAATTTTCACTTGCATATGTTAAGACAGGCACTGCCATAATTTTGTAAAATTTTAGTTGTGTGCTCCTCAAAGTTTTATTTTTCAGTGTCCGTCTTATAGTGCCACACATTTTGTAAAATCTATTTAATTTAATATTAATATCTTCCTTCTGGCAGTATGATACGTTGCATCCTAAATAATTAAAATTGTTCACCTGTTGTATTATACTGTTATTAATACTGATTTCCCTCACTGTTATAGCTTCTTTTTTCAGCCTGGAGCCACTGCTTATTTTAGTTACCCAAATTCATCATAGCATGCCTAAACCTGAATGAGAAAATTTCTTTCCCCAAAGGGTCTCAAATCAGCAACTGACCCATAGCTGTGTAGTTTTATTTCAGAGAAGTGCAGTCATCGGGTATGGTAATTCAGGATGTTTCTTCTGGGGACACATTCACTTAATTCCAGAAACAAAATATGATCTATGGCCATTCTTTATAACTATTGCTGTAAATTTTCAGTTATTTAGAGCTTTCATTACAACATTAATGAAGCATCTGTTTTGATATACAATTATTTGGCATTCTGTGTACATGTTCAAACCAATTACATTTATTTCTGTATATTCTCTCACTTATATATTTGTAATTCATCTCTGATATCTTTTGAAGAAGTAATTCTTTTCCCATACTATGGCGATGTTTTGAAGCAGCAAACTCTCATCATATCCGATGATGTAGTAACATTTTGAAGGATTAGTGTCCCAAAAAGAATTACTGGTTCAGGTGGGGTTTGATTTTCGGTAGAGCTGGATTCTCTTCTCAAGGTCGAAGTTGGTACACAAGATAGGAAAACACTTTAAAAATCACTAATAACTGCTTCTTGTAGAAATAGTTGTAAATTTATTTACTATTTAATTTCCCAGCAGATCAAGTAAATATAGGTGGTATTATTCTTCACCGTCAAATTAAATTATTTTCTTTTCTTGAATGAACTATTCTTCTGGTATTAAATATCACATTTTATCATGAGAGCTGTTATTGCTTCTATCCTTGATGAAAGTTACATGCTAACTGACTAGAGTAATTCTGTTATAATTTTAAAGAACATTATTACATCACATGATTTTATATTTAAATTCTATTGGTTAATGGTCCATTAAATACCAGGTTTAAATTTGATTTGTTAAATCAAAAAGTTAATTGTTTTAACACCCAATCAGAATTTAGTATACTATTATTTAAAAATATTAAGTTAAGCAGGTGTTCTTATTACAGTTATAACAGAAAGCTTTATATTTCAGACAACAATGACTTAAAACAATTTTAAAAGCATTATTTAGAAAGACTGTTATATAATACAATTTCTTTAATTGTTACTGAGACATTTTTTTATTCAACAATGAACAACAATTAATTATTTAGATGTTTTTCTTTATTCAAGTTATATTTAAATATTAAAAGAATTTAAAAAAATAAAATTATTAACTTAAACTTTCATATTTATTATGATATTAAAATCCTGCTATACTGTATATTCTCTCACTTATATATTTGTAATTCATCTCTGATATCTTGACTTCTCTTTTGATCTCTTAAAGATACACCTGCAACAGATCTCAGAAATCTCATGTCTATTATCTCTATTAGAGAATGAGGAAGGCTTACAACTGAATGGTATTATCAACTTTTATAATATTCATTATGTGTTATTTGAGGTATTATTCAAAATTAATATATAATTAGGGAATATTCACCTGCCGATGATGGGACAAGTCCCGAAAGCGCTACAGTTAAATGATTAAGTAAGTTGAGGAGACGGACCTTTCAGGTGAATATTCCATAATTATACAGGGTGGACCGCTCGAATGGACCTAATTTCAATTGCTTGTTACTGGCAAACGGTTGAAGATAGAAACTTAAAACAACGTTCATAGTACAGAAAAACTCACCAAGTTTCGAATCCTGTCGGTAGATGGCACAAAGATACGTTTCTCGTTCTTAGATTTAATTGTTTGTGAAAATGGCGACTCCGCAGATGAAAGCGCAAGCTGTTTTGTGGTATGCGGAGTTTAAATCAATCATTAGAGTTCAAAGGGAGTTCCGGCGTGTGTTTAACCGTGATGCTCCAACTGCTAGAAGCATAAAGAAGTGGCGTGATACATTATTAGCTACAGATCTGTGTTGAAGAAGCATGGTGGTGGTCGCAGAGCATCCGATGAAATGGTAGCAAATGTTCAAGCCGCATTTGAGCGAAGCCCCCGGAAGTCATTAAGAAGAGCTTCGCGGGAACTTCAAATACCAAAATCGACATTACAACGGATTGTCCACAAACGCCTCAAACTGCACGCATATAAAGTGCAGTTAGTGCAACGTCTGGAGCCGAATGACATGCCGAAACGAGTGGAATTCGCCAATACGATGCTGGACCGTCTCGGCGCTGATCCTGACTTCATGACCAAGATTTTCTTCTCGGACGAAGCCACTTTCCATTTGTCAGGCAAGGTAAACCGGCATAATGTGCGGATCTGGGGATCGGAGAATCCTCACGCTATTCAAGAGCATGTTCGTGATAGTCCGAAGATGAATGTTTGGTGCAGTTTGTCACATAATAAGGTCATTGGACCGTTTTTCTTCTTCGCCGAGAAAACTGTTCGTGGTACCACATATCTTGACATGCTGGAGCAGTTCTTCTTTCCACAAATTGAACAACTGCAGCCTAACATCGTTTTCCAGCAAGATGGTGCTCCTCCCCACTGGTCCAATGAAGTTCGTACGACTTTGGACAACATTTTCCCTGGCCGTTGGATTGGTAGGGGAGGACCAATCGCGTGGCCCCCGAGATCTCCCGATTTAACACCACTGGATTTCTTTCTCTGGGGCTATGTCAAAGATAAAGTTTACACCACCCCAGTCAAAGACCTTCGTGATCTTCGTGAGCGCATCATAGAGGCTATTGAGAACATTCCAGAAGACATACTCCAACGTACTTGGCAAGAAATTGTTCATTGCTTTGATATCGTCACAGTGACTGCTGGGGCTCATATAGAGATGTGGTGATCTGGATATCAAAACTTGGCGAGTTTTTCTGTAATATGAACGTTGTTTTAAGTTTCTATCTTCAACCGTTTGCCAGTAACAAGCAATTGAAATTAGGTCCATTCGAGCGGTCCACCCTGTATATTAATTTTGAATGGTATTAATAAGTTGTTAGTTTATGCTGATGATGTAGTACTACTGGCCGATAGCGAGGAGATACTAAAGTCCAACACGCACACACTATTGAGTAACACTAAGAAATTAGGACTGGAAGTATATATCAGTAAAACTAAATATATGGTCACACGTAGAAATTCAGTATATAATGGAAATGGACAGCTAATGACAAATGAGGGAAATTTTGAGGAAGTTGCTGAATTCAAATACCTTACTTACTTACTTACTTACTCACTGGCACTATCGAACCCGTAGGTTCATGGCCGCACGGACATAAACTCTCCATACATCCCTATCCTGAGCTAATGTTTTCCAATCATTCCCTGTATAATCTACTTCCCTCAAATCATAGTTAATGTTGTTCTCCCACCTCATTCTTGGTCTACCAACTGGGCGTTTTCCTTCTGGCTTTCCTACAAGAAAGTTTCCAATGCCCGTCTTTCATTCCCCATACGTGGAACATGTCCTGCCCATCGCAGTCTACGGGACTTAAATGTTCTTATTATATCTGGGTTGCCATAAAGACCATTTAGTTCAGTGTTTATGTAGTCTTCTCCATTCACCTGTCTGTTCATTCTCTCTTTGGTCCAAAAATTTTCCTAAGAACTTTATTCCCAAATAACTCGTAATCTCCTTTTCCTTAATCTCCTTTCCTCCCTTAAAGTAAGAGTCCATGTTTCGCACCCATATAATATAACTGGTAGAACAATAGTTTTATATATTTTCAGCTTAACGTTTTTTGAAAGGAGTTGGGACATCAAAAGTCTCTGCAATGCATAATAGCATGCATTTCCAGAATTGAGCCTATGTTTAATTTCTTTGTGCATCTCATTCCTATTTGTGATTATTGTTCCTAGGTATTTGAATTCAGCCAATTCCTCAAAATTTCCCTCATTTGTCATTAGCTGTCCATTTCCATTATATAATGTATTTCTACGTGTGACCATATATTTAGTTTTACTGATATTTACTTCTAGTCCTAATTTCTTAGTGTTACTCAATAGTGTGTGCGTGTTGGCCTTTAGTATCTCCTCGCTATCGGCCAGTAGTACTACATCATCAGCATAAACTAACAGCTTATTAATACCATTGAGTTGTAAGCCTTCCTCATTCTCTAAAGATTTAATGGCATGCTCTAGTACAAAATTAAATAGTAGAGGAGATAGTGCATCTCCTTGCTTTAACCCATTCTGGATTTCAAAAGTGTCTGAAAACTGTTTGCCTACACGCACCCTACTCATTGAGCCATTTAGACACATTCGAATAAGTCTAACTAACTTTTTAGGAATTCCAAACTCCAGCAGGATACTATATAACTTCTCCCTCTTAATTGAATCATATGCTTTTTTGAAGTCTACATATAGTTGATGTACAGTACCATTATATTCCCATTTCTTTTCTAAAATCTGTCTTATACTAAAAATCTGATCTGTTGTAGACCTGTTTCTTCTAAATGCACATTGATGATCTCCTAGAACGTCATCAATATAGGGAGTAAGTCTGCTTACTAATATATTTGTTAGAATTTTGTACGAAGTTGAAAGTAATGAGATGCCCCTATAGTTGTTGCAATCAGTTTTATCTCCTTTCTTATAAATTGGTACGATAATTGATTCCTTCCATTCGTCTGGAAGAGCTTCTTTTTCCCAAATCATACTAAGCAACCAGCGTATCTTGTCCATCAATTTTTTTCCCCCCTGATTTTATCAGTTCTGCTGGGATCTCATCTGAACCTGATGCTTTATACATCTTCAATTTTTCAATTGCCATTTCAACCTCTAATGCACTTGGCTCTGCGACTAGCATTTCTGCTGTCTGTAACTTATCCTCCTCAATGTCCTGTTCTGTATGTACATTTAATAGCTGATTAAAATAACTTTTCCATCTATTTAAAATACTCTTGGAATCTGCAATCATATCCCCATTTCATTCCGAATTATGTTTGTTCTAGCCTGAAACCCTTTCTTCTCTATACTAATTCCCTGATATAATTCTCTAATGTTCCTATTTTTTGCATTCATTTCAAGATCATTAATCTTCTCTCTCAAATATTCCCTCTTTTTACTCTTTAGTAACTTGGTGGTTTCCCGTCTAACACTACCCAATTGCTCTAAATTTACCTCATTTGGCTCGTGTAACCATTTCATTTTTGCTAGCTTTCTTTTCTTTACCATGTCAGCACATTCCTCATCAAACCATTTCTTGTTTTGCCTCTCTTTTAAACAACCAATGCTTTCTGATGCTGACAATTTAATAGTATCTCTTATAGCCTCCCATTCTTTATTTATATCAGTTTCTTCTTCGTTTGCCACATTGTCATCTGAAGATTCCAGTACTTCAAATCTATTAGCAATTTTGATTTGGTATTCTTGCCGCATTTCATCATTTTTCAAGTTTTTTAATTCATATTTTACAGAATCATCTTTAGCGTTTGTTCCTCTCATAAGCGATAGCCGTTGTCTGATTTTCACCCTGACCAGATGATGATCTGAATTGCAGTCTGTCCCTCTAACTGATCTAACATCAATGATGCTACTGTGCCAGCGTTTATCCACTAATACATGATCTATCTGGTTCCGAGTTTCTCCATCTGGGGACGTCCAGGTGTATTTATGAATATCCTTATGCTGAAATGTTGTGCTCTTAACAATGAGATTCTTTGATGTGGCAAATGTGACTAATCTAACTCCGTTGTCGTTACTATCTTCATGAAGACTGAATTTGCCTATTGTTGGTTTATACCTAGGAACAATAATCACAAATAGGAATGAGATGCACAAAGAAATTAAACATAGGCTCAATTCTGGAAATGCGTGCTATTATGCATTGCAGAGACTCTTGATGTCCCAACTCCTTTCAAAAAACGTTAAGCTGAAAATATATAAAACTATTATTCTACCAGTTATATTATATGGGTGTGAAACATGGACTCTTACTTTAAGGGAGGAAAGGAGATTACGAGTATTTGAGAATAAAGTTCTTAGGAAAATTTTTGGACCAAAGAGAGATGAACAGACAGGTGAATGGAGAAGAATACATAACAATGAACTACATGGTCTTTATAGGAAGCCAGATATAATAAGAACAGTTAAGTCTCGTAGACTGTGATGGGCAGGACATGTTGCACGTATGGGGAATGAAAGAGGTGCATGGAAACTTCTTGTAGGAAAGCCAGAAGGAAAACGCCCAGTTGGTAGACCAAGAATGAGGTGGGAGAACAACATTAACTATGATTTGAGGGAAGTGGATTATACAGGGAATGATTGGAAAGCATTGGCTCAGGATAGGGATGTATGGAGAGCTTATGTCCATGCGGCCATGAACCTACGGGTTCGATAGTGCCAGTGAGTAACTAAGTAAGTATTGTCTCAATCTTATGTTTATCAGAGATCGTTAAAGGCCAAGTCTCAGACCCCGTATGTTAAAGTTGGAACAGCTACTGTAGGAAGTAGGGTGATCTGACCAACTTTACCCCAGAAATACTCCTGATATTACATTAAGAAAACTGAGTATATCTCAGAATCAATCAAAGACAAAATACAAATATAAAGTTTTCCACCCCTTCACTATCTGGACCTCTAGACTATTGTCAGATGTCTTGCCATAGGATCCACTAAAGATGAACCAAAAACGGTTGACAAATTTTGCTCTAAGATCTCATAACATGCTCAAGATTAATGTACCATAAATTTATTAAGTAAGATCTATGGATTTTTTTTTTTTTTTTTCCTTCCAAGAGATGCTATTTGTATGGCCTGAAAAATTCCACTGACTCCAGCCAAGCTGGAATCTGTAAATTTCAGTTCCAAAAGTGAATATAACATCAAGACTAAGACAATACTTCAGCTTCTTAGATAATGTTTATGGACTATTTTCTATAAGCAGTTTTGTAACTATGAGAACTGAGGAACATAACATGCATCATTCTGCACACATAATAGTCCATAAAAAAAAATTTAAATAGGAGTGTAAAGAACAGAGAGAAGAAAGTAGAAAAAAAAAAAAGAAATGGGGCAGAATGAAAGATGATATTTTTTTTAAATACTCGATGCAAGAAATTGCATAGTTCAGGATTTATTAAATTATTTTAACATCAGTACTCCCATCAGCCGCCATAATCTAAGTGCCTCCCTATCAAAAGTTAAATATGCTATCAGAAAACACATGAGTCCCTAAAAGAAATACCATCACTATTTCTCTTAGTTTAACCTCTCCTTTTATAGGTACTTATACATGCCTTACAGGGACATGACCTGTCAGGAGAAAATTTTTAACTCTGTATCACACACATGCTTTTTTGATCTCTCAATAACATGGATAAGTTATCAGCTCAATGCCAGAACCACTTCCAAGACAACAATAACATTTAAGACAAGACACTATTCACTCATTCTGTCATACTAAACAAAGCAAATATGATATGGATAATGATTGTGATGGGCAGATGATGTTAGGATCTTTCGGGCTTTAAAGATCACTGACATTTGTCTTATAAGTGAGAAAAAACCCCAAGAAAACCTTACCCAGGAAACTTACACCAAATGGGAATCAAACCCAGGCCCATAGTGTAAGAGGCAATGAAATTATTCTGAGACAATAGGGGTGGATTGAAATATCATCACTTAGTAAAATAAATATTTTATTAATGAAATACGAGTCATTAATAATGGCGATTTATACCTTTTTTAATGTTATTAGCCAGTGTCAATTCAGTATGAGAAGTAAGATAGGCCTATTTCTTTAAGATTTAAATTAAAATTCTCAAAAAAACTGCACTTAAACTGGCATGAAATATTTTCAAAGTCCTATAGAACAACAGTGCATATGTGCCAGAGTTTATAGAGCCAGCAATAACCCACAATCGAACCACATATCGATTATCATCCTCAATTACTATCTGTCGCTATGAAATTTAAATGACCAATATTTGCAATAAATCCCCAAATCTATGTTAAAAATATATTAATAATATTAAAATTACCAAATGTTTATTAAAAATGGGTGTACACTTACTTATCACTCCCTAACGCTGATCCAACCAGCGATAACCCAAAACAGCGATAGAAAAGTCATAGGCTAAGTAATATACTCTGTGGAGAAAATAGCAGTTAGCATCACAATATTGTCTAACAGTGTCATAATATTGTGATTTGCATATTTAAATAAATATTCAAAATTGTCTAATAATGTTATAAAAATTGTTTGAAAAAGTTTAAAATATTAAATAATGTTAGTAAATACAGAAGAAGAGCTATAGTTTACAACAATATAACTGAAAAATCAAGCGCTAGTAGAAGTTCAGTTGAGTCAAATTCTCTATATCTCACCCCATATCCAGAATGGATAGTATATATGCATACCTATATGAGGTATAGAGACTTTTAATTTAAATCTTAAATTAACCCTTCTATAAAAGTTAAATTTAAGATAATTATGTTAATAACGAGAAAACTTAATTATTACTAAGAGATCTACTTAATTCTTTTAACAAAAATTTATTTATGCAGAATTAAGTATGAGATATTGTATTATAAATCTGTTTATTTACAGCATAGTATAGGCCTAGATTTTATACTATTATATTTTTAGGATCTTTTTTCAAAGTTCTCACAACTCCCCTGAAAAACTTTGGCACTTCACCAGGTAGGTGGCCTGCACAGTTTGAAAACCCCTGATATAAGTAATAATGTCCAGTATAGAACTTCCTTAAATAAGGATACCAAGACAAGAATCTATAAAGCAGTCATATGCCCTATATCAATCTATGCTTCTGAGATAAGAGCAGGTACTTCAGAACAAAACATATTTTAGAGACGAATAAAGTTAACATTTTAAAGAGAACTGTACATAAAAGTAGAAGAGATACAGTAAAAAGTGAAGAGATTAGAAATCAATTAGATATCCAAGCAACAGGGATAGAAAAACTGAATGCAACCAACATGTATCTCTCATGCAAGAGAACTGTAGCCTATATGTGGGAAGTAATAATCTACTTTCAGATGAGAAGAGATTCCCTTAAACACTGAAAGAGATAATTTCTGAAAAGAACAGGCTGTGGGCCTAATATAACAAGGAAAAAAAAAGACATAACTACCTTAGCAAATACACATAATTCTATTAAAACCAACAAGGGCAGTGAAAACAGTGTTTACATTGAGCTGGAAAGGTCCAGAACACAGTTTCAGTTAAAATATTTCTCAGAATAAAATAAAACTCCAGGTGTTTAATATAATTTATAATTACTTTTAATAAATTCATATTATCATAAATAAATTTTATCTCTAAAGTCATTTCTTTGTTCAATTTAAATAATACAAGGTATTACAAACTTATTAAAGATTGTAATTTAAAGTAGATAATTAGTAGCCTATTCATAATTAGTTTACTTATAATGTGATAAACTACAGAAGTTATTTCTATCCTTATTTATCTTACCATTCACCGATATACTATAATTTTCAAAATACAATTTATATTTCAATAATTTACAAGATTAAGATAGGGTGAATCTCTATGAACTACAGGCATACAAGTGAGAACAAAATGCGTAAATCTTCATTCGCATGAATGAACAAGAATATGTATTAGATATGAAACAATTTTTGTTTAACAAGCAACCGAAATTTTACAATAATATCATCAAAACATTAAAATAAACATGGATTATAATGAGGACAGATGGCTACTTCTCATGTCACCCCCTCGTAGCCCCTTCCCAACATGTTATCGTCCATAAAGTTTCTTTGCATACTTCTATGATCTATTTTAACCTTTCGTACGTAACCTTCATATTAAATTAACACATACCTTCATCTACCTCTAAACACGCGCCAAACTGATGACCGTGGTAAAATATTTGTGATATTTTCTAGTAAACAAAACTATATTGACATACACAGTTCCGCCATTAGTACTCAGGAAGTCACATAATGTTCTAAGCTGCCCTGTGAATCTTTATAGGGAGATTTGGAAGCAATTACTCTGACCACATAGTACTCAAGTCATCTTAAGATAGCGCCATACTCGCTACTTTATCGATTGTACAACGAGATAAGGAATCGGAGAAATTAAATCTAGTTTTCTTAAAATCGAATTACTTAACTTCCACTGGGGGCACTATCGAACCCGTAAGTTCATGGGCCCGGCGCAGACAGCAAACTTTCCATACATCCTTATCCTGAATAATGCTTTCCAATCATTCCCTGTAAGAAATCTACTTCCCTCAAATCCATAGTGTTAGGTTTTGTTCTCCCACCGCTTCTTCTTGGTGTATCCCAACTGTGGTGTTTTTCTTCTGGTTTTCCTACAAGACATCTTCCATGCACGTCTTTCACTTCCCATAAGCGCAACATGTCCTGCCCATCGCAGTCTACGAGACTTAACTCTTCTTATTATATATTGTTTCCTATAAAGACCATGTAGTTCATTGTTATGTAGTCTTCTCCATTCACCTGTCTGTTCATCTCTCTTTGGTCCAACAATTTTCCTAAGAACTTTATTCTCAAAAATTCGTAATCTCATTTCCTCCCTTAAAGTAAGAGTCCATGTTTCGCACTCATATAATATAACTGGTAGAATAATAGTTTTATATATTTTCAGTGTAACTTTTTTTAAAGGAGTTGGGACATCAAGAGTCTCTGCAATGCATAATATCACGCATTTCCAGAATTGAGCCTATGTTTAATTTCTTTGTGCATCTCATTCCTATTTGTGATTATTGTTCCTAGGTATTTGAATTCAGCCACTTCCTCAAAATTTCCCTCATTTGTCATTAGCTGTCCATTTCCATTATATAATGCATTTCTACGTGTGACCACATATTTACTTTTATTGATATTTACTTCCAGTCCTAATTCCTTAGTGTGTGCGTGTCGTCCTTTAGTATCTCCTCGCTATCGGCCAATAATACTACATCACCAGCATAAACTAACAGCTTATTAATACCATTGAGTTGTAGGCCTTCCTCATTCTCTAAAGATGTGATGGCATGCTCTAGTACAAAATTAGATAGTAGAGGAGATAGTGCATCTCCTTGCTTCAACCCATTCTGGATTTCAAAGGTGTCCGAAAACTGTTTGCCTGCACGCACACCTACTCTTTGTGCCATTAGACACATTCGTATAAGTCTAACTAACTTTTAAATCGAATTAAACAAATAAATCAAAAGAGAATCTATGATTTAAATTTAGCAACGGTAATTCTTTCTCTACGAATAAAAACGTTACGTATTTTTGGATGTTTTAGGATGAATATATTATAATAGTATTACATCGAAGTTAATTCCGGCTGAGATCTTGTATTTGTCGGTCACCATTTTCCATACAACATTCGTATGCCACTGTTGCACTAAACACTTTGTGGCCATTTATAATAACGTTTCGTACTATTTTAAACACTTTGGAACCATTTTGTAAACTTTATTACGATTTTTAAATATGTATATAATTACGCGATTATTGTGAATGGAATTCTACAAACGCGCAAATGCTTAATGTAGCATCCGCTAGATGGCTCTCAAATCGGCGTGACCAATATTCGCAATTAATTCCAAACTTTACTTAAAGAAATTAACTTAATTTTCTTAGGTTCCGATGGGACAAGTTATTGTACATAACATTAGTTTATAGTTTATTAAATAATATGCATGTAAATTGCTTTGTAGGTTAGGAAATGGGAAGTTGGTTTATGTCCATTTTTATAAACAGCATCATCATCATCTTTCACGGATTAAGTCTTTGCCTAATCCGATCTCACATCTGTTCAGTCCAGCGCTTCCTTGGTCTTCCCACCGATCTTCGTCCTCCAGGATTATACATCAGTGCCATCTTTGGTATTCTATCCTCCGTCATTCTTTGCATATGTTCTATCCAATTGTTTCCGTGTTCTTCTATTTGTTGAAGAAGTGATTGTACTTTTAGTTCCTCTCTAATATTCTCATTTTCTAATAAATGCTCTTTTGCATCACCATAGTATAATGCAAAGCTTCCTGATTCCTGACTATCTTCTCCTTGCCATCTAACTTCCTGTAACGCGACTATATCCAAAGGTGATTTGTCTAATTCATGGGTTAATGCCTCTAGCGTCCCACTATTGCAGGTAAAGTCCTAGCATTCCATGTTCCTAGGAACATGTTCCTGTGTTTGAACCTTTGGCATGGATTCCCTGAAGTAGTCTCCGCCCGGAGAACCGAATGGGGGACTATTTGACCTCCGGAAAATTTTAAAATGTTTAGTCTCGTAGACTGCGATGGGCAGGACATGTGGCCCGAATGGGGAATGAAAGGCGTGCATGGAAGTTTCTTGTTCAAAACCAGAGGGAAAACGCCCAGTTGGAAGACCAAGAATGAGGTGGGAAAATAACATTAACTATGATTTGAGGGAAGTAGATTATACGGGGGATGATTGGAAAACATTGGCTCACGATATGGATGTATGGAGAGCTTATGTCCGCGCGACCATAAACCTACGGGTTTGATAGAGTGCCAGTGAGTTAGTTAGTTAATATGTTCTTCTCTTTTACAACCTTTCACAGCCCGTAGGAATCTCATTTCCGCGGCCTGAATTTTACTTTTTTCTTTTTCCTTCAGGACCCAAGCCTTACTTCCATACATCGCCACTGGTAGTGCCATCGTTGATTGTTTCTCAGTGTTTGTCTGATTGTTCCACAAATAGCCTATGTTGAAATTCCTGTATTTTCTCATTTATACCTTGTTCTTCTTCATAAGTTATATCGCAGCCCAAATACTGGAAGTGTGAAACCTGTTTCAAGCTTTATCTTCTATTTGCTATTTTTATTCTTACTAGGTACTTTTCATGGAACGCCTTTACTTTAGTTTTTAATTTTGAAATTATCATATTTATATTTCTTACATATAACCTATTATAATTGATAGACTGCTTTTTGTAGCCTGACCTTTCTGTCAAAAACTCTGCAAAACGTAGTGCATTCAATATTTTATTTCGTCCAATTTTTAATCCCTTACGAATGTCGTCTAAATATATATTAAAAAGCGTTGAGGAAAAGCTACACCCTTGTTTTAAACCACATCTATTCCAATTTTCTTCTGTCAATTCCACATGTATTTCAATTGCTATTTTTGTATCTTCATATAAACTTTGAATAGTTTTATTAGGTGTCTAAATGGCTCAACGAGTAGGGTGCGTGTAGGCAAACAGTTTTCAGACACTTTTGAAATCCAGAATGGGTTAAAGCAAGGAGATGCACTATCTCCTCTACTATTTAATTTTGTACTAGAGCATGCCATTAAATCTTTAGAGAATGAGGAAGGCTTACAACTCAATGGTATTAATAAGCTGTTAGTTTATGCTGATGATGTAGTACTACTGGCCGATAGCGAGGAGATACTAAAGGCCAACACGCACACACTATTGAGTAACACTAAGAAATTAGGACTGGAAGTAAATATCAGTAAAACTAAATATATGGTCACACGTAGAAATTCAGTATATAATGGAAATGGACAGCTAATGACAAATGAGGGAAATTTTGAGGAATTGGCTGAATTCAAATACCTAGGAACAATAATCACAAATAGGAATGAGATGCACAAAGAAATTAAACATAGGCTCAATTCTGGAAATGCATGCTATTATGCATTGCAGAGACTTTTGATGTCCCAACTCCTTTCAAAAAACGTTAAGCTGAAAATATATAAAACTATTGTTCTACCAGTTATATTATATGGGTGCGAAACATGGACTCTTACTTTAAGGGAGGAAAGGAGATTACGAGTATTTGAGAATAAAGTTCTTAGGAAAATTTTTGGACCAAAAAGAGATGAACAGACAGGTGAATGGAGAAGACTACATAACAATGAACTACATGGTCTTTATAGGAAGCCAGATATAATAAGAACAGTTAAGTCCCGTAGACTGCGATGGGCAGGACATGTTGCGCGTATGGGGAATGAAAGACGTGCATGGAAACTTCTTGTAGGAAAGCCAGAAGGAAAACGCCCAGTTGGTAGACCAAAAATGAGGTGGGAGAACAACATTAACTATGATTTGAGGGAAGTAGATTATACAGGGAATGATTGGAAAGCATTAGCTCAGGATAGGGATGTATGGAGAGCTTATGTCCGTGCGGCCATGAACCTACGGGTTCGATAGTGCCAGTGAGTAAGTAAGTAAGTAAGGTGTATCGGGTATCTTTTTTTTTTTGGTGGCATTATCTTCCATAATAAAGGTCGGTTCACTTTGTCGAAGGTTTTTTCTAGGTCTATAAGGGCCATGTGGATCTCTGCATTAAACTCTCTATTGAGAATTTATTCCGTAAATTGGGAACTTTTATTTGAGAGTCATCTAACGAAAGCTACATTAACCATTAGAGCAACTCGCGCATGCGCACTGCGATTGGAAGAATTCATGGTCGACAAATAGTGGACTATCTTCAAAATATTAAAAATAGTTTCTCGGGACAAAATGTATTGTAGTTATTATTTTTTTTATTTTGTTCAGTCCCGTGGAGGCGGAGACGAAGACGAAAGCAAAGGCGGTCAAGTCAACATACCGACTCAATTGAGACATCTAGCAGGCAACTAGGGTATTACTAGGATGTTGAGATCGGTAAATTGTGCTTAGAGACCGTTTTTTTATTTAGGCTTAAGGATCTTTTACGAGCCTGAAAATCTTCAGACTCGAGAGCCACGGCTTAAAGTCTCTCCCGGAGGAATTGCTCCTTGGATTTTTCCTTCCTAAAAAATCAATCGACTCCAGCCGAGTTTGAACCCGCGACCCTCGGGACCAGAGACAAGGAGCACAACCACTAGTCCACCGCGGCCGACTTGATTCATTTTAATCTAATTTCTAAGCCTCATAATGTTGAATCCCATCGTAAGTTTCATTAAATGGACGGCGTTATGCCGATGCGTAAGTTTTGAGAAAAATGTGTTTAAAGTTTAAGTCAATCTTCACTAGCGCCAAACTAACAATACTGGATGTTGCAAGTTATTTTCCCTGTTTGGCAGTCATGCATCAACAATCTAAGAGCGGGAACATTTGGGGCTTAGCTGTATGATGCAAAATTTAGATTAGCATTTACGAAGATCTGGTTTCATAGCCGTTTGTTGCAAAACATAGAATCTCTGATAGGACTGATAGCGTTTACATTATTCTTTAATAATAAGCTATATTTAAAGATTTTGCACTAAAAGTGGCGTACATTTTACTTCATGAGCCAATGCAACAGATGACATCAAAATCTGATTTTTTAATGGCGCTTAGCCGGTTGATGCATAACATATTCCAAATATACCTCCGATGTTTGTGTTCGAGTAGAGGAAACTGACGCAGGACGTGTGGTTTAAGTTCTGGTCACGAGGGAGACGACACTCGAGTAGTCCGACACCCGGCCACTCGCTAGCGCTGAATAAATACAAAGTAAAACCAACATAATGTTATTATGTGTTGTTTTATCTATTAGTCATTCAAATTATCTCTGCAGGCGGAAGAATCACGAAGCTCTGTTTGTTGCTACACGTGACGTCATATAAGGTAGTGTACACTGTCAGCGTCCCACGTCCCATTCCCCTCTACACTCATAGATAGTAGTGTCATGTGTTCTGTTCCTGCATAAACACGACTGCAGTGCCCTCCGTCAACAACTGCGCTTACTCCTTAAACGGGTAATAGCTGCACTTGAACTGCACAGACATCGCGTTGTTTAGCTTGTTGCCTACATATTCGCGTGTCAACCAGCCACTTCTCCAGTGGCGGCTCGTGAGTTTTAACAAGGGAACTGACAACCATGGCATGCAGAAACCTATTACTTGCCCAAGTTAGATCAGTACTCGGAAAAGATGGTAGGAACGTGCTGTCATTTTCTTCCTTCTCTTACTATAATTTTCATGTCTAGAAAATAGTATTGCTCTTATGGGAACACTGTTGCCACATGACGTCGCATACTGAGTAACAGAGATGGAAGTACATCTCTCTCTTTTCCTTCTAGCATAAGAACAGAACTACATAATTTTATGGCACTATTATCTTCACAACTACTACTACTACTACTACTACTACTACTACTACTACTAAATGTACTTCGTGATCATTCTATTGTGATTGCTAAACAATATTAACATTTGGAATTTTATAGATTGTGACCACAAAAACGCCAGTAGTTTCATAACATTCTATACCATACGTGATATATTAGTTGCGTCTCTTTTTTTGAGCACGGCTGTACGTGTCAAAACAAGTTTCTCTGATAGGGATTGGTTCAGTGGCTTCTTCTCTAGCCAGCAGACAAAGACAAAAACAAAGACATGTTGACCACATGTCACGTATAAGTGCTAAGTTCAAAGTGAAAAGTGCAAAGTGAAACTGCGAAAACTGCGCTCGTTCCTCCTTGGGGCGTCCTTGGTCCTTGGGGCCTGCCGGCAGGATGCTTCGCCCTGCATCGCTCCTCGCTCGCAAGGGCTGTGGGACCCGACATGTTGACCATATGTCACCCCTACAGTGACTAGCTCATCGTCTACCTCAGTGATTAACACATGTGGAAATGAGGCCAGCAGATACATATTTAGCAAAGGGCCTTCTAGGCCTGTGGTACCTTGGAGAGGAAGATAATTGGTATTAAACTTTAAAAAAATGTTTTAAGGCAAATGTCAAACTATTTGGATTCATGTCACTTGTGGATATTGGGCTAGCTGCATGAGGCAGAGGCAACCAGCTGTATAGGTTGAGGGACACAAGAAAAGGCAAGATGTAACGGCTGGTGAACCCAACATGCTGACTACATGTCACCCCTACACTAGCTGGATGATCGTCTACCTCTGTGATTAACACATGTGGATGTTAGGCCAGCACACAAAAACAATAACAAAGACATGCTGACCACATGTCATGTATACACTACAAGACAAGACTTGCCAAAGCAGAGGCAACCAGCTGTAACGGCTGGGGGACTCGACATGCTGACTACATATCACCCCTACACTGGCTAGATTATCATCTACCTCTATGATTAACACATGTGGATGTAAGGCCAGCAAGGGCCTTGTAGGCCTGTTGCATCATGGAGAGGAAGATAATTAGTGTTAGACTTAAAAAAATGTTTTAAGACTAAATATCTAACTATTTGGATTTTTCTCACTTGTGGATATTGAGCTAGCAGCTAGCTAGTAGACCAAAGACGTTCTCAGCCAGTTGAACCTTGGAGAATATACTTAAGGTTTTTTCTTTAATTAAATATTATATTTCCTAAGTAAATATATCGGTTGGTGATTGCTTATAGGCCTAGGAAGGCTCTTGGAGTAATAACAAAGCTAGTAAGAAAAGTTCAAATAGTCTTCTTATAAAATTACATATAAAATAGGTATGTTTACTGTAGAAGCGTTGAATCCATCAACTATGTACGTAACTTAAGTGTCTGCAGTAGTTTCAGTGAGAAAGTTAGGTTCCTCTTCAATAATGTACTTCCTGCAGTAACTATTAAATGTATATTTTTTTTTTTAATATTAAACAAACAGTGTTTTTTCATTTTGAAAAGCAAACAAACTAATCAATACAAGTCAGGTTACTAAACATAGTTGATGTGCGTGCATTTGCATACAAATATAGTGAACAGTTCAGAATAGAGAAACAATGTATAGGTTTTATTTTGAATTTATTTTTGCTACATTTTTATAAACCTAAGGTGTTTTTAAATTTTCATTTTAAGACCATTTAAGTACTTGTACTTAAGTTACTTTATGGTTTCAGTTCTTAAAACACACTAAAACAAATAGCATATTGTTTCTTATTAGACCAGGCTCATCAAATGGTGCTGCCATAGCATGTCCATTATCCAGATCCTGTTTTGATATTTCTTAATGGAAATAACAAAAGAAATGTTACTTTGTAAACAATTTTGTATTTTTTTTATTGTTACTATAGGCCTAACATTTTCAATTACTTCCTAATAAATAGTAATTTCCCGTATTTACTATGTTCATCTAAGAGTGGAAATGTTTTTTATAAACACTTAGGAAATTATGTAAATTATTTTAGTCAATTTACTTATAGATGAATTTTGAAAAAAAAAAAAATTGAATATAATTTATAATTAAAGACATCTGAAAAGTTGTGAAAGTCCTTATAATTTTCTTCTGAAGAGAGTAAAAATAAAAAAACATGCGAAAATTGTTCCCAAAGCAGCATTGCTTGTGTTAAGCTTTTAATTTTATTATTGAATGAATAGTAAATAGTATGTACCTATACTTCAATTAGGACTACAATTTGATTTTTTTTAAATGTATTTACAAAAATGTATTTCAATTCCAAAAATTAATTGTCTGTATCACTTTGTCCTTGAGGCAATCCTTTAATGAGGAAAGTTGTATATAATAATATATGGGGTATTTTTCAAGCGATTGATTCACCGTAACTTGCTAAAGTAGTTGAAATGTTTTGCTAGTCAAATTCAGATGGCGCAGCAGTATAAATTCTCTTAAAAAATTTAACACTAAGAGGCACCTCTATTCGGTTCTCTATGGTCCTAAGATTGGATTGGTTGTTGAAAACGAACGTTTCCGATATTCCACGAACGGTGTACCAACAAAGAGAATTCCCTCCAGCATCAAAGAACAGAAAAAAATCATACATTGGGAGAGAAATTTGGAAGACAAATACAATGGTAGTTATTTTGCATTCAATTTTTATATAAAATTTAGCGTGCTGTAAGGAGATGATAAAAAAGTTGAGTTAGGTTGCTTAATCTAATAAGGTAAATGAAAATAATTATGTTTATTGTTTCACACTGTTAGCCAATCAGAGTAGTCAATTTCAATCAAATGACAGAGTAGCCAAAATAAACGAAATGCTATGGGAATATTTGTTTGGAACCATTGGTAACACCAAACAAGTAAAGAAGATGGCGGTTGTGGGTGGTTTGGGTAAATATAGATTTTATTAATAACAATAATTTAATTTTTTCTTTACATATACATCATCTATATACTAAATATGATTTATTAATGTTGGAAACAACAAATCTATTCCTTTTATCATTAACTGAATCAATTTTTTTAGGTTATGTTATCATTTTTAGGGTTATGGGATAACTACGCGAGATTTATATTTTTAATTAATATAAATGTTAATGTAATTAAATAGCTTCATACAGCAGCTAATACTGCATAACGCGACAAGCTAGATGGTCCTTGGCCAATAGATCAAAGGAATCCCTGCCTTGGCCATGAGTTGGCTGCTGACCCCACATCATGCGTGTTAATCAGCGAACGATCATCCAGCTAGTATAGGGGTGACATGGGAACAATATGTAGATTTTTTTTCTCTATGTGTCGGAACCTCCAGTCTTTATAGCTGGTTTTCTTAGCCTGGTACTGCTACTTATTGTAGCTACCCAAATTCTTCATGAAGCTGGATGGGCACCAAACCCATACTAGTGAAAATACCATGAGAAAATTTCGGACTCGAACCAGTGCATGATCTGTAGCTTTGCAACCTAGCATAATGCAGCTACAGTGTGGAACTGATCAGCTGAAACTACCAATAAAGTGATCATCCACCATAATATTGAAGAAAGCTATTTTCTGTCATTTTACTTATAATGAGTTTCATAATTAATTTTAGTTAAAATCCACTGTTTAAAAGTACTTTCAAACTATGAAAAAATATTTATAAAATTATATGTTTCCTCTTGGAAACCTGGTAATCCACCCACCTTTCTTCTCTGAGGTATTTTATTATAGGCCTAAATTAATATGCTAACATGGCTTTTTATTTTCCTTTTTTTTTTAGCTTAAGTATAAATTATGTATTAATATTAAAATATGCAGAATGTAATGTAGGATCTGTCTCTAAAAGAGAAAGTCAGTAAAATATAAAAGATAGGTATATGCCTGTAGTTTTTTTTTTTTACAGTAGTTACGTATTTCAAATGCCATTTTAAAAATCAAGTATAAAATGTTAATTCTGATTTTAGGAAGAATTGGTTCCAGTCTTTACAGTTGTTGCAGTTTGAAAACTGGAATATTTGCACCATCCTTAAATGTTGCTGTAGGTGACATATTTCAAATTCGTAATTATGCTGCAAGAAAAGGAACTAGAGAAAAAGCGAGGAAGAAAAAAGTGAAAGCTGAAATAAAGAAAATTGAGTTTATTCCACATAATTTAAGAGCAAAGAAGTAAGCCAGTTTTAAATCTTGATATCATAAAATAGTACGGCTGAAGTTTCCATTAAGCGCAGTGAGATAGAAAATCCAAGTCCCAGGCAGACACCATGCACATGCGCCAACAGGGTTTTACTTCCAAATTATTTCCGACCATTTACAATAAATTTTACATTTTTTCTAATGATTATTTCAATATTTATATTTTTCTAACTATAAACATAACATGAAGACGTGACAGCCATATTGATTTTAACGAATATTCTATAAAACAACATGTGTTCCAGTGCAGCCAAGATAGAGTATGTACCTCAAAATTTCAGAACTTACTATTTATTTTTGAACATTGCATTCTTTCACAGCTTAGAGTGCTTAAATTGCATTAGGTTAGCTTTTAGGTTGGTATTTTACAGGGTGGAGTACTTAAATTGCTTTAAGTTAGCTTTTAGGTTTGTTAAATATTGTGTATATGTTGGCTGCATCCCGTGATTCCATAGTGTAAAATGCTTCATGTTTGATGGCACATACACATGGTGTCTGCCTGGGACTTTAAAAAAAATTCTCATTGCGTTTAATGGAAACTTTATCCAAATAATCTTATGACTAATATGGAATTTACTTACATAACTATCATAGTTGAACCTTTCATCTTCACAAGAAAAAGAGAGGAAAACATATTTGAGTAATTCTTAATGTACTTCATCCATCCCCTATTGAAGGTCTGAAGCCATTCCACATTCCCAAAGCTTTAGTTATGGGCACAGGAGGATGGCATCTTCCCAGTATTTGAATGAATTTTTTTTTAAGTCTATTACCTTATAATTTAATGTAACATTATTGCCAGGATCATTTGTATATAGTTATTATTAGAGTCCGGATGTTAGGCACTTAAAAAATTCAAAATAGGCTCTTACAAAAAATGGACAACAACGTAACTTTTTACACTCTTATGTTAAGAATATAAACATATGCTATCAAAAGCATGCGAAGATATCAAAGATGGTATTGGAATTTGTTTTGCCTTTTTACAAAGAGCAGAATCATCACTTGAGAATATTTCTGCACCAAATTCTTTTACGAAATTAGTCGGTTTGTCTTTTACTGTTGTCCGCTCTTTAGGTATCTTAAAAAAAACTGTTCTAAAGGTTCGTGGAAAACAACTCTAGGGTCGTTGGTATGAACTTATATGAAGTCACTTTTACAATATCTATAATAAATAACTATAGACATTTTCCCTAACATCCGGTCTCTAGTTATTATTTGTCAAAATGCCTTTAAAAACTCTCATTCTGTATACAGTATATAGTTTGTATGTATTCTTCTTTATGGAAGCTGCTATAAAGATGAGATCCGCAACTATTTTTCCAAGTAAACCACTGCATACTCCTATTTAATTTTTATGACCAGCTTCATGGTTTTGTTTTCAGAGCTTCTGTCTACAGTTCATGAGGTCCTGGGTTCCTTAAAGAGGAATTATTCTTGTGGTTGCCCATAGTCTGGAATATAGGTTAACTTTAGGTTTATAGAACTCTTCTTGTGTTATCATTTATCATCCTTCATATAATCAAAATAACATAACTCCATCTTCCAGGTGCCCCAACCGTAGAAGTGGGTTACTATTTTGCCAATCCAGGAGAGAATGCCAGAAATGTCGTAAGATGTAATCTAGTGGCAATGGACAAAAAAATTAATTTTGATTCTGATTATGAGTGGGGGATGCCATAGTGTAGTTGGTTAAGCCAATACTCTACAAGCTGGAAGGTTTGGAGTTTGAGTCCTGGTAGGGTCAGGATTTTAAAATTTGCCTAAACCTTCTGGCAGCACCATGATCCTGGAGTTGACCCAGCTCTAATAGAAATGTGTACCAGACTTTTGTTTTAGGGTGAAGCCGCCCGTCATGCAGTGCTAAAACCCAGCATGACACCTCATGCCGATTGGCTAGAAAGATTGAATTAAATATTTTTTAAAATACTTATCAGATTTTTTATTGTTAATTTAACACTTCTCACTGAAGGATAAATTATGTTTGAAGAGAAAATTTTTTGCCTAGACCGAGACTCGAACCCGAGACCTTTGGCTTTCCGGGCCAAATGCTCTACCAACTGAGCTACCGAGGCGAGTTGCGATCTAGATGCAAATTTTTCTCTTTATACGTTGTAATTCCCTCGCGCCAAATGCTTTGAAACCGTTGCTTCTATCTTTGCATATGGCGGCCTCTTAGTTAAGAAGACATTAATTGGGAATTTAACACTACTTTATAAAGTCAGTAGGGCTTCTATTGATGTTTTTATTGTTAATTTAACACTTCTCACTGAAGGATAAATTATATTTGAAGAGGAAAATTTTCAGTCTAGGTGAAAATTTTTCTCTTCAAATGTACTTACCAGATATTCATTTTTATAATTTTGCATTTTAATTTAATATTTAAAGGAAGTGTTTGATTTAGATTTCTCACCAATCTTAAAAATGGCCATATGTTCGATGCCGTGGGAATTATCCTTATCTGCCAACATTGGATTCAACTGGCAGCAGCAGTGCACTGATGCGACGAACATGAGTTGTGGGGATTCAGATGCTTCTAACACTATCTCCCTGCCACCCTGCCATCACAAACCCAGAACACTATGTATACCACAGCCGCCGGATCCACGGCTCTGAAGTTTAGGTTATACGAGGGGTAAAGAGAGAAACTCGCCCTCTACTGCCAATAAAGAAATGGTTGTTGTGGGAGTGAACATCTGCCACAACCAATCACTGCTCTTGATGCAGCTATAGTGCGCTAGTAAGGTTTGATTTTGCTGAGATGTTGTCAGCTGTATGTCTCCTAACCGTATACATAAAGCGCCCCCTCCCACTGAATATCCATATCGGCAACACTCGTGAAAATGTCAGGGCCGGAGAATCAGTGGCTGCAGTGTAGACTATGATGCATCATTGCAGTCCATGATGCCAATGAACTTGAACAAATGGGTGATGGATGAAACCCAACATGAATTCACGCCGAAGGGAGCTTTAAAAGATCTACAATCAAACAAGTGTGTCAGTGGTTAAAACAGTGATGGTCTAGAGAGAGAGAGAGAAGACATTATTGCTAAATCTTTCAAGAAGTGCGGCATAGGTAATGCTCTTGATGGCAGTGAAGACCATCTTATACAGGGGGTGCCAACGCATATGGAAGTACTTGATGCCAGACCTAGTTCCTCCTGCCAATCCCTTGGAAGACTGCAGTCGCAGATAATTTCGTCTGCTTTAAGTGTAGCCAACAGACTTGTTAAGTTAAATATTTCTGATTATTTGATATAAATCAATTTCCTCTTAATTTTAATAATGTCATTTTATAAACGTTTATTTCAATTTATGCTCGTTATATTAGTTTTGAATTATTTATTTGTATTCCTATCTATTATATATTATAACAAACTGTATATTTTATTTTATTATGTTGGATACATATTTGAAAATATATGTAGGATCAAGCCAACATGCAAGCAGCCATTTTTGTTAGTTTAAGACTCATTAACTGTTTTTTTGATGTAAGGAATAGATTCCTAACATTGGTTAAATTCATAAGTTAATGCATTCTGAAAATTGAGAACTTCAAAATTTGTAGGAAGTAATGCCATGAGGTATTAATAAAAATAACTTGTCACCTTGTATTTTGTTTTCTTTAGAACGGTTTGGGAGAAATTAGTATTCCATCGTCAATTTTTGCTGGGACCATTGTTCTTTCATTGAAGGAAACATTGAATCATCATAAAAGAACAACGGTGGATTAAAAACTAGTGATGGTGTATTAATTTCTCCGAAATCAGTCTAAAAACAATATAAAATATGGTGTGACATGTTATTTTTATTAATGGATATTCCGATTGAGGGTCTTTCCACTTTTCAGCGGTTGCCCTTTTACCAGCTGGCTGCTGGCCCTTCACATCCACATGTGTCAATCACAGAGGTAGATGATCAACAGCCAGTGTAGGGGTGACATGTGGTTAGCATGTCGAGTCCCCCAGCCGTTATAGCTGGTTCCTCAACCTGGAGCCGCTACTTATTGTAGCTACCCAATTGCCTCACAATGCTGGGAAGGCACCGGTCCCATACTGGCCGAAATACCATGAGAAAATTTCTTCCCCCATGGAGACTCGAACCAGCGCAAGTCCCGTAGCTCTGCGCCAAGGCTTCCTACCTTAACCGCTCGGCTACGGCGCGGGACATTAATGAATATTCAAGGAAACAATTTTAATTGTGGTATAGTAAATGGCGATAATAATGACTGAGCTACCTAGATAATTTTCTGTAATCCAACAGATGGCACTGTTGATAATAATACTTTAATAATAATAATAATAATAATAATAATAATACTTTATTTATTCTGGCAGAGTTAAGGCCATAAGGCCCTCTCTTCCACTCAACCAGCACAAATACAAATAAATATTCGACAAATATAGATATACACTATACTAATTATAAACAGTTAAAGTTACAATAAATGTAACGATGTAAATGTCATGTACAAACAACATTTTATAGGGTAATAACAATAATGATACGATAATAATAATAATAATAATATAAATATGATACATTATACGGGAAACACCAATTAGTATATATATCTTACACTGGATAATAATGAAGTCGAGTTTAGAGAAAATATAGATTTAGATTTCTTTTAAAAGATGCCAATGTCCGGCAGCCCCTTATTTCTTGTGGTAGGGAATTCCAGTTGTGAGAAGTGGAGATGGTATATGATATATGTCAGTAATACAGCAATCTGTAATTTAAGTTATGTAGATAGGAAATAACACTATGAGGTTTTTTAATATTGTTTATTTTTTATTATTTCACTCACCTCATACTTCATAATTCCTAGCAGACCCAGGGTTTCTTCACATCATTTGTGACATTCTCAATGCTGTGTCACGTTCACAACTGACGTCCAACGGCCTTCTATCCTGCAGACTGACCTCCGCGCCATGTGGTGGCCGACTGATGAATTTCCAAATCAGTCCTCTCTCCTTATAACCGGGTATTTCAAAATTCATAGTTGTATTTTCATTCTTGCATATGTAAATTTTTTCCCAAATCGGGAATTTATCAAATTAATTGTAAAGATTGTGAAAATATATACATAGGAAAAACAAAAAGGAATCCAAATACAAGATTAAAAGAACACCTCAGAAATGTTAAAAATGGAGAAACAGAAAAATCTGCAATAGCTGCACATGCCTGGTCAGAAAACATAGAATAGAAACCAAAACAAAATTACTTAAACAATTGGAAAAACTGAAGAAACTCACAATTTGGGAAAAAATTTACATACGCAAGAATGAAAATACAACTATGAATTTTGAAATACCCGGTTATAAGGAGAGAGGACTGATTTGGAAATTCGTCGGTCGGCCACCACATGGCACGGAGGTCAGTCTGCAGGATAGAAGGCCGTTGGACGTCAGTTGTGAACGTGACACAGCATTGAGAATGTCACAAATGATGTGAAGAAACCTTGGGTCTGCTAGGAATTATGAAGTATGAGGTGAGTGAAATAATAAAAAATAAACAATCTGTGATTTGTTGGTATCTCCTGCCATTTGCCAGATGTCTTTGGAGTCTAGACATCACAGTTTAACATTATTGTTGGCAATCTCTCTTAGTGGGTTATCGCTGATCTTATATATGAAGAGGACAATGTTGATGATGAAGAAGAAGAAAGTTCAGATGACGATTTTTCAGGGATTTTAAAGATCAGAACGGTTTTATAAACTAGGAATTTTTTTTTTTAGTCCAGCTTTGCAATCTAATAATAAAAATGGTAAAAATGTTATTTTAAAAAAAACTGTTTAAAAATTAAGGTGTGTCTTATAGTCCATAAAATACGGTAGGCAGTTTGGTGATGGTGATAGTTCAATTCTGTGTAAGTGGTCTTTCAGGCAGTCATAACCAATAAAATGACTAAAGATAGCAACAACAGCTTCTTGTGACAATTTTGGAATTACTTCAGGATTTTGGGGCATCAGAAATAATGATATGTTAAATAAAATGCTATCTACCTCATGTGACATTCTGTACAAAGAGAATTAAAATTATATTTTATCAACTATGTTAATATTGTATTATGTTTTCCAGAGCTCCAGTATATACAAAACGAATTGATGATAATGAGAAACCAGTGTCTCCAGATAATGTGTGGATATCAAGAGCTTATAGGTGGCCAGTATATAACTTTGCAGATGCAATTGAATGCCATCGTGAATCAAGTCATCCAACAGTAATTAACAGACCAAATAATGAAATCTATGCTAATATTGAACTTGATATGCGAGCAGTTAAAGCGGTAATTTAATCACTTACATTTCTTCACATAACATTTGTTTCAAAATTTCTAGAATGGGAATTTACATCACATATATGTCATAATTGGACTAGCTTAAAAATTCTATAAAAATATATATTTTCATAAGTTAAATATGGGAAATAACATTATGAGGTTCTTGTTTTTCTGGGTGAGTTTTTTTTGGGGTTTTTCCTCACCTGTAAGACAAATGTCAGGAAAACTTTAAGGCCCAAATGGTCCCTGAAATCATATGGCCATCATCATCATCATCCTTCACCGGTGTGGAAAGCAACGGGAAGCTACCACACCTACAATTCTCTAGTAAAGCTGCAAGCATAGCATGAAAATGCTATGATTGCAGTGAAAGACCTGCCTTCGGGCATAATTACTATGGATGGAATGCAATGATTGAATGATTCAATTCTTATCTTACCTCATACTTCATGTTTTTTTAAACATGGGAACAGCAGTTTTCAAGAGGAGTCCCTCTCATCCTCAGCCAATATTATGTCATAATATTGGGAACTGCAGTTTTCAAGAGCAGTCTCTCTCATCCTCAGCCAATATTATGTCATAATATTGGGAACTGCAGTTTTCAAGACGAGCCCCTCTCATCTTCAGCCAATATTATGTCATAATATAAATATAAATTATGCATTAAATTTGAAGAGAAAAATTTTTGCCTAGACCGGGATAGAAGCAATGGTTTCAAAAGCATTTGGCGATAGGGAATTACAACGTATATAAGAGAAAAATTTGCGTCTAGATCGTAACTCGCCTCAGTAGCTCAGTTGGTAGAGCACTTGGCCCGGAAAGCCAAGGGTCCCGGGTTCGAGTCCCGGTCTAGGCAAAAATTTTTCTCTTCAAATTTAATTTATCTTTCATTGAGAAATGTTAAATTAATAACAAAAAACATCATAAATTATGTATACTTATTTTAGGAATTCACACTATGAGGTATATTCATTTAGGTAGAATTTTTTATCACTCACCTCATATTGTTCTTCTTATTTGACTATAAACCTAGTTTCGGAACATAGTCTGCCAATGGAAGGAGCGAAGGATGGCTCTTCAAGATGACAGAACAATGGTTGTGACGATACTGAGGATGGAACAGAAACTATGTTCCGAAACTAGTTTATAGTCAAATAAGAAGAATAATATGAGGTGAGTGATAAAAAATTATAGCTAAATAAATCATGCAGTTTCTGTTTAAAAAAAAAATGAAGTATGAGGTAAAATAAGAATTGACTCATTTGTTCATTAAAGAAATATTTGTACTTATATAGTTTTTTTCATTAGATGTCTTCAGCATGAAAATTCTTTGAGTAAATTTCAATAAGTTGAATAGTTTCAGATTATCGGGAATTCCCAAAAATGAACATAATTTTTAAAAAAATTTGATACACTAATATTATCAGATTAACTAATTATTCTCATCTGAAGTAAGTGCTAATTTACTATTGATTGGTTTAAGAGACTTCAATCATCTAATGATTCTTTTAAGTTAGAAATTCAGTTAAAAATGTATTTGTCGATACTCTATAAATATATCTGGGAACCTACATATGCCACTTTATTATATGAGTGAATGCATAGGAATGGATGTAGGTGTATTTTTTTTTTAAATATATGTAATGCAACTCTTCATCTTGTCTTGGCCCCCCCAAATTTTGAACCTAATGTTTGCACCTGGTAAAAACATACTTATTTCTGGATTTTTAAAACCTGTTTTAATATAAATATGTACTATAATTATATTTAAATTAAGGTACTATAACGTTATAGCAGAGTTTTGAATTTGGGTAAGAATCAAATGAATTGTGACCCCATACAATAAAAGAATCTGGAATTTATCATATTAATTGCAAAGATTGCAATAAAATATATAGGAAAAACAAAAAGGAATTTAGACACTCTCAAAAAAGAATACTTTAGAAATATAAAAAATGGTGAAATTGAAAAATCAGCAATAGCAACACATAGTTTATTAGAGAATCATAGAATTGAAGAAGAAGCAACTTTTGAAACATCTATCTAAACCTTTGGAATTAACAGTTTAGGAAAAAGGTATACATTAAAAAAAACATACTAGATTCATGAATTTTGAGTTTGTGGATGAACCTAATTTGATTACAAAGTTCTTCAAATCAACACTAGATTGCAGTTTAGAAAATTACCTGCAAAAGAAAAAAATGACAGTTGTGAAAACAGCTGAGGATGGTGATGATGGTCACTGATACTACAGTGCTGTGTTTAAAAAAACATAGAAGTATGAGGTAAAAAGAATTCACGATTCATTTAATTCTCATTAATAAAACCTCATAATATTAAAAATTCCCAAATGTATTATATTAAATTGCCAGCATAATTAAAAATTGACAGTTGTGACAACAGCTGATGATGGGAATGATGTTTCCCAATGCTACAGTTCTGTGTTAAAAAACATAGATGTATGAGGTAAGAAGAACTCATGATTCATTTGATTCTTATTAAGAAAACCTCATAATGTAAAAATTCCCAAATTTATTATATGAATTGAATTTAGGTATTTAACATTTAATATAAACTTCAGGTTCTTTCCATGCGTTTTAAAATCTTTGTTTTTCATCCCCATGAATTTTTCTTTTGTGGGATTTTTTACATCCTGAGATTTTATTTACTTATTAAAATTTGTTTTGTTTGAATTTTGCAGAACCGTTTTCTGGATCCCTTTACAAGAGTTGTTAGCACACCTCATCCCTTTATTAATGATGGTCCAAGACCTGTCTTGGCATTTTGTAAAACACATGAGCTTCAGAGAAGTGCTTTGGAAGCTGGAGCCACTGTTGCAGGAGATACTGATTTGATAAAGAGTATTCAGGTAAATATCATTCTCAAAAATGGAATTATGTAAGATTTTAAACTTTCCCAACATTGATAGACGTTGTTAATGATTAGGAAAAAGATTTTTATGTACTAAAAATTAAGATTACACCACACATTAATGCAATGATTTTTCCTAATTCAAAATATTAGCTACAATAAGTAACGGCTCCAGGTTGAGAAAGCCAGCTATAATGGCTGGGGGACTCGACATGCTGACCACATGTCACCCCTACACTGGCTGATTATCATCTACCTCTGTGATTAACACATGTGGATGTGAGGCCAGCAGCCAGCTGGTAGGCTAAGGGCCTTGTAGGCCTGTCGCGCCAGGAGTTTTTTACATTACTAATATTAAATTATCAAGATTTGATTATTGTATCAATCTATAAGAAAGGCCCTCCATGGTATCTTTACCTTGTCGTGGTGGAGTGGCTTGGTGCTTAAATGATCCTGAGAGCTATGCCGGCGGTAGCATTGCTGCCAATAGGGTTACCCATGCCGGACTGGTCGAAGGTGATAAGCCAGACGAAAAGACTACCTTGGTCAAAAGAATGACGATCTTTCACCGTAAAAATACAACTGTCAATGGAACTTGGAGGTTGAGAAGGAATAACGAATTATACCTCAAGAATAATAAAGAAAATATAGTTAGTTTCATTAAATCCGAAAGATTACAATGGTTTGGACATACACTAAGAATGCCAAAGGGAAGATTTGCCGAATGATATTTTAAATTGGAAGCCACAGGGAACAAGACCAAGGGGAAGATCCAAGGATTGATGGGAGGATGACGTAATTGAAGATTTGAGAGAGATGGGGATTTTTGATTTAAAATCTACTGCACAAGATAGGAAGAAGTGGCATAAACTGGTTGAGAAGGCCAAGACATTCCACTGGAAGTCGTAGAGCCTGACGAAGAAGAAGAGAATACAACCGTCAAGAAATGCAGACATGGGTTCTACTGGGGTAAAATTTTCCGGAGATCAAATAGTCGCCCATTTGGTTCTCCGGGCGGGGACTACTTCAGGGAACCCATGCCAAAGGAGGGCTTATGTCTACGCGGCCATGAACCTACGAGTTCGATAGTGCCAGTGAGTAAGTAAGTAAGTAAGTATCTATAAGAAAGGAGAAAAAACTGATTGCAATATCTACAGAGACATCTCATTACTTTTAACTATGACTTTTAACTTTATCGTATAGATAGCTGAAGATAGAACGGATGCCTCCTAAACTGCAGTCCTGTGCTTGAAGAACTAGGAATTTATTAGGTGTGATTTTCACAACTCTCAATAAATTTATTAACATAAACATATACTCCTCCTATAGTTCTATCTGTACAGAATACATCACGTATGTAAAGTGGTATGCCAAAGTAATTGAAAAATGCAGAGGGAATTGTGGGATGATTGAGATAGGTGGAGGGTCTTGCCCAAAACTCATCTCCCAAAATGGGACATGGCAAGATGAAGGAAAAAGAAGATATGTACTTGGCAAGATACCATTTGTCTTGTGGCTTCTCAATAAATTATACTTCTGGTATTGGGGAAATTTGATCACCAAAAAGATCCACAGATTCTTCTGCAAGCCATTTAGCATTTTCCAAGATATACAATGAGGAGATAGCCTACCTAAATGTGTTAACTAACTAACTCATTGGCTCTATTGAATCCATAGGTTCATGGCCACACAGACATAAGCTCTCCATACATCCCTATCCTGAGCGAATGTTTTCCAATCATCCTGTATATAATCTTTTCTCTTCTTCTTCGGCTTTCCCCCACTTATAGGTTTGCCGTCTTCAGTTTCCATTTATCTCTATCATTCCAATCTCCCTCTTCCAAATTCCTATCATCTATTATAGTTCTGACATAGGTTTTCCATTTCCATCTTGGTCTGCCACGTATATTTCTTCCAGGGGGTGACCATTGGTATATATTTTTTGGCCATCTTTCATTTTCCATTCTTTGTACATGACCATACCATTTAAGCGTTTGATTTTCAATCCTGTATATAATCTACTTTCCTCAAATCATGGTTAATGTTATTCTCTCACCTCATACTTAGTTTACAACTGGGTATTTTCCCTCTGGTTTCCCCTACAAGAAGCTTCCATGCACCTCTTTCATTCCCCATTTGTGCCACATGTCCTGTCCTTTGCAGTCTAAGAGACTAACTGTTCTTATTATATCTGGCTTCTTATAAAGACTATGTATTTCACTGTTAATAAATTTTCTCCATTCAACTGTCTCTTCATCTCTCTTGGGTCCAAAATTTTCCTAAGAACTTTATTCTCAAATACTCATAATCTTCTTTCCTCCCTTAAGTAAGAGTCCATATTTCGCATCCATATAATATAACAGGGAAAATAACAGTTTTATATATTTTCAGTTTAACATTTTTTCAAAGGAGTTGGAATGACAAGAGTCCCTGTAATACATAATATCATGCATTTCCAGAATTGAGCCTATGTTTAATTTCTTTGTGCATCTCCAGAATTGAGCCTATATTTAATTTCTTTGTGCATCTCATTCCTATTTGTAATTATTGTTCCTAGGTATTTGAATGGGGGCACGTCGTAGCGTAGTGGTTAAGGCACTGAGCTACAAGCCAGAGGGTCGAGGGTTCAAGTCCCGTTGGGGTCAGGATTTTTAAACTGACTCAAACCCTCTGGCGGCACCATGGCCCTGGGGTCGACTCAGCCTCTAACGGAAATGAGTACCAGACGCTTGTTCTGGGGGTAAAGGTGGCCGTCACGCAGGGCTGACAACCTGGCTGACATAAAGTGCCGATTGTCTAGAAAAAGTAGGAACCTTAACCTCCTACTACCCCAAGGGCCTCCGGGTCTGTTGTGGGATCACTTTACTTTACTTAGGTATTTGAATTCAGTCACTTCTTCAAAATTTCCCTCATTTGTCATTATTACCTATCCAAGTGTTTTGTGCAGGCGGAAAATATGTTAACTAACAAATTGTCTTTTTCTTTCTATTCCTTACTATGTTGCCACTTCCTGTCCATTGAATTATGTTGTTAGATTGGCAGGTAGAGAGCTGACAAATACTATGTATTTTAATGATCCGTTGTTCTGCGCAGTCAGTGGCAGAATGACTAACTTGACAACCCTGTTACTTTTAGGGTTACGTCTAGGAATGAGCTGGCCCTTCCTTGCCCTTCTCATTACATGTTGCCACTTGTGATTTATTGCGAGGCTGGTAACAGAGAAACGACAAATACTGTGATTTTAAATGATCCGACCGCTTGAGCGTTCCGTGCTTAAATTACTAATTTGACAACCATGTTAAGAAATTTCACACGTGTTTAGAGATCTCCCCCCACATTTGAAGTTGACAATTTTTAATACGTGATCGGATGTACAGTTTTCTCCTACATGCCTTCCACAGATTCAGTATATCGGCGACACTAGCGCTGAAACTCTTCCCCTCCGCCCGTGAACAGTTAACTTGGATGTGTAATAGCTGTCCATTTTCATTATATAATGTATTTCTATAAGTGAATATATATCATCGCTTAAGAAACTATACCGCGTAACTGACACTTTTGGTGAAATTGACATTTTTATACTGTTAGCATCACTGAAGTAGTGCGCTCAGTTAAAACATGTATTAGGATGAAATTTTGTACCATGATCTCGCTAAACTTATATATACAATGGTTTCAATCTATAGGTACTAAGGAGAAAAATAGACAGTTTGTTTGTTTCTCGTGTAAAATATGTATTTTGTTAGTTACGCAGTATTGTTTCTTAAGCGACGATATCTAGTTTTATTGATGATTTCTTCCAATTTCTTAGTGTTACTCAATACAGAGTGTCCCAAATTGATGTATACACTCTTTGAAACATTATTTCTCAGCAACGAAATGAGACAGAAATATAATTTTTATTGTGATCTGGAAAAGCATAGCAACATGTTCATCGATCTTCACGTCTTTATAAACAACAATGGCGGCAAGATTATCATTCGATGAACGTAACTGGTTAGTGAAGTGTTATTGGAAATTGGAGAATGTTGTTGAAGTGCAACGAAGTTGGATGGTTGAATTTGGGAGACTACCACCAACAAGGGTAACAATAACAAGAATCCGAGACAAGATTGAAGACAATGGAATGGTGCAAGATGTGTTGAAAGGTCATTGCGGAAGAAAGAGACATTCAACTGATAACTGTTCTATCATCTTCAAACTTGTCTCGGATTCTTGTTATTGTTACCCTTGTTGGTGGTGGTGTCCCAAATTCAACCATCCAACATCGTTGCACTTCAACAACCTCAATAACACTTCAGTATCCACTTACGTTCATCGAATGATAATCTCGCCACCATTGTTGTTTATAAAGACGTAAAGATGGATGAATGTGTTGCTCTGCTTTTCCAGTGCCTTGTGGATCATACACAACAAAAATTGTATTTTTGTCTCATTTCATTGCTGAGAAATATCGTTTCTAATAGTGTATACATCAATTTGAGACACTCTGTAGTATGTGTTAGTATCTCGTCACTAACCTACTAAATTGTTAATGAATGAGAATTGCATTGGTATTGACGATTTTATTATTAATTTAACACTTCTCATAGAAGGATAAATTATATTTGAAGAGAAAAATTTTCGCCTAGACCGGGACTCGAACCCGGGACCCTTGGCTTTCCGGGCCAAGTGCTCTACCAACTGAGCTACCGAGGCGAGTTACGATCTAGGCGCAAATTTTTCTCTTATGTACGTTGATAATTCCCTCGCGCCAAATGCTTGAAACCATAGCTTCTATCTTTGCAAATGGCGGCTTCTTAGTTAAGAAGAGATTTATTGGGAATTTAACACTACTTTATAGCCAGTAGGGCTTCTATTGACGATTTTATTATTAATTTAACACTTTTCTCTTCAAATATAATTTATCCTTCTATGAGAAGTGTTAAATTAATAATAAAATCGTCAATAGAAGCCCTACTGGCTATAAAGTAGTGTTAAATTCCCAATAAATGTCTTCTTAACTAAGAAGCCGCCATTTGCAAAGATAGAAGCTATGGTTTCAAGCATTTGGCGCGAGGGAATTATCAACGTACATAAGAGAAAAATTTGCGCCTAGATCGTAACTCGCCTCGGTAGCTCAGTTGGTAGAGCACTTGGCCCGGAAAGCCAAGGGTCCCGGGTTCGAGTCCCGGTCTAGGCGAAAATTTTTCTCTTCAAATATAATTGCATTGGTATGTTTAACATGTTTCAGACTGGTGACTTAAACGTTGATGATTTTAAGTTTGTCATAGCTCATCCAAACATTATAACAGAACTTCTACCAGTGCGTGGGCTCATGAAGAAAAAGTTTCCTAATCCAAAATATGGTTAGTATCTTCACAAGACTGGCCTTGTGATGATAGTTTAAGAATCAGATATAGATTAATGAGTTAGTTGGAGAAAATGCTTTAACATCTCACCTCATATAGTTAATTAAGTTATGTCGATAGGAAATAACACTATGAGGTTTTTTAATATTGTTTATTTTTTCTTTCACTCACCTCATACTTCATAACTCCTCGCAGATCCAGGTTTTTTCACATCATTTGTGACATTCTCAATGCTGTGTCACGTTTACAACTGACGTCCAACGGCCTTCTATCCTGCAGACTGACCTCCGTGCCATCTGATGGCTGACCGACGAACTTCCAAATCAATCCCCTCTCCTTATAACCGGGTATTTCAAAATTCATAGTTGTGTTTTCATTCTTGAATATGTAAATTTTTTCCCAAATTGTGAGTTCCTTCGGTTTTACATAGAATAGAAACCAAAACAAAATTACTTAAACAATTGGAAAAACCGAAGGAACTTACAATATGGGAAAAAATTTACATATGAAACAATGAAAACACAACTATGAATTTTGAAATACCCGGTTATAAGAAGAGGGGATTGATTTGGAAGTTCGTCGGTCAGCCATCAGATGGCGCGGAGGTCAGTCTGCAGGATAGAAGGTCGTTGGACGTCAGTTGTGAACGTGACACAGCATTGAGAATGTCACAAATGATGTGACGAAACCTGGGTCTGCGAGGAGTTATGAAGTATGAGGTGAGTGAAAGAAAAAATAAACAAATCATAAAGTTAACTTTATGTTTGTAACTCAATCATTAATGTAAATACCTCATAGTGTTTCCTCCCACTATAATTTTAATTAAAATCAGATATAGATACCTCACTCACCTCATAATTTGTAGAATTTTTTAGTATATTTTTCAGAATTTATATATTAAATTTGGGAATTTTTAACATTATGAGGTTCAATTCATAAGAATTAAATTAATTGTGATTTCTTCTTACCTCTTACTTCTATGTTTTTTTAAACACAGCACTGCAATATTAGCGACCCATTGTCACCATCCTCAGCTGTTTTCACGACTGTCAATTTTTTTTTAACTGCCATCTAGTGTTCTTTTGAAGGAATTATTTTCTAATCTTCTGTTAACTAATAATAAAGTTAACACCCCAGACAACAAAAAATCAGGAATTTATCAAATTGATTGCAAAGAGATTGCAACAGGATATATATAGGAAAAACAAAAAGGAATTTGGAAACTCATAAAAAAAGAACACTTCTGAAACATAAAGAATGAAGCAATTGAAAACTCAGCTATAGCAGCACATATTTTATTAGAGCATCATAGAATTGAAAAAGAAGCAAAACTTTTGAAACGTCTATCCAAGCCTTTGGATTTAACAGTTTGGGAAAAAATATATATTCAAAAAAACCATACATGAACTTTGAGATTCCAGACGAACTGAGCTTGATTACAAAGTTCTTCAAAAATACAACAGATGACAGTTTAGAAAATGATTCATTCAAAAGAACACCAGATGGCAGTTTAGAAAATAATTCATTCAAAAGAACACCAGATGGCAGTTTAGATAATTACCGGCAAAAGAAAAAAAAAATTGACAGTCATGAAAACAGCTGAGGATGGTGACAATGGGTCGCTGATACTGCAGTGCTGTGTTTTAAAAAACATAGAAGTATGAGGTAAGAAGAAATCACGATTCATTTAATTCTTATTTTTCAGAATGCTTGCATTCCATCATCAGCTTGTTATGACTATATCTGACTCTTAAATTGTTATTAATATAAACTTCATACTGTTACTTCCTATAAAAATATTAATTGGCCTTATGATTTTTTCCCTCTTACCTTTTTTTTAGATGTTACTATATTTTTGCTTCTGTCCACCGTTGTGGTCCCCAGGTAGCATGCTGCCTTCTCGCGCAGTGGGCCCGGATTCGATCCCCAGTCGAGACAAGTTTCCTGGGTGAGGTTTTTTTTTTTTTTTGGGGTTTTTCCTCACCTGTAAACCAAATGTCAGGATACTTTAAGGCCCAAACGGTCCCCAAACATCATCTGGCCATTATTATAATCAATATCATATTCACGTCATTAGATTAAGTTTAGGATTAAGACTTCTCCTTGCGCATCATTACCCATTGTCATCACCCATCATATCATTGGGGCAGCATAACTCTGACTTCCAGGCGCCCCAACCTCAGAAGTGGGTTACAATATGCCAGTACCAGGAGAGAATACCAGTAATGTCGAAATGACAAGCTGGTGGCATTGAACAAAAAAAAATAATATATATATATATATTTGCTCCACTCTTATTCAATATATATATTAACAGAGTAGTGCAAGAATGGAAACAAACAGTAAACAGTAGAATTTCAATAACTAGGAATAAAATAATTCAAACAATATTATATGCTGATGATCAAATAATATTATCAGATTCCGAAGATAGCTTACAAATAGCAGCATATCAATTATTCAAAATTGCCAGCAAATATAATATGAAAATTTCCACATCAAAATCCAAAACAATGGCAATGTGTGGAAAAAACATACAACGGGTGAAAATTGAGATTTAATGGAAAAATTATAGAACAAGTGTCAGATTTCTCTTACTTAGGAAGTGTATTTGCAGAGTATAAGAGTGACATTGATTCAAAATTACAAAAATGAATGGGGTAATACGATGACATTTTGGTAAACAGATGAAGACAGAGACAAAACTAAGATTACATAACATCACATCAAAAGCTGCCCTAAAATATGGAAGTGAAATTTGGATTTTAAATAAAAGAAACTCTCATAAACTTCAAGTAAGCCAAATGCGCTTCTTACGATCATTGTTAGGAGTTAATAGACTGGATCACCAAAGGAACACTACTATCAGGGGAAAACTTGGAGTAACAAGTTTAAATGAAGATATACAAAGATACCAACAAGAATGGAAAAATCATCTGAGAAGAATGGCAAGAAATAGACTTCCAAAATTGGCATTCCAATATACCCCAACTGGACATAGGGACCAAGGAAGACCAAAACATCGGTGGAAAGATCAAGACCATCTTCGCTAGGTTTACCATACAGGCCACATGGCCTAAAACGAATTTGTTCATGATGATGATATTTGCTTGTATAGAGCTTATGTATTCCTTTGTCTTTTGAGACAGTAAATTATGAGGAAAAAATTAAGTGAAAAGTGCATTTTTCTTAAAAATTCACTGAAATTACAAGCAGAAATAGAATATTGTTTTTTTTTTTCACTCACCTCATACTTCCTAACTCCTCGCAAACCCAGGGTTTCGTCACATCCTTTGTGACAATATTAAAAAACCTCATAGTGTTATTTCCTATCTACATAACTTCAGAAATAGAATCTTTAAAAAATATAGCAATGCTGCAAATTCTCATGCTCATACTGGCCAACATAATAGGAATAATTGAAAAGTTCACCATGCTGGCTCAGGTGGTAATATGTCTGCTTCCTAACTAATGGGTCCAGGTGCAATACCCGGCAGGGTTGAACATTTTAATTGTAATTATTTTGAGTTGATTATTTTGACTCACCTCATATTTCTTGATTTTTATGCAGACCAGGTTTTGTTTCTCTTGACGATTTTTATTATTAATTTAACACTTCTCATAGAAGGATAAATTATATTTGAAGAGAAAAATTTTCGCCTAGACCGGGACTCGAACCCGGGACCCTTGGCTTTCCGGGCCAAGTGCTCTACCAACTGAGCTACCGAGGCGAGTTACGATCTAGACGCAAATTTTTCTCTTATGTATGTTGTAATTCCCTCGTGCCAAATGCTTGAAACCATAGCTTCTATCTTTGCAAATGGCGGCTTCTTAGTTAAGAAGACATTTATTGGGAATTTAACACTACTTTATAGCCAGTAGGGCTTCTATTGACGATTTTTATTATTAATTTAACACTTCTCATAGAAGGATAAATTATATTTGAAGAGAAAGATCGTAACTTGCCTCGGTAGCTCAGTTGGTAGAGCACTTGGCCCGGAAAGCCAAGGGTCCCGGGTTCGAGTCCCGGTCTAGGCAAAAATTTTTCTCTTCAAATATAATTTATCCTTCTATGAGAAGTGTTAAATTAATAATAAAAATCGTCAATAGAAGCCCTACTGGCTATAAAGTAGTGTTAAATTCCCAATAAATGTCTTCGTAACTAAGAAGCCGCCATTTGCAAAGATAGAAGCTATGGTTTCAAGCATTTGGCACGAGGGAATTACAACATACATAAGAGAAAAATTTGCGTCTAGATCGTAACTCGCCTCGGTAGCTCAGTTGGTAGAGCACTTGGCCCGGAAAGCCAAGGGTCCCGGGTTCGAGTCCCGGTCTAGGCGAAAATTTTTCTCTTCAAATATAAATATTTGTTTCTCTTGTTCGACACTGTCAATGCTTCCAACTGTTGTTTTGCAGTTATCCATCCTGTAAGTTGATTTCTGCTCCCTCTGCTGCCAGACCGATGAACTTCCAAATCAATTTTTTTTTTCTTTTTCTTGGGAATTTCAAAATTCATGGTTTTCTTTTTATTCTTGCAGATGTAAATTTTTACCCAAAGTGTGAGTTCCTTAGATTTTTCTAACTGTTTTAGTAATTTGGCCTTAGTTTCAATTCTGAGTTTTTCTGACTATGAATTGAAACTAAGGCCAAATTCGTAAATTAATGAGTCATTTTTTCACATCTTACCTCATATTTTATGTTTCTTTAAACACGGGAACTAGTTTTCAAGAAAAGGATCTCTCTCATTTTCAACCGACATTATTGAAAATGAGAGAGATCTTTCTCTTGAAAACTAGTTCCCGTGTTTAAAGAAACGTAAAATATGAGGTAAGATGTGGAAAAATGACTCATTAATTTACGAATTAAGAACCTCATAATGTTATTTCCCATATTTAACTATGAATAATGCCAAATTACTAAAACAGTTAGAAAAATCTAAGGAACTCACAATTTGTGAGAAAATTTACATCTGCAAGAATAAAAAGAAAACCGTGAATTTTTAAATTCCAGGTAAAAAAAAAAATTGATTTGGAAGTATGTCAGCCAGCCAGCAGAGGGGGCAGAAATTAACTTACATGATGGACAACCGCAAAACGACAGTTGGAAGCATCAACGAGGTCGCGCAAGAGAGATAAAACCTGGTTTGCATAAAAATCAAGAAATATGAGATGAGTCAAAATAACCAACTCAAAATAATTAAAAGAAACCTCATCGTGTTATGTAAAATTTTCAATCTCAGGTCAGGAGGGGTGGTTGTACAATTTTTAATAGTTAGATTGTACACCAGGTTCTTGCATTAAATTGCAAACTCCTCCGCGGTACATATATTGAGAAGGCATGTGATGCTGTTGATAGTCATTCATCCATCAGAGGGGAATGGAAAGTGTGGTGGTCCCCTTGGTGCTTTTGAAAGGATTAGGTTATTTCACACAACACACTTAACACTACACAAACAGACAAACACATTGGCTTAGGCTTTCACAGCCGGAGTTAGTATGATGATCTTGAAGAAGATTTCTGGGCTCTTGGCTGTGGTCTTGAGGCTTGTAGTTCCCCGACCTTTCGCAAGATACTGCATCTGGCATCCTCAAGGGTTGTCTTGAAACTGACAATAATTGCCAGTCTCAAGACAACCCTTGAGGATGCCAGATGCAGTATTTGGTGAAACTTCGAGGAACTACAAGCTCAAGACCAAGGCCAACAGCCCAAAAATCTTCAAAATCATCAGAAAAACATACGTTCATCCTACACTCATCTCTATAAACAATAGATAAATTATCGGTTGATGTTTTTGATATCGTCCAATTTCTAATAGTCAATTTTGCCAGTCCTTCCAATCTCCTGGTTGTAGATGTTTCTCCTTCATGTATAAATATATTCCCTGACTCCAGGAGGTTTTAAGTCTTCCTCTGCCTTGTCTTTCCTCACGTTTCCATTCCAAAACACATTTTGATAGTCGTTCCTCTTCCATTCGCTGGACATGTCCATACCATCTTAATTGCTGAGTTTTAATATAATTTAAAATACTGTCCTCAATCTTCATTTTCTCCCTTATAACTGAGTTTCTAATTTTTCCTTTCCTTGAAATTTTTGCTACCCTTCGTATAAAATCCATTGCATTGCCAAAAGATACAAGATTAAATAATCTATGTAAAGTGGTCTGCTGAAGTTGTACATGAATTGAAAATAGAAAACATTAATGCCATTCTTTTTTTTTTAAATCATTAGGAAATAACATTATGAGGTTTAATTTAATAATTGATGGGGCAACAGCCTTGAAACATATGTCCAACTAAACAATCATATGAGGTAAGAATGTTAAAAAGTACAAACTCAATTATTAATGCCATCTGTCTACCCAGTATGTAACCTGAAGCACGAAAAAGTGAAGTGGGTAGCATTAGAACACATACACAATTGGAAAAAAAAGGTTGAAGTAATGGATATCTTCACTTTTTCTATAATGACAGTAGAGTTGAATTGTAACTTGCACATAAAGTAAGACCTAGTTATACCTCAAAATTAAAAATAAAGTGAAATTTGAACAGCTGAAGGAATTTTCAAGTCTGTTCTCTATCTAGATGAGGAGAAAAGTGACATAAGCAATGTTCTGTTATAAATGAGTTGGTTATTTTGACTCATCTCATATTTCTACCTCATTAATAACACTGAGCAACAAAAAAGAAACTTTTTTTTTTGTCTCAGAAAGAAAAATATGTGATTCTGATAGTATTTCTTTTCCTGAATTCAAATATGATATCGGTTTTTCTCCATCATGCAAGGTTTCCGAGAGACAGGTTTTTATAATTTCAAACGCTTTAATATTTTCTATATTCGTAACTACACAATATTCGAACATTTGGACTCACCTAGAAAGTAAGAAATTACGATTTTCTGATATATTTTGCCTGTGGGGCATCCCTCTTGATGGTCCAACAATAATCGGCCAGCATATTAGGATTCCATTTGTCTTGATATCTCTTTTCCATAGCTGAAATCTCCTGATGAAAGTGTTCCCCGTGCTCATTGCTCACTGCGCCAAGATAATAAATGGACGAAAAAATGTTTATTAAAAAAATAATTATTTAAATCCATTAATTGAAATTGAAATAAAAAAAACTGTGGGTGACGAATACATATTTGAAAACACGATAAAAAACTGCATGAGACAAAAATCATGTTGACCAGTGTTATTAAAAGAAACCTCATAGTGTTATTTCTACATACATTAAATAAACAATGTTCATCCACTTCTGTGTTTAACACATGTGGCTAATAAGGCCAGAAGCTGGCTGATAGACCTCATGGAGTTGTTTTTTTTTAACTGTAAACTAATATAATTTTATGAAGTATGATAGTCCATGACTATAGATTATATAGGTAGCTTTTTGTAATTTTTTTTTAACATATTACAATGTTATCCAAATAGAAGTATTCAATAATTTTTATTTCTAAATTCTAAATCATTAATTTAATGTGACTTTTTACGTATATTTGAAAAAATATATTTTCGAAGGAAACAAGATTTTGCCATAATTTTCATAAATTTATTATAAAAACATATTTTTATTATTACTGTAAAGACTGTTAATTTTGGAAATCACTTCTATTTTTTAGGTACCTTGGGTCCTAACATTGCTGAATTAGTAGCAAAGTATTCCTTTGGGATGGAATATACTGCAAATGTGTCTGTGAATTTGAATGATTTCGGATGGATTTTTGCTGCATTTGGAAAGGTAAGCGCTTGGAATTGTCCAACATAATTTATTCAATTTATTTATCATTTGCGACATTAATTTGGAATGGTCCCTTTGTGTGTACATAGAAGTGAATGATATTGTTTTCAGATTTTGGATTCATCATTCCATCATTTAGTTATTATTCTTTCATAAAAAATTAATTTGTCTTTAAGTATATTTATTAGTGCAAAAAAATTAATGTTTTATGAACATGAATTATGGATAAGAAACAAATGAATCGTGAATTCTTCTTACCTCATATATCTATATAATTTTTTTAACACACCGCAGTATCGGAAAAAACATCTTTTCCATCCTCAGCTGTTTTCACGACAGTCAATTGTTTCTTTTGCTGGTAATTATCCAAACTGCCATCTGGCATACTTTTGAAGAAGTAATTTTCCAAAAATATGTTTTTTCCGATACTGCGGTGCTGTGTTAAAAAAACAGATATATGAGGTAAGAAGATTTCACGATTCATTTGATTCTTGTTAAGAAAACCTCATAATGTTCTTCTTCTTCTTCCTTCCAAGTATTAGGCCAAGGCCTGTTACGATCCTATAGAAAATTTTCCCTCCAACGTTTCATAGGACGGCCTAGTGATCTTCGTCCTCTTGGTATATAATTATAAACAGCTTTGGGGATCCGATTTGAACTCATTCTTTCAAGATGGTGTTTCCAATTTAGTTGGTACTGTTTAATATATTCCAAAATTGGTGTAGTCTTCAATTCTTTTAAGATATCGGTGTTCCTTTTCCGATCCCATCTGGTGTAACCCGCTGTTCTGCGCATGAATCTCATTTCACAAGCCGTTATTCTGCTTTCATGTCGTTTTCTTAGTGTCCATGCTTCACTACCATAGGTCAACACTGGTCTAGCCAAAGTGTTATATAAACGTAATCTGGTGTTTTTTTGTACAAGGGATGGTTTCATAACTTGATTAATAATTCCTAAACTTTTATTATAACTAGTAACTTTTTCAGGGATATCCTTTTCATCCCAGATAGAGAGATATTTAAATTGATTAGATCTCTCTAAAATTTTATTCTGAAGACAGATTTTACTTTGTATGGGGTCCTTCCCATGAAATGCCATAATTTTAGTTTTGTTAATTGATATTTCCATATTAAATTTGGCACCTATTTTTTGTAAATTATAAATTGATCGTTGCAAATCATTTTCGAAAAGTGCCAGAAGAGCTAAATCGTCTGCAAAAAGAATAGCATCGAGTTTGAGATTCCTATTGATGGGTATATATCCTCGTTGAGTTTTCCTCCACTCATTTATTAATTTATTCATGTATATAATGAAAAGCACCGGTGAAAGTCCACATCCCTGTCTTACTCCAGTGTTGATCTTTTCCCAAGAAGATAATTTGCCATCTTGTTTAACAGAGATTTCATTATCTTTATAGATGTTGAAGATATTAGTAATATATTGTTGTGGAACGTTATCATCAGCTAAAATTTGTAGTAATATATTTCTGTCTACTTTGTCAAAAGCCTTTATGAAGTCAACGAAGGCGATATGAGTTTCTATATTGAATTCCTTGTGCTTTTCTAATAGTAGTTTTAGAGTAAAGAATCCATCTGTACAAGATCTACCCTTTCTGAATCCATTCTGCTCTTCTCCAGTTATATTTTCATAAATTTTCCTCTCAATTTATTCTTAACTATATTAGCATAAATTTTATATCCAGAGTTCAACAAGCTAATTCCACGATAGTTATCTTTGATTTGGCGACTTCCTTTTTTTGAAGATTGGTATTACAATGGATTTGTTCCAGCTTTGTGGTGGTTCTTGTCCTTCCCATATCATATTAAGGAGAATAAGAAATCTGTCTAAAAATTTTTTAGTTGAAAATTTAAATAATTCTTTATTAATGTGGTCTTCTCCGGGAGCTTTGTTACTTTTTAATGATTTAACAACATCAGTTAATTCATCTATAGAAATTTGTTCCAAAGCAGTGTTATTAGAGATTGGTATTTGTAATAAATCATCCTTTTGTGTCCATAAATGATGAAAGTAGGTAAACCAAGATTCTTTAGATATGCAATTTAAATGTGCATTTTCTCTTGAATCATTATTTAAATTTTTTAAAACTATATATTTTTGGTTGAGGCCTAGTGATATAATTTTCCAAAAATGAGACAAATTGTTCCCAGCTTTGTCTATGTTTTTTGCGAACTTCAATTTTAGCTATGGCTCTCTTCCTATGATACTCTACTTTATCTTCACCTCATAATGTTAAAATTCCCAAATTGATAAATGAGTTGGAGAAAATGTTATAACATCTCACCTCACAAAGTTGCATGTCTTCACGATACTGGTTTCAAAAGTATAGTATTACTTCCATCTTCGGTCAAATTCCAACTGACGAAATTTCAACAGTTGGAATTTGACTGAAGATGGAAGTATAATACTATACTTTTGAATCCGGTATCGTGAAGACACGCAACTTTGTGAGGTGAGGTGTTAAAACATTTTCTCTAACACATTTATTAATATAAATACCTCATAGTGTTTCCTCCCACTGTAAATTTAATTAAATTCCCAAATTGATTATATTAAAATGAATTATGGAGTTATATGAGTTATCTGTATATCTAAATATATAAAACTCAGCTTTGAAATACAGAAGCTAATAAAATTATTTTAAAATTATCTTAAAAATAAATAGGAAAATAATGGCACTATACATCAACTGTATATAGACTTCAAAAAAGCATACAATTCAATTAAGAGGGTGAAATTATATAGTATCCTGCTGGAGTTTGGAATTCCTAAAAAGTTAGTTACACTTATTTAAATGTGTCTAAATGACACAAAGAGTAGGGTGCGTTTAGGCAAACAGTTTTTTGATACTTTTCAAATTTACAATTGGTCTCCTTCTTCTTCACAGTTTAGGCTTATTTACTAGCCTGTTCCGCCTCCAAATTGCTGTTCTTTCCATCTTTTCCTTGGTCTTCCCAAACTTCTTCTTCCTCGTGGTGAATAGTTGTATGCTGCTTTGGGTATTCTATTCTCAGTCATCCTTGCCAAGTGTTCTGTCCAGTTTGTTCTGTATTTCTCTATTGTTGTGTTTAATTCCTCTACTTTTAGTTGATGTCTTATTTCTGTGTTGTGTTTTTTGTCTGTTCTTTGATATCCTGCTATTGGTCTGGCAGATTGTTGTGTTGTGCAATGGGTCTCCACTATTTTGTTTTATATCAGAGCATGCCATCAAATCTTTAGAGGATGAAAAAGGCCTGCTAACTGAATTATATCAATAAGCTGTTTATATTGATGATGTATTATTAGACAAAAGTGAGGAGATACTAAGGGTCTACACGCATACTCAATTAAGTAACACTAACAAATTGTGGCTGGATGTAAACTTCAATAAAACTAAATATATGCTCACACTTAGAAATATATTGTATATTGGAAATGACAGTTAATGACAAATGAATAAAATTTTGAAGAAGTGACTGAATTCAAATACCTAGGAACAATAATTATAAACAGAAATAAAGTGCACAATAAAATTCAACATAAGCTCAATTCTGGAAATGCATGCTATTGTGCATTAAAGGGACTCTTGCCATTGCAACTTCTCCAAAAAAAAAAAAAAAACTGAAATTATACACAACTGTTATTCTCCCAGTTATATTACTTGGATGGGAAACATGGACTCTTACTTTAAGGACAGAGAAATAATACAAGTATTTGAGAATAAAGTTCTTAGGAAAATTTTTGGACTAAAGAGAGATAAACAGACAAGCAAATGGAGAAGACTGCATAACAGTGAGCTATGTAATTTTTATGGTAATAAGAACAGTTAAGTCTCATTGGGAATTTAAATATTACTTATAAAGCCAGTAGTGCAAACCCCAGTCTAGCCGTATATTTTTCTTTTCAAATATAATTTGTCCATCATTAAGATGTTTAAAAACGAATAATATGAACATCAATAGAGTGTGTTTGTTGACCCTTAGTATCTCATCACTATTACCAAATAATATGATAATTCTATATAAAAATAAATGTTCAGTTATGTAAACATATGTTATATGTTCTGAAATATTAAAAATATGTACTGTACCCTTAAATATAGATTAATATGGAAAAACAAAAGTGTCTTGAACCACTCCAAATACTCTAATTCATAAACATATAACAAAATATTAACTTCAATACAAAAACAAATGTGTGTTTACATATAAAACCTATCCCTGGTTCTAGATACTCCATAGCACACCATCTGACTGCTGGTCTCACATCCTCATGTGATAATCACAGAGGTGGACGGTCATCCAGAGAATATAGGGGTGACATGTGGTTAGCATATAGAGTCCCCTAGCCGTTGTAGTTGGTTTTCTCAATGGAGCCCCTACTTATTGTACCTACCCAAATTCCTCATGATGCTGGATGGACACTGGTCCCATACTGACTAAAATTTTGTGAGAAAATTTCTTTCTCCATTGGGACCTGAATCAGCTAAAGTCTCTTAGCTCTGCATCAACTATGACATGGGACATTTCTAGATTTTTTTTTATTCAGGATTGTTTCTGTTATTTACACAGGTATTCTCAATCAAAATATACTTTTTTTTCTTTCACCCTTCCCGTCTTGTGTGTCTGTTTCTGTCATATTTCTCTTTTCATATTTGTCTTGAATTCCCTTTATCCATGTGTGGCTTTGGTCTACCAAGTTTTCCTTTTCCAGGAGGTATCCATTTTAATACTTCTTTGTTTATTAAATTAATATTGAGAAGCTAAAGCTATTACTATGATAGAAATAAGTAAATTAATGAACACGATTAAATTATTGTAAATCAATGGTAAAGAGAAACATATTTGCCTGAACCGGGAATCAAACCGCAAACCTTTAGCTTTCCGTGCTAATGGGACCAGTAGAGTAAGGTAAAGGAAGGATTTCTGCTTGGATGGGAATGAAGCCTCGATTAGCTCAGTGGACAGAGCATTAGCACGGAAAGCTAAAGGTTCGGGGTTCGATTCCCGGTTCAGGCAAAAAATTTTCTCTTTACCATTGATTTACTTCTTTGTTTGTTTGTTTCTGTGTCCCTTCTTCTCATTATATGCCCATACCATCTTAGTTGGATTTCTTCAATCTCTTGTACATTATTCTTTTCTACATTCATAATTTTTCTTATTGTATTATTATTTTTTTTATTTTATTTACATTTTTTATGTATTTTTTCTAGATATGGACTTAATAATACAGTATTGGCATAATAAAAAATGTTAATATAATGAAATCTGAAATTAGTTTTTAAGTAAAGCTATTACTATGATAGAAATAAGTAAATTAATAAACACAATTAAATTATTGTAAATCAATGATAAAGAGAAAAATTTTTGCCTGAACCGGGAATCGAACCCCGAACCTTTGGCTTTCCATGCTAATGCTCAGGCAAAAATTTTTCTCTTTACCATTGATTTACAATAATTTAATTGTGTTTATTAATTTACTTATTTCTATCATAGTAATAGCTTTAGCTTCTCAATATTAATTTAATAAATAATGCTATAGCTGTGTGGAGTCCCTTCATGTCTTCTTCAGGTAGAAGCCATTCATTGTGTATTTGTGAATGATGATTCATTGCAATTGAATGTGGAACTAGTAGAGTAAGGTAAAGGAAGGATTTCTGCTTGGATGGGATTGAAGCCTGGATTAGCTCAGTGGTCTGAGCATTAGCATGGAAAGCTTAAGGTTCAGGGTTCGATTCCTGGTTCAGGCAAACATTTTTCTCTTTATCATTGATTTATAATAAAATAATATTTATTTTCTAGCTTGATATGGAAACATCTCATCTTGAAGAAAATTTTACTACCCTTATTGAAGATGTAAATGCAATGAGACCTAAACGGGAAGGTCCATTTATTACAAAATGTTGTTTAGTAAGTTTGCCATTATCGGAAAGGTTAAAAATAAATTACAGTAAGTATATAGGTGAAGAAGAAACTAGTGGAGATGTTCAAGAAGAAGATGATGATGAAACTGAAGAAAGAGAGGAAAGTGACGATGAAACAAATAAAAATGACAAGAAAAAAGCTGCTTCTGCAGTTTAAAAAAAAATTAAGAACGTAGTTATATGTTGGATTCTGTATTAGAATGTCAATAAATAATATCATTTTAATATTGTGTGTATTTATTAATCTTGCTTTTTTTTTACTAAATCCAGGTTTTCCAATTAAATTCATCTGATTATGACTATTCATTATTATTCCATTTTTTAAACAATATATTTCAAAAACTTTGATAATTTATATTTTAGGATATAAAACATTAATGCCAGAATTGTGCAATTTCAAAATAAACAGCAACATTCACTGTTATATAAGTCATTGTTGAATTTATTGAATTTATGTGATAATATAACAAAATAAAATAAAACAAAGATAATGCAATTTATGGCCCTACCTATAGAATAAACATGTCTTCTAATGTATTCCAACCTCACACCAGTGTGCTATAATGAGGATACACAAAAGTTCCTGCTTGACCTGCAGCTTTTTAAATCAAACTAACTAGTTGAACAGCATAAATTAAAGATTGGTTAGCATGTTATTTATTTGAGAGAGGAAGACAAAATTATCTCACCATTAAACTAATCATCTGGATGGGTAATCATCATCATTGGAGTGACAGTCCTTTTAGTTTGACCTTAGCCTCCCTCATAACAACCATCCATTCTCTTCGGTCAATGGCCTTATTTCTCCAATTTTTTATGCCAATCTTCCATAGGTTGTTGTTGTTGTTTTCAAATGCTGGGCCTTGGCACCGAAGCCATTAGCGTTCTTGCTCTCCAATATTTCTCTATTGTGGATCCAACAGGTAATACTTCACAGGTTTGTAGGTGTTCTTCATTCATTTCTTCGTCTTTATTGCATAGAGGACAATTTGGATTCGTGTAGATTCCTATTTTATATAAATGTTTGGCTAAATAGTCATGTTCTGTAAGCAGTCTAAATGTTGCTACTGTAGTTTTACGTGGAAATTCTGGAATAATATCTGGCTTCTTTACTAAATGTCTTCCATAGGTTTGCCTGTACATAATCCATCCATCGTAACCTAGGCCTCCCAACTTTTGTCCTTCCTTCCAGCTTAGCGTTTGATATCCTGGGCAAACATGTCTTGTTCATTCTGCAAATATGGCCCAACCATTCGACACGTCCAACTTTAATATCTATAACTATATCATTATCTTTATGTAAGTTATATATTTCCTGGTTAAGATCAGTCCGGCTATTACTTTTGCGTTTCTCAAGTGGTAGTTTTTTATGGAGTAGGGTTGTTAGCCCTATGCCCAACCTGGAGGACCAGATCTCCATATTTATTACCCCTGGAGACAGGGTGGCCCAGCTATACCCCCAGACACTGGATAGCTCAGGTACCTCGGGGTTGCCGCTCCCTGTACCCACTGTGGTGGACCCCTGAGGGGTCTGGATTTATTCTGTATGGTGCACAAGAAAATGACAATAGAATGGGATAGATTGGCATTGATGTCAGTCTTAAATAAAGATTAAAAGCAGAATATAAAAAGCGCTTAAATAATTAAATACAAAACTAATAACATAATTCCTATGAAAGCTGATAAAGGTAATGCAAAAGTTTTATTGAACAATGAAGATTACATAAACAAAACTAAACAATTTATAGAAGAAAACAAAATTCAGAAAATAAACAAAGATCCAACAAACAAATACCAAAGAGAAATAAAGAACTTTTAAAAAATAGTAACAAAATAATTCAAGATGAAGATAAAATTAATACAACAAACAATCCTGTAATTAAAGAATAAACTAACAAACTATAAATGGACCAATACAATGTTGTCAATTGTATGAATGTTCCAAATTATAAAGTATCTAAACTAATTGCTAAAAAAACTTAAAAAATAAATATACAATCAAAAATTCATATGATCTAGCATACTTAATTATAAACATAGACATAAACATCAATACAAAAATGGCATTGTTTGCTATCAGAAATCTTTACACGAACATCCCAATCGAAGAAACTGTAAAAATAATAAAACAACATTTAGAAGAAGAAAATATAGATAAAACCTATATTGAGTAACTAAGTCATCACCATCATCATCCATGCAAGTATTAGGCCATATGGCCTGCTATGGTCTCAAAGAGGAGTTTTCCATCCAGCACTTTGTTGGACATCCCAGTGATCTTTTGCCTTGGGGGCAGTAACGAAGCACGGCTTTTGGAATTCTATGAGATGGCATTCATTGAAGATGGGCTTTCTAATTGTTCTGGTAGTTGTGTATATGGTGAAGAATTGGAAATCCAACTCTTCCATAATTTTCTCATTTCTTTTATGGTCCCACTTTGTATAGCCTGTTGTATGGCGCATAAATCGCATCTCATTTGCTCTTATTTGGCTTTCATCTCTTCTTCGTAATGTCCATGCTTCACTAAAGTAAAATGATCAATATATCGCTAAAACAAAATTACACAAATTCAATAACAAATACTTTACACAAAATGGCGGTATACGTAGGGGTAGTCCTACTTCTGGTATATTATCTGTAATTTTTATTGCAAAATTTAGAAAAAAAATATTTTTAAGAATTGAAAGAAAGGTTTAATATAAAACTAATAATAAAACATGTTGACGATGTCCTAATGATTTATGAATAATGAAAATTCAGTAGCGAAACATATTTTGATAGAACTACATTTTGATAGAACTAAATAGGATGCATGAAAAAATAAAATTCACATCAGAAACAGAAAACAATAATTCAATAAATTACCTAGATCTTACCTTAACAAAAAAATTAAATAGCTATAGTTTAGTTTGGATATCGGTATATATAGAAAACCTACGAGCAACATAATCACTATCCATAAAACATCCAGACACCGTCCACAATAAAAAATTAGCAATTTTACCAGCGTAATCAACAGAATGATGAAATTACTACTTACCCAAGAAAATTATAATAAGGAATTAAATTATATAAAAACTTCTGGCTTATGAAAATGAGTATAATGAAGAAATTATTAATACATTAATTATAAAACAAGAGTTAAAAGAAGGACTAACAAATATAACACAGTTAAGTAGGGAAATTGTTAAAAGTAATAATAAATGGGTATCATTATCATATACGGGTATAGAAACACAAACGTTAGCAAAAATCTTCAAAAAACATGATAAAAACATAACAATTGCCTACAGAACAAAGAACAGATTACAAACTAAATAATATAATTTTAAATAAAATAAAGGAAACGAACATATATAAATAAAGGTGTTTATAAAAATTTAAATGTAATAGGTGTGACAAATTTTATATTGGAAGAACTACTAGAAACTTGACTACAAGATTTAATGAGCATTTTACAGATTTCGTGAATAATGAGGGCAAATAAAGTTTTTTTCAAAATACATAGTAGAAGCAGGACATCAATTTAGCACAAAAGACAATGTATTATCGATCTTGCATAAAGAAAACGATACATCGAAAATCAACTTTCTCGAAGAGTTAGGAATTATAAAGGAAACCACAAACAAACACCTGTAAATTGAGAACATACCCAGGAATGTGAACCCTCTGGATAAAATAATTACCAGCAACAGTCAGTACCAAACTGAAAGCAGAAGATGAAACTTAAGATTTTTAAAGGTCTCCTACAAAACTACACTGTTGATTGTTGAGGACGACTTCTGAGATCTCAGGTACTGTTTTATATTTCTTAAAATTTTTGATGTCCTTTATTGTCAAGGTCAGGTCATTAAATTTAAAATGGCATAAGAAATTTGTGCTTGTTACTGTACAAATCATAATTAATCATTTAGTTTATTTTAAAATCAAACTAACTATTGAATGGCATAAGTGGGAAAGAATGAACAAACTCCTGACATTTCACTACTTTGCCCATTGCTAGAATGCTGAGGGGGTGGGTGATAAAAAGCAGTGTTAGGCGCATTTCAGCTACTATGAAAGGAAATCAAAATTAATTTTTATAAAGTTAATAGAAGTACTAGTGTTGCCTTATGGTTCAGAGTTTTGGATATCGATAAAAAAAAAAAAAAAAAGGAAATGAGAATTGAACTAGCAGAAATGAGATTTCTGAGATCTGTTGGAGGATGTATTTTCTAAATAAAAAAAGGTTGCGAAGATAAAAATAGGGAACTAAACATCTTTAAATTATTAGAATAAAACAAGGTAGAATTGAATGAATGAATGAGTCACTTCTTATCTTACCTCATACTCTATTTTTAAAACATTTGGAAAAACCTTTAGAATTGACAGTTTGGGAAAAGAAATATATTTAGAAGAACAAATTTAGATCCATGAATTTGAAATTCCTGATGAACATGACTTGATCTCGAGGTTCATCAGATCAACACCAGATGGTAACGTTATAGATGAAGATTCCAACAAAAATCCGGTAGTCATTATGTCGGTTGAAGATAAGAGGGACTCCTCTTGAAAACTGCAGTTCCCATATTTAAAAAAAAGAAGTATGAGGTAAGATAAGAAGTGACTCATTCATTTATTGAATTAAGAACCTCATAATGTTATTTCCCATATTTAACTATGAATGAAGAAGGTAGAATTGATTGGAAAAAATATATATAAATAAAGAAAGGCAACCTTATACCAAAACTGGGGATGCACAAAGGCCTTGGTCAAGGAGTAGTAGAAATTTTGGAAGACCGAAAATAAAATAGAGTCATCACTAAATGATGGGTCAGTTGCAAACGAACTACTTCAGTGAAGCACTTCTTCTGTAAGAACTCTTCACTCCTGAAGTGTCATTCACGATCGAAGTTCTCCAAAGTAATTTGTGATTTAAGTGTCATTCACAAATGAAGTTCTCAAATGTCATTCACGAAAGAGATGAGCTAGAGAATGGTTTGTATGAGAGAGACAGGACTTCATTCCCTAAACCCTTTGCTGTTCACTCCTTTTTTCTATGAAAAATTAAAGGAATGTGTAGTTAAAAAAATAATTCTACCTTGAACCATTTAGTAGGCGTACTGATATATGACAAAAAGACTATACCTGCTACTGAATGGGTTGAAAAGTGACAATAATTATAATAGAAAACCTGCTGTTTAAAGAGTTGAAGAATATCTAATAAAGGTTAAAGTTAGTTTTTTTTTTTTTTTAATTTTTCAATTCCTGTACATCCTTTGAAAAATCAGAAGAGATTATAATGAAGATTGAAAATTTAAATTGTCATTCATTAAGTTTCATAAAAAATACTTCCAGAAATTACTTTTGATATCTATGGTAATGGTATGTAATATTTACATATGCAGTTTTCTCGTTCACACATTAGATATCGTCTATTATAATTTTCAGCTACAGATCTCCCATCATTTTCTGGGGAGCTGACTTTGCCTGTATCTTATCTCTCTCTGTTATTGTCTATATATAATTTTCATGTAGTCTTTTGGCACCAAAATATTTTATAAAACTTCAGAGTTGTATCTTTCCTTGCTTTGGTTTATAAAGATGTACTCTATATTTTTGTGACATGAAATATTACTGCCTAGATATTAATACATTTCAAATTATATTAAAATATAAGATAAATAATCTGATTTAATGCCATTAGAAATATATTTTCATTTACATTGATAAAATTGTACATTTTCTATCAACTATCTAGCAGTTTTACCAAATAAATTGTTAAAAAAGACATAACATTGTAAACATTACATTCATTAACAGTTCTGGTAATCCAGATATTTCGACGTTGACATTCCCTCTAAGATATGGTATAGTGGTTTGAGATTGTCATTTAATTATAATTCTGGGATTCATATTTGGAAATCCTGAGTTCATATCCTGTTGGGGACCAATCGACAGGATTTTTCCCTGGTTTTCTTCAATTGTCAAGGCAAATCGTGGATTGGAATTTTGTTAGCAATACCCGTTTCATCATGTTCGCCATTTCATAGTATTCATTCTTCATTACATGTATTCAGTCACAACTGATGACACGTATCCATTGCATACTTGGTATGTAAATTGCAACAGGGCTGCATATACATGTAGTTTTTGTGGGCATTGAATGACCATGAGGTTAAAAGAAGGAGAGATAGGAAAGACAGAAATGAACCCTTTGGCCTCAAATACTCTAATACCATCAGGGTCGAAGAAAACAAGAGGTCAGTCAAAGGAGACAGGATAGGAAAGCAAAACGAGAGATCTGGTACTAGAAAAGGAAGAAATACAAAATTGGTCTATAATCCATCAAGCTGAACCAGTGCTAATTGGTGGGTAGCCCATCCCTTTAGTTCATATTGCATAAACAATATGTTAACAGCTGCAGAACAAGATGCTGGGTTATTGTCCAGGTTGGTTCCTGTAAGCTTTCAATCTAGAAAGAATTAGAGGGTCTCCTCCCCGTTTAAAACAATAACCCTTTGCAGCCATTTCATAGTATAAATGTAAATAAAAATACAAAAAAATAAAATTAATAGACACTGTATGACAGCTGTAAATATATAAAAGAACCCTTAAATAGAAATTAACCCTGACACTCTCTCGTATTCTTGTACTGTTTAGTAATATTAACAACCATTATTTATTTTTGTTTAAAACCTATTTGTATTTAAAAATCATAATTCATCAGGGATTTATAATTTGTAGTATTTTTTTTATTGATATAAAATTATGATTACTGATGGATGGTAATTAAATTTAAGCTCTTCATTTTCTTAGTGACAGAGAACAACCATGAAAAACTTCTTATTATTTTGATTGGGGATTTCAATTCAATTTCTCCAGAATACTATTTAAATCAACTTGCTTTGTAGCCATAATTTTATGAGCCTTGATTTATTTCTTCTTCATTACATGTATCCAGCTGTAGCTGATGACATGAATCCATTTATACCTATGCTATAAGTTGCAATGGGGCTGCATTTGAACATGTAGCTTATGTGGGCACACAAGTTGAGTGTCCACGAGGTTAAAAGAAAGAGATATAGGAAAGACAGAAATTAACCCTTTGGCCTCGAATACTCTAATACCATCAGGGTCGAAGAAAACAAGAGGTCAGGCAAGGGATAGGAAGGTAAAAAGAGGGATCTAGTACTAGAAAATGAAGAAATACCAGATCGGTTAAAGATAAAAGTAAGGAGCAAAACACAAGTAAGTGGAAGCAATGTTTTGCTCAGCTTAGGCACCTTGTGGTCATCATCCACATATCCCCTAGATGGGGACCCCTGAGGGTGAGCCTTGATTTATATAACATAATCATATTGCTATATAAAATATTAACGTAGATTTTATCACAATAAAGATTCATTGTTAAGTTATAATTTACTGTTCCTCGATCATTTTTAAACAAAAGTATTGTTTTATAAAATTATAATAGGAAGAAACATTATGAGGTTCTTCTTAATAAATAAGATGAGTCTAGACTGGATAGACTGAACATAAAACAGAAGGTTGTTTTTAAACATGTCCTAAAAGAACTCAACTTCTATGCAGTAAGATGAAAATAGACTCACCTTATTCATTAAGGGGGGCAATGGGTGAAAAATTGACCATTTGAGATCAAAATTGGCATTTTTTGTTTTTTGTACTAAAAATAGCCTGTACTCTAATGTATATGTTGGCAAAGTTTCAGAGGCCTATGGCGCTTCTAAGTTCCCTAAATTACTTCAGATTATTTGACTGAATATCATTAACATTTATAGGATTTGTATTTTTTATTTCTTCTTTAGTTATTCTTTATAGAGGGGTAAAAGACTGCGCCAGTTAAATACTACCTGCATGCAAACCTTTAAACTTGTTTTTCCACACTTTTATTTCCAATGCATTTTTGTACATTCAAAATTGAATGGAATTCAGGAATTTTGTCCTAGAAGGTTCAAATTTTTACTGCATGTCCCAAAAACAATGGGTAACTAAGTAGTACATGGGTTTCATGATTGAAGTAGTATTTTAAGAAATAAAAAATAAAATGTACACAATTATTAATTTTTTTTGTAATTCCACGCATGAGGTACAAGATAATTGTTTTATCCTTTTGTATTCCCGTTATAAGAATTCTAATGCATGATGTTTTTCTAAATATTTTAGGGGTCTTGTAGAAAAAATCAGACATTTTACTAAAAAATTGTGGAACCCATTTAATTATAATATATGTACATTTTAAAAATATAATATTTAATAACTCTTAACTAAATGTCTCACAAGAACGAAACTTAAACACATAATTATGTATCATGATGTGAATGTTTGTACAAAAAATCAACTCTCTAGCTCAAAAAATGTAGAAAATAGAAATTTCACCCAACACCCCCCTTAAAAGTATTTGTAATTTATTTTCTAATGACATATAAAGTTATAATAGGCTTATAGTTATGGCAGTATGAAAACACCAACGAACTTTTAATACAGATAATAATTATGGAAGTAAGTTTTCTATATAAACACAGATAAAATACTATGTTATATTTAATTGTAATTTTATATATTTTAAATGCTAAATGCTAACTAAATATAAAAAAGAAAGTTAAATAAAGAAAACAATATTTTCCTAGGGATAAAAGGAAAATATTTTGTGTCTGTTATTGATAGTATTTGTAATAATATGACTATTTTATTTCTTGGATTATCTAGATAATAAATAAATGCTTTAGAACAGTAGAAAAAAATTACAGTTGTTTGTAAAATATAGGAATGCACTTGAGCGGTTTGTATGAGCTTCAAAGCAGCAGGAAGCTTAGAGAATGAAACTGTGGTCTAGGCTCAAGAAGTAAAGATACCATTCGCAAGTGGCTGAAGAATGAACAAGCTCAAATGAAATGAAGTAAAGAAATAGACACCTCTCAAATGAAGTACTTCATAAGAATGAACTGCTTGTACCATCACTACTTAACTTTTAAAAAATGAGACCAGAATAAGTCTTATGAAGGTTAATTCATCAATAATTCATTACATTTGTATAAATATATGTATATTTTTGGGATAAAATCAAACCCAAAATTAATACTTTTAAAGAACAAAACTTATGAAGCTTAATTCAAGAAAATATTGAATAAATTTGAATATATACATTTGAATGCATGATCATAAAATCCACAAATGAAATGTCTTATATAAATTGCAGAAATTTTTGCTTTTGCACTTGGAACTACAAATGCGGCCCTTTGTGGATGGCCATGAGGTTCCTTTTGAGTGATTGATACATTTTATCAATACATCTGTGGGTTCCAAGGCTAGATCTTTTAGCCCCACTAATTTTGGAGGATCCAAAATGGTATTGTCAAAAATGGTGTAAAAGAAAATAGGCTGTTCCTTGTGAGGTGCTAGTGTGAAAGCGTTTAAGATGTTTTTGATACTCAAGGGCTCAATTCTTCTTGTAACTTTTCATCATTCCATTTGTTTTGCATTTATTTGTTTATTGCATGTTGAAAATAAGAAAGTATGTGTTTTCCTCAAAAAGAGGACAATGGGGATTTGGTCCAAAAAATAACCTGAACAAAAGAACTGAGCCTAAATAAGAAAAAATTCCAGGAAAAACAGAATGAAATAAAAATGCCATTGTGAATAAAAAAATGAATTATATCATATTCATAACCTTAAATAAACTAATTAAATAAATAAAAATTCATTAATTTGTTATCATGTCTGAAGAAGGCACAAAGTACCGAAACAGCTGTAACTAATTTATATTTTAATAAATATGAATATCACATAAAACTTTAAGTTTTATTTTTATTTAATTAATTAAATAAACTACTTTGCTCATATTCTTCTTGTCCAGAGCCGCCCAAACTTATTTGTATTGCGGGTCAAAGGAAAGAAACTTCAAGGTGGCCTGGGCCAACTGTTGTGGATTATTTTTATTAATATTTAGCAGGTTTCACATCATCTTCCTGTTCCCAATGAATCTACTGTCAAGGTCTTCCACATCTCTCTGTCATTCCAATCTCCATTGTCTAATACTTTTTCTCTCATGGTGCTCAAAACACCATCAATCCACCTTATTTTTTGCTGTCCTCTTCTTCCTCTACCAAATGGTCCCTATTCTAGTATTCTTCTTGGGAATCTGTCTTTAGTCATTCTTTTTACATGACTATACCATTTTATTGTTTGTCACTATTATTATTATTATTATTATTATTATTATTATTATTATTATTATTATTATTATTATTATATTATTATTATAAACCTGCCAAAACCTGTCCCAAGCCAGGTTAGAAAAGGGTGAAGGGGAAGAGTAACAACCTCGTTAAAAAACCAAGTACGCCCGGCTGATAATCCCCTGTGAGGGCCCCTTATCTAGATTATACAGATACTGCTGCCTTGCAGTTCGTCATTGGTTTGATAAAGACTAGAGGAAGAGAACTTTGACCAAAAATCACCTGGTCCTCCAGGCTGGGGATTGATGCATCAGGCCAGCTCCCTGTTCATCATAAAAAAAAACATAACAATGCTAAAAGCCTAAAGTTTTAAAGCCGGACGAAAATAAACAAAATTAGAACTGAAATGAGAACAAGAGGACTGGAGGAAATGGAATGGATGGATAGAGACGAGTGGAGAAGAAATATAAAACTTTAGGCACAGAAAGATGTGTAAACATTGAAAATGTGTATATAAATAATAATAATAATAATAATAATAATAATAATAATAATAAATAATAATCATACAGGCCTACAGGGGCCATAGAAAGTGGTGCAGGGGCGAATCTTGCCCGCGGGCCGTAGTTTGGGCCTCCCTGTTCTAGTCTTGGCGTAGTCGGTAGAGTCCCTACCTTCCACTCCGGCGACCCGGGTTCGATTCCCGGCGGGGTAGGGGATTTTTAATCTCCACCTTGGGTCTGGATGTGTGTCTTGTCGTTGTGTCTATGTGTGAGAATAACAAAAAGGTAAAACAACAAGGAAACAGTGAAACGGAAAGAGGGGAAAAAAAAAGTATTAACAGCTTCCATTCTGGTCCGTCGCCGTGGCGTAGTCGGTAGAGTCCCTACCTTCCACTCCGACGATCCGGGTTCGATTCCTGGCGGGATAGGGGATTTTTAATCTCCACCTTGGGTCTGGGTGTGTGTGTCTGTCCTTGTGTCTATGTGAGAATTAATGAAAGTAAACAAACAGGTGAAAAAAAAAGGTAAAACGAGAAAGAAAACTAGTAAAAAAAAATAAATATTTGTTTGTTTTTTGTTTAATGGATACAACGTTGAACATTTTTATACCAGACAATTGGGATGCTATTAGATGAGCGCAATAGACTAGCGGTTTAAAGGATCATGCTCCGGTGCAGAGCAATGGGACATGTGATTGGCAGCTTAAAAAAAACATATATTTAGATAAAACACTGCATCCTTGCGAAATCTAAAATCCAATAGGAAGATAACATTAAAATGTAATGTATCGACAGAATCATCTTAGAACAGAAATATTATTAATACATTGCGTCAATGGGTGTTTATAGTAGCTTAGAAAAGCCAATTTCAATGTAAAAATACATTTAACCAATTATTTAAATGACTCTTTTAATATAAAATAAATATGTATTATCAAAACTCTTTAAAAAATTTAACACTCTAATATCGAATGTAGTAGGCCTACTTCGAGGCTATAAAACATTCGCGTGGATCTTATGATATCAAGTAGTACTTCGATCTCGGGTCCCGAGGATTCAATCTCGGAAAAATTAAATATAATACAACGGGGGGGGGGAGGATTTAAAAAATCAAGTTATATTAACCTTATAGACGGCATATCTGGAAACATCAATTTCCATACATAGTTAAATATAATTTTATCCGGATAAAGAAATTTCGAGAAACTAATTATAGGCCTAACCAAGATATAACTCTGAGCTCTAGGCCTATCAGTTGTATAAGTCTCCTGATGTGGTTACATCAAATAGAGTTTCAAGATTGCGATGGGGAGGGCACGTATAAAGTATGACTGAATATGAGATACCCAAGAACATTTTGGAATGTAAATTGAAGGAAAAAGGAATGTAGGACGACCGAGACTGCGTTAGATAGATGGAATTTTGAAGTATATGAGGAAGCTGAAAATCGAGGGATGGTGGTTGGTTATCAGAGACAGAGATGCCTGGAAGTGTTCCGAGAGAATTTAAGGCTGTGGTGCTGCTGATGACTAGGATGAAATTCTTTCGGGCAGAAAATAAAAAGCTGTCTGTTGTGTGCTCAATGTATGTTGTATATGGGAATATCCAGACTACAACATATTCGAAATACATATATCAGACAAGAAATGGATGCACAAGAAACTGTTATCGAAAGGATAACAAAGAGAGCTTTACAGTGGTATGGACATGTACAACGGATATCAGAAGACCAGTGGCCTAAACAGTGTTAGATTGGATGGTACCAGGCAGAAGAAAGAGAGGGAGAAGTAGAAGAACACGGTATGAGGGAATATATGATGCCATGCTGAAGAGGAGTATGGAAGAGGGACAATGGGAAGATAGGAATCTCTGGAAAGCAGGGATAAAGGGCGAACTGCTGTAAAATGGAAAGCCTGTATTAGGTAATAATAATAATAATAATAATAATAATAATAATAATAATAATAATAATAATAATAATAATAATAATAGCTTTATTTTATCTGACAGAGTTAAGGTCTTAAGGCCTTGTCTATCACTTAACCAGGTTTAAAAAATACAAAAAATGATTCTTATATCTAGTTACAATAAAAATAAATATTACATAGAATGTCTACAATATAATTATTATTTACAAAATATTTTGCATTTAATCTAGATTTAACAAATGAAATATAAAAGATACAAGATAGAAAAAAATATTAATGACATAGAATAAATTTAACTCTATAGAAAAAACATAATTATTTGACAAAAGGTAACCGTATAAGCGTGACTTAAAAGTGCCAAGTGTGTGGCAACCCTTGATACCTTGAGGAAGGAAATTCCAGAAGCGGTAGAGGCTACTGTGAAAGAAGTAGAATAAGAGGAAGTGCTATGAAGAGGGATTATTAACAGACTATTATCTTGTGACCTAGTGTCAATATTATGGTAGAAAGTAACTTCTCACATTTTAAGGCAGGTCTAGTCCCTATGAGGAAAGAAATTTTCTCATGTAATTCGGCCAGTACGGGACCGGTATCACTCAGCATTGTAAGGAATTTGAGTAGCTACAATAAGTAGCGGTTGTAGGTTGAGAAAATCAGTTATAACGATTGGGAGTCCCGAGATGCTGACCACGTATCACTCCTGTACTGACTGAAATGGTCGTGGACCTTTATGTTTAACACATATGGATGTTAGGCCAGTAGTCGTGTGATAGGCCAGAAGCTTTCTAGGCCTGACACGGCTTGGATTTTCCCTCCTTAAAGATCTTTTCCTCTGGAATAACTATTAAAAATCTCACAAGGGATACGTATTGCATTCGATCCATGTGTTGATGATGTTGCGAATTAAACTTATGCACAGATAGGTAGGCCTATGTGGTTCATAACAGGAGAGATTTTCTATGTTTTAATTCATTTTTCTTCTTACCTTATTTTGTATAGCCAACTGAATTCTTCACATGAAATTGTAACGGATATGTCACCCCTAATTTAGTATAACGATTAATAAATACGATTAATCAATACACGAAAGAATGAACTGAATATAGAATATGAAGAAATTAAATAATATCTTCTTCTTGTATCTTGTAAGCTCATGTTTCCCTTAACAGAGGTTTAGGCGCTCTCCCCCTATAGGGAAGAATTTGAACCATACTAATTTAGTTACACTTGTTTTCATATAGATGTCCTTTGAGTGGTCCGTGGTCAGCGTTCCGCCTCATACTGACATCTAGGAAACCAAGGTAGTACCAGACGGGAAAATTCGGTCAATTTTGCTTAGAGGCCTTTCATTAAGAGCCTGATAATCTTCAGACTCGGGACCACGGCTTAAAGTCCCTCCCGGAGGACTTGCTCCTTGGATTTTTTCGTCCTAAAAAGACCCATCGACCCCGGCCGGGTTTGAACCCGCGATCCTCGGGACCAGAGGCAAGGAGCATAACCACTAGTCCGCCGCGGCCGATAATATCTTATTTGGAGAAATTTCCCACAAGTAGTAGTAGGAAACCTTAATGCGAAGAGTCCATAAATATGTAGCCTGCAATTAGACCAAAAATCCTTAAGCTGAGTCTAGTTGAAAACATCACGTTTGCAGAAACTTCAAACTCCAAAATTTACAGCTGCGGGAAGTCCAAATATGGTAAATACGCTCACTATCCGTGAGAAGAAAATTACAAATGTAGGTGGATTTTAATACAATTTACGCCCCTAGGAGTCATCTAATGTAAACTAGCTAATACAAATCAGAGTTAGAATGTACAACCATATATGGAAATAAAGGGTGCTGACTTCGATACCAAACTCATGAGGACAAACTAATGACACACTTAATAGTTCGTGGAGAGAAGGTCTAAATTGTATTAATACTAGTAAAATTCATATTAAATTCCGTTGAGGTGAAGTCATATGATGAAAGTTAAAAATTAAATTGTACCTTTTGGTAGGTGCCTCGTCCTCAACTTTGTTAAAATATTATATATAAAATTAACTGGAGCGCTTTCGGAAGTTATCTTCCATCTTCTGCAGGTTGAGCTTCCGCTACTCGTTGTTGTGTACGGTGATGTATACTCCAACTGTTTGTGTTTGTAGCGGCAAACAGTTGGAGTGTACATCACCGTACACAACAACGAGTAGCGGAAGCTCAACCTGCAGAAGATGTAAGATAACTTCCGAAAGCGAAAGCTGTTTGTAGCGGCAAACAGTTGGAGTATAGGCCTACATCACTGTACACAACAACGAGTAGCGGAAGCTCAACCTGCAGAAGATGTAAGATAACTTCCGAAAGCGAAAGCTGTTTGTAGCGGCAAACAGTTGGAGTATAGGCCTACATCACCGTACACAACAACGAGTAGCGGAAGCTCAACCTGCAGAAGATGTAAGATAACTTCCGAAAGCGAAAGCTGTTTGTAGCGGCAAACAGTTGGAGTATAGGCCTACATCACCGTACACAACAACGAGTAGCGGAAGCTCAACCTGCAGAAGATGGAAGATAACTTCCGAAAGCGAAAGCTGTTTGTAGCGGCAAACAGTTGGAGTATACATCACCGTACACATCAACGAGTAGCAGAAGCTCAACCTGCAGAAGATGTAAGATAACTTCCGAAAGCAAAAGCTGTTTGTAGCGGCAAACAGTTGGAGTATAGGCCTACATCACCGTACACAACAACGAGTAGCGGAAGCTCAACCTGCAGAAGATGTAAGATAACTTCCGAAAGCAAAAGCTGTTTGTAGCGGCAAACAGTTGGAGTATAGGCCTACATCACCGTACACAACAACGAGTAGCGGAAGCTCAACCTGCAGAAGATGTAAGATAACTTCCGAAAGCAAAAGCTGTTTGTAGCGGCAAACAGTTGGAGTATAGGCCTACATCACCGTACACAACAACGAGTAGCGGAAGCTCAACCTGCAGAAGATGGAAGATAACTTCCGAAAGCAAAAGCTGTTTGTAGCGGCAAACAGTTGGAGTATAGGCCTACATCACCGTACACAACAACGAGTAGCGGAAGCTCAACCTGCAGAAGATGGAAGATAACTTCCGAAAGCGAAAGCTGTTTGTAGCGGCAAACAGTTGGAGTATACATCACCGTACACATCAACGAGTAGCGGAAGCTCAACCTGCAGAAGATGTAAGATAACTTCCGAAAGCGAAAGCTGTTTGTAGCGGCAAACAGTTGGAGTATAGGCCTACATCACCGTACACAACAACGAGTAGCGGAAGCTCAACCTGCAGAAGATGTAAGATAACTTCCGAAAGCAAAAGCTGTTTGTAGCGGCAAACAGTTGGAGTATAGGCCTACATCACCGTACACAACAACGAGTAGCGGAAGCTCAACCTGCAGAAGATGGAAGATAACTTCCGAAAGCGAAAGCTGTTTGTAGCGGCAAACAGTTGGAGTATAGGCCTACATCACCGTACACAACAACGAGTAGCGGAAGCTCAACCTGCAGAAGATGTAAGATAACTTCCGAAAGCAAAAGCTGTTTGTAGCGGCAAACAGTTGGAGTATAGGCCTACATCACCGTACACAACAACGAGTAGCGGAAGCTCAACCTGCAGAAGATGTAAGATAACTTCCGAAAGCAAAAGCTGTTTGTAGCGGCAAACAGTTGGAGTATAGGCCTACATCACCGTACACAACAACGAGTAGCGGAAGCTCAACCTGCAGAAGATGTAAGATAACTTCCGAAAGCAAAAGCTGTTTGTAGCGGCAAACAGTTGGAGTATAGGCCTACATCACCGTACACAACAACGAGTAGCGGAAGCTCAACCGGCAGAAGATGTAAGATAACTTTCGAAAGCAAAAGCTATTTGTAGCGGCAAATAGTTGGAGTATAGGCCTACATCACCGTACACAACAACGAGTAGCGGAAGCTCAACCTGCAGAAGATGTAAGATAACTTCCGAAAGCAAAAGCTGTTTGTAGCGGCAAACAGTTGGAGTATAGGCCTACATCACCGTACACAACAACGAGTAGCGGAAGCTCAACCTGCAGAAGATGTAAGATAACTTCCGAAAGCAAAAGCTGTTTGTAGCGGCAAACAGTTGGAGTATAGGCCTACATCACCGTACACAACAACGAGTAGCGGAAGCTCAACCTGCAGAAGATGGAAGATAACTTCCGAAAGCGAAAGCTGTTTGTAGCGGCAAACAGTTGGAGTATACATCACCGTACACATCAACGAGTAGCAGAAGCTCAACCTGCAGAAGATGTAAGATAACTTCCGAAAGCAAAAGCTGTTTGTAGCGGCAAACAGTTGGAGTATAGGCCTACATCACCGTACACAACAACGAGTAGCGGAAGCTCAACCTGCAGAAGATGTAAGATAACTTCCGAAAGCAAAAGCTGTTTGTAGCGGCAAACAGTTGGAGTATAGGCCTAACATCACCGTACACAACAACGAGTAGCGGAAGCTCAACCTGCAGAAGATGGAAGATAACTTCCGAAAGCGAAAGCTGTTTGTAGCGGCAAACAGTTGGAGTATAGGCCTACATCACCGTACACAACAACGAGTAGCGGAAGCTCAACCTGCAGAAGATGGAAGATAACTTCCGAAAGCGAAAGCTGTTTGTAGCGGCAAACAGTTGGAGTATACATCACCGTACACATCAACGAGTAGCGGAAGCTCAACCTGCAGAAGATGTAAGATAACTTCCGAAAGCGAAAGCTGTTTGTAGCGGCAAACAGTTGGAGTATAGGCCTACATCACCGTACACAACAACGAGTAGCGGAAGCTCAACCTGCAGAAGATGGAAGATAACTTCCGATAGCGCTCCAGTTAAAACCTTCTGGCGGCACTATGGCCCTGAGGTCGACTCAGACTCTAACGAAAATGAGGGTAAAGGCGGCCGTCACGCAGGGCTGACAACCCGGCTGACATCAAGTGCCGATTGTCTAGAAATAGTGGGAGCCTTAACCTCCTACTACCCCAAGGGCTTGCCGAGGCCTGTAGATTTTATATAAAATATTTTAACAAAGTTGAGGACGACGGCACCTACCAACAGGTACAATTTAATTTTTAACTTTCATCATATAAATTGTATTGTTTGAATAATGTCTGGAAACGGAACAGTCACGGAACTTAGTAAGAACCTCCCCGATTTCTAAATCACCAGATGGCTCGAGTCCTCGTAAGTTTTGGGATATTGAATGTCCGTAACATAAAATTTGTATTAATCAAGTGCAAAGTGCATTTAAGTTTGTCAACGAAGAGAAATAGAATAATTTAATTATTAACTATTGTATGCTTTCCACGCATATAAATTATAGATGACAATCTAAGCGCTTCTATCCTAAAACAAGTGGGAACAGACTGACTACCGAGCTAGAGCAATCAACAATCAACATGAATTAAAATAGCGACCCTGTGACATTTACTGACATCAAAATCTACTGCCCAAAAAATACTGTCTCAAAATTCTTCTCTGTATGGCACAGAGATGCGTGGCACTTTAAAGAATCCTTGTAGGCCTAAATTAAAACTTATCCTTCACAAAATGTTCAGATGTAGGAGTTCAACTTACTCCATGGGGCGTCTTCGGCTGCTGACCTTACATCTCACGTCTTAATCACAGAGGTGGACGATCATCCATCCAGTATAGGCGCGATGTTACGTGGTTAACATGTCGGGTCCCTCGGTAGTTACAGCTGGTTTTTACAACCTGGAGTCGCTACTGTTTCCGGCTATCCAAATTCCTTGCTATGCTGATTGGTCACCTGTCCCATACTGACCAAAATTCATGAGAAAATTTCTTCCCCCCATGGGGACCCAAACAAGCACAAGTCCAACTGTTTTGCGCCAAAGCATGATCCTTTAAATCGCTCTTCTATGTCGCAGGATACGAGCTCATCTTATAGCGTCCCTTTGTCTCGTAACAGAAATTTTTATCATTTACAGTGTTCTGCTGTAGGGCAGGTCTTTCACTATAATTTTCATGCCATGTTTTGCAGCTTTACTAAGAAATTATAGGTGTGGTAACTTCCCGTTGCTTTCCACACCGTGGATGATGATGATGATGTTGGCCAGATGACGTTCGGGGACCATTTGGGCCTCAAAGCTTCCTGACATTTGTCTTACAGACGAGGAAAAACCTCGAAAAAACCTCACCCAGAAAGCTTGTCCCGACCGAGAATCGAACCCGGACCCGCTGCGTGACAAGACTGCACACTACCTCGAGACGTAGCAGAAATGTATAACGTGAAATCCATTAAATAAAAAATAAATACATATTTCTCATTAAATATGAAGAAAATATGAGTGAAGGAGATAATACAAATATGTGGATGTTTAGTTATCAGTACCGTTAAGAGATGGCAGCACAGTAGACGCACCTGTCCAACTAGGTTGGTGGCCCGACTGTGGTTACCTGGATAGCCGCGCGCCCGCGGCTGCTTTGTTATACTTGTCTGTCCAGTTCTGTGTTTTACGGCGTGGTGTGAAGTTGCTTGAATGTCTCATGGTGAAGTTAAGATTCCGGTACTATGACAATTCAATCGTACTGAATTAAATACGATTCTATAACAGTACTGTTCACGCGTATATTTAAAATGTGTTTCTGACCAGTGATCCTAGTGTTTATTTTCCATACGGAAAGTGATATTTGTTGTGTTTTGTGAGTGTGTGTTTGTGAACTGTGTTCATAAAATGCATCTTTTTAAAAGATAATTTCTTCTTCGAGTATCTGGAATCTCAACACATTTTACGGTGAGTACTTTTTGAATAACCTAAACAGAATGGAAAAATCAAGCAATATTGAACATTCAAATTAAACTCTGGGAAACATCTTTCACTAAGTAATTTATGCACTGTAACAATTGCCTTTTAAAGAATCCGGGTCCATCTTGATGAAGGGGTAGCCCGCCAACTTTGTGATCCAAATGTCATGGATTAGATACCGGACCGAAACATTTTATAGAGACATTACGCCCTTTAAAAAAGTAAGAGTAGGCCTAAATATAAATAAAATATTGAATGAATGGACTCCTTATACTATTAAATCTAGCAGGATTAAGTAAATTTTAAAAATAATCGTGGGATATCCGACATTTATAAGGTTTAGCGGCCATTCCCGTTTTTCTGGATATGTCCTTTTTCTATCTTAAAAGTAGACCTAGAAGTGTGTTTTAGGAAAAATGGGTAACATTCTCCTTTTATGGTCGAAAGTATAAACAAATACAGTATTTCAAATAAAAGTATGGAAATATCTTTCTTATAATGTTGCAATCGAAAAGAACAGTTGGAAAACCACTCCTCCCTTTGTTTCGAAAATTTTTATTATTCAATCATTTAAAATACTTTGTGTGATTAAGATTGTAAATTAGCTCTATTACAAACGGCTAAAGAATTACTGTATTTATACTATATGTAAATCATGAAAAAATAAATGAATAAACGCCTGAACCGTGATTTAAACTCGAAACCTCTAACTTTGTAAGTTAGTTAGCCACGAATTACTATATATATATATATATATATATATATATATATATATATATATATATATATATATATATTTAAATTGAAGATATACAGTAATATGTTATGCTAAGTTAACAATTTCTGTTTCAAAATAATAATTTCTCACAATGCTATTAAAATAGTATATCACTAGAGACTTTCATTTGGACAAATCCATACAACCTGCATTTAATCCTGTGGGTATATAGAAGAGTATTTAGTCTAAGAAATTATGTTTTTAAATATGAAAATTGATCCTTCTTGTATAGTGTATGAGTTAGTGACTATACTGTGATTGAGTTACTGCTTTGTAGTTAATAACTACTCAATGTTTATTTTGGTGTCATTTATGAACTGGATTGTTCGTGGCACTTTGATCACTTTTCGCAGCACTATGCTGGGGTTCTTAACAAGACCCTTGGGTTGGATAATAAAATATTAAGGATCCCACATGTCTAGAGAATCGGCACGAGATGTCAGTCTGCATGATGACCGACTTTACTACTAGAAGATACGCATGACACTTCTTTAATTTAGAGATTGATTTGACCCCAGGACCTGGTGCCGGCACAATTTTAGGCCATCGTGAATCGAACACATGAACTTCCGGCTTGTAGCGGGTATACCTTAGCCAACAAAGATATGGGATGCTGTCATAACATAGTATTTATTATCTCGCTATGATGGTTATCCAGCAGCTCGCTTTGTTTCCCCGCAGCTGTTATATATAATTAAATATAAAGATGCCGACTACCGCCACTATAATAATCCCGCATGTTAATCATTGTCAAGCATTGTCGCGCAGCACCCGCTTTTATATAAACGGACAACCATCATAGTGAGGCGATAATACCAGTCGCGCCATGGCGCAACATTTCTAATCCATCCATAGTAATTCTGCCCAAAGGCAGGTCCTTCACTGCAATCATAGCATTTTCATGCTATGCTTGCAGCTTTACTAGGGAATTGTATGTGTGGTAGCTTCCCGTTGCTTTCCACAACATTTCTAATAGGCCCTTGAATAATAGCATTGCTGTACTATCTTCTGTGACTCAAAAATACAGTGTCCTCCTTTTTTAAAGATTGTCATGAGGTAACCCTAAATTCACAATTTACAAACATAAATTGATATATTATCCTATTTGGAAGACGTAATGATAGAATATCGCATAAAACATTAAATTTACATCCAAAAATATTTTTGAATCATGTTGTGTAAAGTAACCGTGTGGACTCGAGATTTAATTAAATGCTATTTTATATAATGTATATAGCCTAATCTTTATGGCAAATCATATGCAATAAGACAAGTTGAGAAAACCAATAATAAAGGCTGGGGGACCCGACATGCTGACCACATGTCACCCCTACACTGGCTGGATTAACACATGTGAATGTGATGCCGGCTGTTAGGCCAAGAGCCTTCTAGGAGAATCGCGCCATGGAGTTTAGTTTAGTTTATATTAATAGGATTAAAGAGGTTCATGGAAGCTTCCTGTAGGAAAACCAGATGGAAAACGTCCAGTTGGTAGACCAAGAATGAGGTGGTAGAATAACATTATCCATGATTTGAGGGAGTTGGATTAATACAGGGGGTGATTGTAAATCATTGGCTCAGGAGAGGGATGTATGTAGAGCTTATGTCCGCGCGGCCATGAACCAACGGGTTCGATAGAGCCAGTGAGTTAGTTTAGTTTATATGTAACTTAATAAGAACAGTTGAGTCTCGTGGACTGCGATGGGCAGGACATTTGGCACGTATGGGGAAAGAGAGGAGGGCATGGAGGCTTAGCAATAACTAGAGGAAGAGAGTCCAGTACGAGAAGTAAACCGAAAATGAGATGGGCGAATAATATTTACCACGATTTGTGGGAAGTGACTTGTGAACTCGTGGCGCGACAGGTCAACTATCCGACTGCTGGCCTCACATTCATATATGTTGAGCATGACCGATCAGCCAGTATATGGGGTGACATGTGAAGTGAATAATCATACAGGATATTATTGGGAAGCAGCTCGGGATAGGGATGTGTGGAGAGTATATGTCCGCACAGGCTCGAACTTTCGGGTTCGATAGAACCACATGAGTTATATAATATAATTCAGTTAGAAGTTTAATGTTTATCCGGTTCTTGATATAGCAATGTTTTTCTTCTTATTTTTCATGTTATACATTTAATTATTTTTAATCGCTCGTTTGAAAACAACCGGAAAAATTTAACAAAATTTTTTACTTGTTAATCGACCTACTGAGCCTATGTTGAAAACATGTTAGAAAACAATTGATACCTGATTAATTGCAAGTTTCTAATAAAATAAATAAATAGAGATACATTATTATTATTATTATTATTATTTTATTATTATTTGTTTATCTTGAGTATTATTATTATTATTATTATTTATCTATTATTATATATTATTATTATTATTATTATAAAACACGATCTGTTCCAACTGGCACTCGTTTTCCTTGTTTTCAATTTGCATTACCTTTTTCCAAGCAGCCCTTTGTCCTCCAATCTCCTGTCTTTCTTGATTTCCTGGATTTAATTCTACCAACTGTTTGTAGGTCGTCCCAATCCATTCTAAGAACTAAAGTCAATTTAATTTCCTAAATAAAATTTATAAGGAAACGTTAAGAATGGCTATAACATCCCTTAACCACGTAAAGTGAAATTAACGACAAGATTGCTGTAAAAACCTCCGAATAATATAATAATATGACCATTCAAGGAAGCCAGATAGTATATACTGTCCAGTTCTGATAACTGTAGCCGTCTTGGCGAATCCAAATGCGCGTGGCAGGAGGGAACATTGCCGAGTGGGGGAGGAACTAGTAGCCATGCAAAAAACATTTTCTTATTATTATTAATAATAAAATTAATTGTTATTAAAACAACGTTATTCTATATTGAACACCTCAAACCTATTAGACAATAAAACTATTCACTAATACACAACTAGTAGATAGGACAATGCAACGTATAGTAACTATTATGTTTTCAAAACATAGGGTGGTTGCTGGCAGTACCTGTAACTCGCTCGCCCCTTTTACCGCACCATACACTCCACAAATACGGCTAAAGAAGTCAGAACTGCACTATATATGTATATATCCTCGTCCTTGGAGGAAATAATGAATCTGGTGGTGCGGCGGCCGCATGCGACTCGCGAAATAATTTAACATTACTTTGCAAATTTAGAATTCGTCATGGCACAAGCCAGTAGAACTGTCATGACTGTTCTTACCATGGGTTTAGGTGTCTGCACTTCAAGAGAAAGTAAGTTTCGTGATAAATCAAGCAAGTCATGATTTTGGTGATTCATAACCAAGCCACTTTTTTGATGTCCAGGATGTTCAAGTTTTTTCATCGTCTCAGGATTTTATAATCTATAAGAACTCATGTCCTGCATTTTATATTCTCAACTTATCGTAGATGGTACTTCAATCCATTTTGAGTCAGACCGCTGACAAGATCTTCCTCCATTCATCCCTGTCGAAAGCCTTTCTTCTCCATCCTCTATTATAAAGCTTCTTAACCCATTCGCCTCAAAAGACGAGGTAGACTCGCCGGTTGTTTAAATGGCCTTCAACTCAGAAGAAGAAGTACACTCGCTTAATTCTGCTCTTATATATTTTGTACATCTCTTTGCAGGGTAATATTTTGTTAACATTTATGAATAGTAGAGGAATGTGTTTTTGCCTTCACCCTTATTGTGATCTCAAGTACCGTTATCTTTCGTTTGTTTTGAATGTCTGAAAATAGACAATATAATTTACGTAACTTAAATCTGGTTTGTGGGAAAATGCACTGAGCATTTAAACATGAAGCGAATGGGTTAAGCTCTTCTTCTGCTCCATTCAATCATCTCAACCTTGGTCTGCATACAGGTTTGAGTTTTTTAATGAAATTGTCCTCTCCCACCCTGATAATAAGGCCAACCCAACGCAATCTACTACAATGGCGTAATAGCCCAGTGATCGGTCTTAGCCTCCCTTTTGATAGGAGTTATTAGACCAAGTTAATTTAGTTACTTTCATTTCCTTATATATGTCATGAATGGTATGCGGTTAACATACCAACCCAATTGAGGTAATACTAGGATGAAGAAGGTGGGTAAATTTTTCTTAGATACCTCTTTATTGAGGCTGATCCAATTTCTTTTCCTCTTCTTTATGAGTTCTAGCATTATTCTTCCATCACCGAATTTAACAAATCTTTATTTTTTTATTTTATACGCTCCATCCTTCTCCATATCCACATCTCAAAGTTTTCAGTCACTTTTCCTCATTCCGTCGTAATGTCCAAGTCTCTGCACCATACAATGCTACACTCTACACATTGCTATCCTCTGTGTGGATGATAAATTATGTGTTACATAATTGTATTTCTTCTGTAAATCGGTCACCCACCTTCTTGGCAAAGTTGTAGGTGAAACTATTTAATTAAATTATTTGTTTTAAACGAATTAACTAATAAACCAATCTCACATCAAATGACATGTTTACTAGCAAGAACTACTTGATAAGAGCAGTACTATTTTCTAGACGTGAAAAACACTATAGACTGTAGTAAAACAAATAAAGGAATTTGAAAGGAATTTGATATGTTTGGTGAACATTTATTCATTTATATACTGTACTTCAGAGTTAAGTCTATTATATTTGTATCACGGTAAAAGATAAAATGATTCCACTACCTTAGGAGGCGTTAGAGGTATAGAAAGTTAAGCTTCCCGCCTTTTTAGATAATCAGCACAAGATGTCAGCCCTGGGTGACGGTGCTTTTGCCCTCTGAACATAGTGGGGTACTCATTTCCGTTAGAGGCTGAGTCGACCCAAGGGTAATAGTGCCGCCAGAAGATATAGACCAGTTTAAAAATCATAACCGCTACGGGATTCCCGGTGGGGTCAGGATTTTTAAACTGACCCAAACATTCTGCCGGCACTATGGCCCTGAGGTCGACTCAGCCTCTAACATGAATGAGTACCAGATGCTTGTTCTGGGGGTAAAGGCGGCCGTCACGCAGGGCTGACAACCCGAATGACATTAAGTGCCGATTGTTCAGAAAAAGTGGGAACCTTAACCTCCTACTACCCCAAGGGCCTCCTGAGGCATGTAGTGGGATCACTTTACCTTTACCTTCACCCCTACGGGAATCGAATGCGTGATCTTCCGCCTAAGAGCGTATTGACTTAACCAACTATGTTATGGCATTCGCTAGATACTTTTAGCAAATCTGCATCAAATAAAAGAGGAGGATCCGATTTCTCCGAGTTTCTAACAAAGATGTCCATCTATAGTAATTCTGCCCGAAGGCACGTCCTTCACTGCAATCATAGCATTTTCATGCTATGCTTGCAGCTTTACTAGGGAATTGTAGGTGTGATAACTTCCCGTTGCTTTCCACACTGGTGAAGGATGATGATGATGATAATAATAAGGATGATGATGATGACCATATGATTTCGGAGACCGTTTGGGCTTTAAAGTTTTCCTGACATTTGTCTTACAGGTGAGGAAAAACCCCGATAAAAAACTGCCCCGACCGGGGATGGAACCCGGGCCCGCTGCGTGACAAGGCAGCACGCAACCTCGAGATCACAGCGGTGGACAACAAAGATGTAGATAGTGCATTACGTTGGATTGGTCATGTTATCGGGTGGCAGAGGACTATCCCATTAAAAAACTCGCACTTCTGTAATCTGAACGAAAGTAGACTGAAATTGAGATAAGATTGGATAGAAGTTTTGACGAGAAAAACAACGCTATCTGACCTGACTTCCTACTCAACAGACGCAATGATAACGGAAGAATGGAAGCAGGCAAACTATGAGCTCCGACACATACAGTAGTAACAAGATAAACAACGCGACGGGTTTCATAACAAATTCTGTCAAAACAAGAGATTCCAACAACCGAATGAAGATTGCGTATACGAACTGTGCAACAAACAATGTGAGAGATATCATGCTCCAAACTGCAAAAAAATATAAGTTGCAGTAATAAAATTAGTCACTAGAATAGTTAATCGTCAGTATTTTGCACATCGTGCGCTTTTCATTATTATCTATTAATAGAAGATCTTAAGAAGCTTGTGATGAAGAGGATGGACAGAGATGATTGGAAGAAGATCTTGTCAGCGGCCAGGACTCAAAATGGGCTGTACTGCAATGTGTTATTATTATTATTATTATTATTATTATTATTATTATTATTATTATTGTTATTTAGACTAGTGTATCTGTTTGTTTTATTGTTAAATTTATCTTGAATTTAACGTATGATAGAAAAAATTATGGTCCAAATAATGGACCAGACGAAACTTGCAAAATCAAAACAAACAGTGAATTAAATAATATATTTCTTAAAATATATATGTAGTCAATATGCCCATTTCACCAATTAATGTTTTAAAATGGTCAACAAGTTTCTACAGCCAAGCTGTCATTCTCAAGACCAGATATTGACTGAAGACAGAATTATTATCAATTCTGTCTTCAGTCAATATCTGGTCTTGAGAATGACAGCTTGGCTGTAGAAACTTGTTGACCATTTTAAAACATTAATTGGTGAAATGGGCATATTGACTACATATATATTTTAATATTATATCACCAAGAAGATCACTTGTGTATTAAATATATTTCTTCTTCTTCTTCTTCTTGTAAGCCCGCGTTTCCCTTAACAGAGATTTAGGCACTCTCCCCCTACAGGGAAGAATTTGAACATACTAATTTAGTTACACTTGTTTTCGTATAGATGTCATTTGAGTGGTCCGTGGTCAGCGTTCCGCCTCATACTGACATCTAGGAAACCAATAGTACTAGGACGGGAAAATTCGATAAATTTTGCTTAGAGGCCTTTTCATTCAGGCTTAAGGATTTTTTACGAGCCTGAAAATCTTCAGACTCGGGACCCACGGCTTAAAGTCCCTCTCGGAGGACTTGTTCCTTGGATTTTTCCATCCTAAAAAATCCACCGACCCCGGCCGGGTTTGAACCAGCGACTCTAGGGATCAGAGGCAAGGAGCAGAACCACTAGTTCACCGCGGCCGATTTTAATAATGTAATTAAAAATCAAAATATAATAAATCATATCTCTTAGGATTGGATAGTTTGGTCATCTGATAAGAATGCATCAACAGAGATTAGTTAAAAAAACTATGTAAATGGAAGCCTGCAGGAACCAGAGCTGTTGATAGACCTAAGATGAGAGGGGAGGACGATGTTTGGGAGGATTTGAAGAAGATGAGGGTGACAAACCTGAAATTGACAGAAGAGAGGAGTCTGGAGGAAGATTATTGAGAAGGAAAAAAGAAAGAAAAAAAAACATTCAATTTTGAAGTTGTAGTGCCTTGAGATGACGATGATATAAGCTGTGACAAATATATGTGTAAAAATGTTACAACTATCGTAAACTGAAGTAGGTTTATAGATACAATGCATGAATCATTTTATTACCGTTCAATAACTAGATCTAATCGAGAGAAAAAAAACTTAAGTTGAACGAAAGTTGATAGACGAGACAACTATTGAAGTAGGCCTATCGCATAACTGTTCATTGTTTCTTGGAAGGACTGCTGGAGAAGTTGACATAAATCTACTGAGACACGAGCTCCGTATGGATGACTACAAGCATTTCCTGCAAGAAGAAGAAATTTGTACTTACATCAAAACATTAGTATTTCAGACTGACTTTACTTACTTACTTACTCACTGGCACTATCGAACCCGTAGGTTCATGGCCGCACGGACATAAGCTCTCCATACATCCCTATCCTGAGCTAATGCTTTCCAATCATTCCCTGTATAATCTACTTCCCTCAAATCATAGTTAATGTTGTTCTCCCACCTCATTTTTGGTCTACCAACTGGGCGTTTTCCTTCTGGCTTTCCTACAAGAAGTTTCCATGCACGTCTTTCATTCCCCATACGCGCAACATGTCCTGCCCATCGCAGTCTACGGGACTTAACTGTTCTTATTATATCTGGCTTCCTATAAAGACCATGTAGTTCATTGTTATGTAGTCTTCTCCATTCACCTGTCTGTTCATCTCTCTTTGGTCCAAAAAATTTCCTAAGAACTTTATTCTCAAATACTCGTAATCTCCTTTCCTCCCTTAAAGTAAGTCCATGTTTCGCACCCATATAATATAACTGGTAGAACAATAGTTTTATATATTTTCAGCTTAACGTTTTTTGAAAGGAGTTGGGACATCAAAAGTCTCTGCAATGCATAATAGCATGCATTTCCAGAATTGAGCCTATGTTTAATTTCTTTGTGCATCTCATTCCTATTTGTGATTATTGTTCCTAGGTATTTGAATTCAGCCAATTCCTCAAAATTTCCCTCATTTGTCATTAGCTGTCCATTTCCATTATATAATGTATTTCTACGTGTGACCATATATTTAGTTTTACTGATATTTACTTCCAGTCCTAATTTCTTAGTGTTACTCAATAGTGTGTGCGTGTTGGCCTTTAGTATCTCCTCGCTATCGGCCAGTAGTACTAAATCATCAGCATAAACTAACAGCTTATTAATACCATTGAGTTGTAAGCCTTCCTCATTCTTGACTTTATCATATTTATTTATTTATTTATTTTAAGCTTAACATAAACCTTAGTTACATTTTTTTTAATGTACCTATTGTTTATACTTTACTGTTTTTCCCCCCTCTTTTTGATTACACTGTTTTTTACTTTTTGTCTTACATTTTTTTGTTAACTTTCTTTTATTCTCACATATTACAAGGACAGGACACACACCCAGACCCAAGGCGGATATTTAAAATCCCCTACTCCGCCGGGAATCGAACCCGGGTCGCCGGAGTGGAAGGTAGCGACTCTACCGACTACGCCACAGCGACGGAATTTTTTTTTAATTCACGCAGGAAGCACGTCCCGACCGGAAATCGAACCCGGGTTCGCTATGTGACAAGGCAGCGCGCTATCTCGAGACCACAGCGGTGGAATCTTAAATATATTGACAGAAATAGAAAACTTTAAGGAATAATATTTTAAAAAATCATGATTTATTTATTTGTAATGTTTATTTTTAATACGTACGGATAATAAGATTCTAACATTGCACAGATACATTTTTTTTTTTAGTTTTACTGTGCATTCTTCTTATTGCATCTTTTTTTTTAGTTTTATATTTTTCTTGGTCGGCCGCGGTAGACTAGTGATTATGCTCCTTGCCTCTGGTCCCGAGAGTCGCGGGTTCAAACCCGGCTGGGGTCGATTGATTTTTTAGGACGGAAAAATCCGAGCAAGTCTTCCGGGAGGGACTTTAAGCCATGGGTCCCGAGTCTGAAGATTTTCAGGCTCGTAAAAATCCTTAAGGCTGAATGAAAAGGCCTCTAAGCAAAATTTACCGAATTTTCCCGTCCTAGTACTATTGGTTTCCTAGATGTCAATATGAGGCGGAACGCTGACCACGGACCACTCAAAATGACATCTATACGAAAAAAAGTGTAACTAAATTGGTATGGTTCAAATTCTTCCTTGTAGGGGGAGAGCGCCTAAATCACTGTAAAGGGAAAACATAGGCTATTTAAAATTAAAAAAATATATTTTTCTTGTATATTATTTAAATTATATGCATTTAACTTAATTTTATTTCAGTGTACCATTTTTGTATTTTTTCTACACATTTCTTGTGTTACTTCTGATAAGCAAACATTCATGACATTACTGTATTTTATGACAAATTGAAAACGTGAAAATCTCCAACAAATAAATAAATACACACAAAACTGAAGGTATTTTTAAAGAGAATAAATATTAAATCGTTTTCTATACCATGGTGTGAATTTTTTGATAATTATTAAATCTATATTTGCTAGGGATGAACTGACAATTACTATCTATTACGTGGAAATAGTGCCCTTATTATGTAAATTGTATTTTGAAGAGGAAGAAGAAGGCAAGTTATTGATGTCATGTTGTAGATATTCACACAGTTGTTTAGTTTCATAAAAAGTTCGAATACACTTTATAATTTTATTTACTTATTTTGACTGGCAAGTTGAAGCTTCCAAGACCTTGCCTTCAATAGCACAAAGCTGTTACATTTAATCATAAAATGATCTAATCCAAGTTAAATAAAATAATACCATAACAAAATACTTTATAAACCTAAAAAGTAATTTGTATATCATAGTTATTTTAAACTAGTCCTCACATATGCATCTCAATTTTTGATTCCCACAAGAAGATAAATTAGAAAAATGCAGTAAACAGAAACAAATCTTTTACGGATTTGTTTTGGGGAAAACAAAAATAGATAGAATGCAATTTGAGAAAATCTGAGAAAAGTAAAATATAGATAAGACGTAAAAAAGTTAGAATATAAAAGTTTGAGACCATTTTTTAAAGGAACCGAGTGAAATAATCCGACCATCAATACTTTTAAAATTCGTTTTAAAGCACCGTTGAGGTTATGTAATAAAATATTGAAATGTAAAATTAATACTTGGTAAATGAAACTTCATTTTAGTTGAGGACGACTGATTTACCAGGTACTAATTTAATATTTTAATATTTTAATTCACCATATAAAAATAATGAGAGGAGACAGATTACCAAAAATAAGGTTAAATTTGGAAGATAAAAGAAAGACGATCCACACGAAAGTCTAGATAAAAAAATTAACACTTGATTTTCATTGCGAGAGTATATTAGAAAATGTAACAACAGAGAAACATATATAGACCCTATTATGTAGAGGACAGAGTGATAGGACTATGATCCATCCATAGTAATTCTGCCCGAAGGCAGGTCCTTCAATGCAATCATAGTATTTTCATGTTATGCTTGCAGCTTTACTAGGGAATTGTAGGTGTGGTAGCTTCCCGTTGCTTTCCACACCGGTGAAGGATGATGATGATAATGATAAGGATGATGATGATGGCCATATGATTTCGGGGACCATTTGGGCCCCTGACATTTGTCTTACAGGTGAAAAATCCCGATAAAACCTCACCCAGAAAAACTGCCCCGCCCGGGGATCGAACCCAGGCCCGCTGCGTGACAAGGCAGCACGCTTCCTCGAGACCACAGCGGTGGAGAGGACTATGATACTTACTTACTTACTCACTGGCACTAACGAACCCGTAGGTTCATGGCCGCACGGACATAAGCTCTCCATACATCCCTATCCTGAGCTAATGCTTTCCAATCATTCCCTGTATAATCTACTTCCCTCAAATCATAGTTAATGTTGTTCTCCCACCTCATTCTTGGTCTACCAACTGGGCGTTTTCCTTCTGGCTTTCCTACAGAAGTTTCCATGAACGTCTTTCATTCCCCACACGCGCAACATGTCCTGCCCATCGCAGTCTACGGGACTTAACTGTTCTTATTATATCTGGCTTCCTATAAAGACCATGTAGTTCATTGTTATGTAGTCTTCTCCATTCACCTGTCTGTTCATCTCTCTTTGGTCCAAAAATTTTCCTAAGAACTTTATTCTCAAATACTCGTAATCTCCTTTCCTCCCTTGAAGTAAGAGTCCATGTTTCGCATCCATATAATATAACTGGTAGGACAATAGTTTTATATATTTTCAGCTTAACGTTTTTTGAAAGGAGTTGGGACATCAAAAGTCTGCAATGCATAATAGCATGCATTTCCAGAATTGAGCCTATGTTTAATTTCTTTGTGCTTCTCATTCCTATTTGTGATTATTGTTCCTAGGTATTTGAATTCAGCCACTTCCTCAAAATTTACCTCATTTGTCATTAGCTGTCCATTTCCATTATATAATATATTTCTACGTGTGACCATATATTTAGTTTTACTGATATTTACTTCCAGTCCTAATTTCTTAGTGTTACTCAATAGTGTGTGCGTGTTGGCCTTTAGTATCTCCTCGTTATCGGCCAGTAGTACTACATCATCAGCATAAACTAACAGCTTATTAATACCATTGAGTTGTAAGCCTTCCTCATTCTCTAAAGATTTAATGGCATGCTCTAGTATAAAATTAAATAGTAGAGGAGATAGTGCATCTCCTTGCTTTAACCCATTCTGGATTTCAAAAGTGTCTGAAAACTGTTTGCCTACACGCACCCTACTCGTTGAGCCATTTAGACACATTCGTATAAGTCTAACTAACTTTTTAGGAATTCCAAACTCCAGCAGGATACTGTATAACGGAGAGGACTATGATAATGTGGTTAATTTGGATGTAGGTTCATTAAATTTTTACTAACTTACGTATTGTATTATGTATTTAACATTTAAGATTTAGGATGAAAATCCTACAAATTAAGTTTAAGTTTAAGAAGAAGAAGAAGATTTAGGAATTGTAATAACACTACCTTCTTTTTTAAGCTTTACACACGTGGTTATTGGCTTACAACATAACTAATTACTAACTCACTCACTGACACTACCGATCCCATAGGTTAATGGCCGCGCGGACATAAGCTCTCCACAGATCCCTATTCTGAACTAATGCTTCCAATCATCCCCTGTATAATCTATTTCCCTCAAATCATGGTCTCCGGAAAGTTTTAATCAATGGAACCGATGTCCGCATTTCTTGACGGTTGTATTTTTACGATGAAAGATCGTCATCCTTTAGATCAAGTTTTTTTTTTTCGTCTGACTTATCACTGCCTGTCCGGCTCGGCATGGGTAACCCTTTCGGCAGTAATGCTACCATAGATCTCTAGGTCTGTAAGTCACTACACCACGACGAGATACAGATAAACAGAGAAGGCTTACAGCAAATAATTTTATTTGTGACTGATAACTATTGTCTGTCCAAGGGATCTGTGCTCCCGTAAGATATGCCTACTAAAGCCTACTTCATCTATATCCTTACACAGTAAAATAAATTATAATTCCAAATTTTTATTTTACTATACAGGCCCTATTTAATATCCATCCATAGTAATTCTGCCCGAAGGCAGGTCCTTCACTGCAATCATAGCATTTTCATCCTATGCTTGCAGCTTTACTAGGAAATTGTAGGTGTGGCAGCTTCCCGTTGCTTTCCACACCGGTGAAGGATGATGATGATAATGATAAGGATGATGATGGCCATATGATTTCGGGGACCGTTTGGGCCTTATAGTTTTCCTGACATTTGTCTTACATGTGAGGAAATACCCCGATAAAAACCTCACCCAGAAAAACTGCCCCGACCGGGGATCGAACCAAGGCCCGCTGCGTGACAAGGCAGCACGCTACCTTGAGACCACAGCGGTGGACCTGTTTAATATATTTCCTTCATTATCACATTTTCTCTTACAAAGATTATTGGTTATAGTAATTGGTAAAGTATTTTTTGTAAGCTTGCCAGAAAACATTTACACCATTTCTATAAAAAGTTTATTCAATATATTAGTCCATATGGTGATGATAATGACAAGGATGATGATGATGGTCGGATGATTTTCGGGGACCGTTGGGCCCTAAGTTTCCTGACATTTGTCTTACAGGTGAGGAACACCCCAAAAAAACCTCACCCAGGAGCCTGTCCTGACCGGGAATCGAACCCGGGCCCGCTGCGTGACAAGGCAGCACGCTATCTCGAGACCACAGCGGTGGATATATATATATATATATATATATATATAAATATGGCAATAATTTTAAGAAATTTAATTAATATTGTAAAACAAGGTTTATATAGATGTGTACGGGTTAAAGTGGCGTAAATCATAGTTTCTTACTACCGCAAAAGGCGGAACAAAATTCCGGAACAAAAATGTTGTACTGCGATGTTATCATCTTAGGAGAATCGCCTGAATCTGAAATTAACATAGAGACTTCAATTGCGTAGAATTTGTAGTCTAACAATGGTTATGATTTTACTGCCGATGAAAATGACTTACCACTATATCTTCAACTCGTCTATTCCCAAGCTTAAAATATATTCAAGTCTTGAAATCTTCAAAGGTCTGAAGCTTCAATTTAGAATTTGTTAAAATTTTGCGAAAAGCTTCGTTTAATTTATAATACGGACCTTAAAAGTAAAATAATAGATCTAGTTTGCATAGAACTTTACTGATAGCTAGTATCTGATAATTTTGTAACTCATGGACATGTCATTTTGTCGCCATCATCTGATTGCTCAGGTGCGGTTCAGATTTAGAGGTGTGGTCCAACGTGGGTTGTAGCTTTTACAAATGCAATTTCTAGGGATGATGTAAACATAGACAATCCCATCAAAATTACATACATTGTGTAGCGGAATCTTTTGTCTCATGCTAAGAATTGCGGCGTTTCCTTGATTCTTAAAACATAACCTCATACTTTAAATGTTGCCTTCTAGTGCAGTAAGATTAGTAATGTAAATAACATATCCAAACCTGTATTTTGTTTTCTCTCTAAATGAATGTGAAGTAGATCTTAATATGATCGAGTACTTGAAGAATGTGCAAATCTTAAGTTCTATACATGATCCGCTCTTATCGTGATCCTAATATAAACAAATGCCAATTGTATCCTTCCGCCATTCGCGCCACAATTACTGTCACATTGTCAGGGAGCACGTGTGAAGTATATAAGACACGTGGTCGTTGAATGGGGTAGATTACAAGAAAGCTGGTGAGTTTTCGCTGAACGTGTGAAATAACATTTAAAATAACCGCTTTTGTTCACTAGTCAAAGGTTTGCCAGACTTATGTTTGAAAAATTTAGATGTCGATACAGCAACAGAAAACTCGACATCTTCAGCCATTTTTTTGCAACGGAATCGACTGAAACATGACTCAAATGCATCATCCATCTGTCCATCCATAGTAATTCTGCCCGAAGGCAGGTCCTTCACTGCAATTATAGCATTTTCATGCTATGCTTTGCAGCTTTATTAGGGAATTGTAGGCGTGGTAGCTTCCCATTGCTTTCTACACTGGTGAAGGATGATCATGGTGATAATGATAAGGAAGATAATGATGATGATGGCCATATGATTTCGGGGACCATTTGGGCCTTAAAGGTTTTCTGACATTTGTCTTACAGGTGAGGAAACCCTGATAAAAACTTCGCCCAGAAAAACTACCCCGACCGGGGATCGAACCCGGGCCCGCTGCGTGACAAGGCAGCACGCTACCTCGAGACCACAGCGGTGGACCATCCATATGTAATAAAGTATTTTAAGGTGTAGTTATTGATTGGGTATATTTAATAACATGTTCTATGTTTTGAATATTATTATTTTCATTCACGAAGAATATTCAGAGGACATATTTTTAATTTAATGAGAACTACTTTTCGCGTACTTATTGCTTCTACAACGTACGTCGGTGTCCATAACCAATGAAAAACAAGCAGGTCACATGATTTTGTTTTGATGAGGATCACTTTAAGAGCGGAGAGCCTTTAAGGAAAGGGAACGAAATAAAAAAAAAAGACTTTGGATAATACAGTTTATATCATTTGATGAGAAAGTCTATTTCAGTAAATAAATGTCTTTTTGAAATATTTCCCTAGTTATAACTTTCTTTCTTTCATCTTTTCTTTCTTTCCCTTAGTGTAACCTCTCCTTTTTTTTTTTTTTTTTGCCCGACATCTCCCAGGCTTTAACGGTACACGCCCGTCAGGAGAGGATTTTTTAAACTCTCGATATCACTCACTCAGTATTTTTGGCCTCACAAGGGCATGGCTTCCCGGATGAGTGATCAGTTCATTGTTAGGCCACCTCCGTGACAACACTAATTTTAACACAAAACACACAATTTACTCATAGGTCCATTTAAATAAGGCCAATGTGTGGTGAAATGGTGTTCGATGATTATTGGAGCCTTAGAGTATCCCGAAATTCATCTGAAAGGTGAGGAAAAGAACCGAAAAAACCTCACCGAGCTGGGGAGCGAACCACAGGCAAAGCAACAATGTTACCCCGAAACGTAGCTCAACACAAAGATAATTTCAGGAACTATAGGTCCTATTTTCTCTTAGAAATGGTTAGATAGTACTCAGTGATTTTTGAACAAATAATAGGATCCTATTTGAAAAAACAATAGGGTCCTATTTGAAAAAAAAATGGATTTCGTGATATTTGTCTCATAGTAGACTACTTAAAAATATCTAGGATCTAAGAATCCTATTATCCAACCTAAAACGAGTCCCTACTAATTGGTTAAATGAAAACACAATCAGGCATATATATATATATATATATATATATATATATATATATTGTGAGAACTTCATTTATGTTAATCAATTGAAAACTTCCTCCAAATTAGGATATAATCAGCATTGGTCCACTTAAAGACCAAATGGTTCCATTTAGCAATATTGTAGGTACTTGGTGCGTAAGTTGGAGGAAATTTCATGAATAACAATGAATGTTGCTTTCATTTTAGACTCATAAAACCAGTCCTCCTCCACTGTAGTCTAGGGTAATATTGTTGCCTCAGAATCATAGGATCCGGGTTTGATCCCCAATTGGGATAAGTTTCCTGGGTGAGGTTTTTGGGAGTTTTTCCTCGCTAGTAAGACAAATATTAGGAAACTTTAATAAATATGAACACCTTCTGGCCACCACACTCAACTATAACGTATTCGCCTTGTTTAGTATGACTGTATCAGTGGATGGCATTTCTTGTCGTAAATGTTCCTGTTGTCTCAGAGGTGATCCTGACATTGAGCTAGTTACTTATCCGGCGAGGTATTCCATATCATTGTGAGGTCAAAAAAAGTGTTATCCAGAGTTTAAAATCCATTCCTGAAAGTCGCGTTCCTATAAGGCTTGGATGGCGTAAGATATGTGTACTCCATGACACGACAGACCTCGAAGACCCTTGGCCTACCAGCCGCCTGCTGACCTCATATCCACATGTGTTAATCACAGAGGTGGACGATCATCCAGCCAGTGTAGGGGTGGCATGTGGTCAGTATGTCGGTCCTCAGCCGTTATAGCTAGGTTTCTCAACCTGGAGCCGCTACTTATTGTAGCTACCTATTCAAATGCTTCACGATGCTGGATGGGCACCGATCCCATACTGACCGAAATTCCATGAGAAAATTTCTTCTCCCATGTAGACCCGAACCAGCGCAAATCCCATAGCTCTACGTCAAGGCATTTTGCCATAAGGGGAGAATAAAATCCCTATCCCGACAATGTTAAAATGTAAAACTTTAAGACCCATTTTCTCATAAACTATTTGAGATATAAGTGTGATTTGTTTACACTGTTCAGATACATGTTTAATAAGTTTACTGAGATATTTTTGAGATGCACTTCTTACTTTTGGAAATGTATTTTTTTTAAACTTCACTTTTTTTTTTAATTTTGAAAAGTTTTCATTTCTTAAAAGAAATAACCAGTAATTGTAAGAGCAGCAAAGTGGTTCCATATTAACATATGTAAGTACTATACATGCTCAACAATTTTCATACATTTACCTCTTATAGTTTCTGAGAAAACGGCCTTTTATATGAAAATTTTAGTTTGTCGAAAAAAAAAACAATTTAAGTAAAACGTTCGTTGTGTCAAATTAGTTATGCAGCCTTACTTTTAAAAATGTTTTAAAAATACTTAAAATGAGCATCCATCCATAGTAATTCTGCCCGAAGGCAGGTCCTTCACTGCAATCATAGCATTTTCATGCTATGCTTGCAGCTTTACTAGGGAATTGTAGGTGTGGTAGCTTCCCGTTGCTTTCCACACCGGTGAAGGATGACGATAATGATGATAATGATAAGGATGATGATGGTGATGATGGCCATATGATTTCGGGGACCGTTTGGGCCTTAAAGTTTTCCTGACATTTGTCTTACAGGTGAGGAAAAACCCCGGTAAAAACCTCACCCAGAAAAACTGCCCCGACCGGGGATCGAACCCGGGCCCGCTGCGTGACAAGGCAGCACGCTACCTCGAGACCACAGCGGTGGACAAAATGAGCATATATCAGTAATATTTATATCAATTTATGCAGAATATTTCAAACTATTTAAAAGTATAAAAAACCAAATTTGAGAATTTTGTACCAAAATCACCTTTCAATCTCCCCTTAACCACTCGGGACAATTTGCCTACAAAGGGAGAGGTTAAACTAAAGAAAAAAGAACATTACCTTATGTGTTTATTCCTGAAAGTTTTCAACATCACAAAGAAACTAACAGTTCCGGTTTGGTAGGTTAATAATTTCTGAATCGTTATGAAACAACATTTATTTTTTAATTGACAGTAAAATTAATATAATAAAGTTTCTTTCAAAGTCCAAGTTATATAGTTATTTGGATCTTGCAACTTGATTGCTGGTCTTTGTGCCAATAACACTGTGATGTTTGGACTTGTTTTCTAAGCAACAACATTGTCAGTTAGCCATGCACGACTTTGATAAAAACAAGTTGTTAGAGAAAGGTGGGAACGTGGTCTGTCAGTGGCGACTGTATCAATTAAATATAAGGGAAGAACGTTTGAGATAGTTAATAACAGGCGTTGAATTGACCAGCTAGTCCTTGGAATGCTGTCAAGAGGAAAATTTCAATTAGGTTCTTTTCGAACTCAAATAAGACAACATGTTTTAACTTTACTTAACATTCATATGGAAATATAGTGCTTTCAGCATTAATATAAATTAAATAATCAATTGGTGTTTACTTGATGAAAATCCATATTTATTAATTAAATAAAAATAAAACGTAGTTTTATTTGATTTTCATATTTAGGAGCTATCACCTTGACGTGGTGGGGGGGCTTAGTACCCGATGAACCAGACGACTCTACTGGGGAAGATTGACTTAGGTTAATCTTGCTGGTGGGTAAGAGGCGAGGGGAACTAAGTATAGCTCACAACGAAGGAATGGCGTCTGTATCCATATTGGGCGGCCACATCTTCGTCAAGTCAAGTCTTCAACGGTCAACAGGGCGACAAGGAATAGCACAGCTAAACTTGTAGGGCTTGAAGAGCGGAAGAAGCAGCCCTCTCTTGGGGGGTGGATACCCAGAGGAGCATGTTTGGAGGCTCAGAGGAAGCAGCCCTTCCACCATCCTTGTCCTGCGAAGCGCTCGTAACGCTTCCAGGAGACATTTATCTTACTGAGAAGCTTCATGGGAAATCAGCCGGATTGTCATAAAAGGAACCGACCCAAGCAAGATAAAAGGATACGATTTGGAATAAAGGACATTTTGAAATTAGGAAATTGGAACGTTAGGGGAATAAATACAAAAGAAGAAGAATTAGAAAGAGAATTAAAGAAAAAAAGAATAAATATAGCAACAATAACAGAAACAAAAAAGAAACTAAAAGGAACAAAGGACTTACAACACTATACTATGTTGTATAGCGGAGTAGAACAGACAACAAGAGCGCAGTGTGGAGTAGCAATTTTAATAGATGAAAAATGGAAGAACAAATTGAATAGCTATGAGTTTATAAATGAACGAATCCTGATAGCCAGATTTAAAATTGAAAGAGGATATATGATGATAATTGCTGTGTATGCCCCAGAGGAAGGCAAGAAAGAAGAAACAAAAAATTTTTATAAAACATTACAAACATTAGTTGATAAATATACAAAAGATCATCATTTAATAATAAGTGGAGACTTAAATGCCAGAGTAGGCAATGTCCCTATACCTAATGTAATAGGAAATAATGGAGAAATAACAATAAATGATAATGGACAGGATTTGAGACAGTTTTCAGCCTATAATCAATTAAAAATAATGAATACCTATTTCCGAAAAAAGGACATACATAAATATACAAGAAGTGGATATAACTCAAGATCAATAATTGACTATTTAATCGTAAACAACAAGCTAGGAGCCTTGGTAAAAGATGTGAGAGTACATAGAGGCAGCGATATATACTCTGATCACTATCTCGTGATAAGCAAAATAAACATAATAGCTAAATGGCGGAAAAATAACATAAAGAACAAAAGAAACCAAGAAGAAGTATATAAAATATATTTATTACAAGATCAAAGTATTAGACAACATTATGAAAGCAGAATGAATAAATATATATCAGAGATAGCGACGTCAGAAGATATAAATATTGAATGGGAAAATATATCAAATGTAATACATAAAACAGCAAATGAGATATTAGGAAAGAAAAATAGAATAAGGAATAGGAAGGGCTTGAGAACTTGGAATGCGAATATACAAAATGCAGTGAATGAAAAAACAAAAAGCATATCATACATACTTACGACTGAAAACAGAAGAATCTTATGAAGAATATAAAATGAAAAGGAGAATTGCTAAAAGCATTATAAGAAAATCCCATCAGGAGTCATGGGATAAATTTATAAGCTCAGTAGAACATGATATGTATGGAAGACAAGAAATAGGTTATAAATTAGTGAAACATCTAAATCAGACTGAGAAAGATTCTGCCAGATTGAATATAATCCCAGAACAAGAATGGATCCAGCATTACGAAAAACTTTGGAAAAAGGAGGAAATTGAAGGAAAAGAGAACAATGAGGAAGAAATAAAAGTGGAAAAATATTGATGTAATAGACATAAATGAATTAGAAATGGCTTTGAAAACCACTAAGAATAGGAAAGCAACAGGATTAGATAATATAAATATGGAATTAATCAAATATAGTGGAATATTGTGTAAACTACGAATACTTCATCTAATTAATATATGTTGGCAGACCTATGGGATTCAACCACTTGGAAAACAGCAATTGTCAAGAATATATTCAAAAGAGGAGACCGGAGAAATTGCGAGAATTACAGAGGGATTAGCTTAATGAATACTGGCTACAAAATATATACGAAAATAATAAATAATAGATTGAGAAACATAACAGAAGTAATAATAAGTGAAAATCAAAGTGGATTCAGAAAGGGAAGGTCATGTATAGACAATGTCTTTACACTGAAACAACTCATAGAAAAGAGAAGAGAACATAACTTAGAAACTCACATAGGATTTATAGATTTGGATAAGGCCTTCGATCGAGTAAACAGACAAAAATTATGGGAAATATTACGAATGAAAGGATACCCGCTGTGCCTTGTTGAAACAATAAAGACATTATATGAAGACACAAATATAATTATAGATACCGGATTCAAAAGAACAGATGCAATCAAAACAAATACTGGATTACGACAAGGATGTAGTTTATCACCCACTTTGTTTAATATATATATAGACGATATTTTTAATAAATGGAAAGTTTTAGTAAATCCAGGAATAAGAATGGATAATAAAATGTGCATAAATAATCTTTTATTTGCTGACGATGTAATCATAATACAGAAAAATGAAGACGACTTACAGAAATCAATGCATGCATTAAATGAAATATGTAAATTATACGATCTAAAAATTTCTGTAAGGAAAACGAAGACCATGGCTTTTAGAGGAAGAGATCCAGTGAGAACCAAAATTATTTTAGAAAATCAAAGTATAGAACAGGTGTCTAGTTTCAAATATTTGGGCTGTGATATTGGCTACAATGTGGAAAGAGATATTGACTCCAAAATAAATAAATTTCAGACGGTGTGTGGAACAATACAGAGAACATTCAAAAATAAAATTAGAAAAGAAACCAAGATAAAAATGTATAATGTTATGGCGGTTCCCACGGTATTGTGTGGATGTGAAGCTTGGGCTCCGGTGAAGAGACAGAAGGATAGAATACAGAAGGCAGAGATGCGGTTCCTAAGACAAGTAAAAGGATGTACAAGACTTGATAGAATAAGAAATGAGGATATAAGAGAAGAATTGAAAGTACAGCCTTTATTGGATAAAGTCACGAATTACAGACAGAAATGGATTGATCACATGGATGGAATGAGCAAGGAGAGATATCCATTGTTAGCCAGAAATTATCAAGCAAGAGGAAGGCGTGATGTTGGAAGACCTAGAAGACGTTGGGCTGATGCAATATGAAGTCGGAACGGGCAATTGCCTAATCCCTGGAGTGATGATGATGATGATGATATTTATAAATATGAAAATCAAATAAAACTACGTTTCATTTTTATTTAATAAATTAATATAAATTAGTTACAACCACATAACTTCTTCTTCTTCTTCTTCTTCACGGTTTAGGCTTATTTAATAGCCTGTTCCGGCTCCAAATTGCTGCTCTTTCCATCTTTTCCTTGGTCTTCCCAAGCTTCTTCTTCCTCGTGGTGAATAGTTGTATGCTGCTTTAGGTATTCTATTCTCAGTCATCCTTGCCAAGTGTTCTTTCCAGTTCGTTCTGTATTTCTCTATTGTTGAGTTTAGTTCTTCTATTTTTAGTTGTCTTATTTCTGTGTTATGTTTTTTGTCTGTTCTTTGATATCCTGCTATTGGTCTGAGGAATCTCATTTCAGCAGCTTGTATCCTGGCAGATTGTTGAGTTATCACTGTGCATGTTTCGGATCCATAACAACCACATAACGCCATATTTATTTAAAAACCATATAAGTAAAAAAAAACAATAGAGAAGAAAATCTAATTATAACCAAGATGAGGCATCTGCCTCAATGTATGAAGTGATTTTTAAGAACCCAAATTATTATAAACATTTTATAAAATCCATAAAACACATTCATAACAATATGTAGCATATTGCTAAGACTCTTATAGACGATTTATGTAATTCATAACACCCATTCAAAACCATAAGTTAATATTTCCGTGTTACAATGTATAGCTTTGCTATCAAGGATCTTCTTTGTTGTTCTATCTTCTTCCATTCCTATCAGTTGTCCGTACCATTTCAAACGCTTTTCTTCTATTTTTTTCCTTATCGTACTGTTTCTGATTTTATCCCTTCTTGAAATTCTTGTTGATCGCCTCCAAAAATTATTATTATTATTGTTATTATTATTATTATTATTATTATTATTATTATTATTATTATTATTATTATTCATCCGGTATCATGGCAGCTGCCGCCGTCTTCCGGAAAACCAAACGCCATTCCTCTCTGTCTATCCATTGATCTTCCTCCAATCCTCTGATATTCATAGCCGCTTGTACCCCTTCTATCCAAGTTTTCTTCGGCCTTCCTCCTTTCCATTGAGATCCATTCCATAACAATTTTAGGCAATCTTTGCTCTGGCGTTATTAATATTATTATTTAGTCAGTAGTCAGATTACAATGTTTTCACATTTTTTGTCAACCAAATACCAATACAATGCAAGCAATCACATAACAAACAAAAATAAATTATTTATATATAACATGAATAGCTGTGAATCAATTCGCTCGTCTATCCATTGATCTTCTCTGAGATGCCAGTTTTCCATTGCTTCCCAGATACCGTTCATCCATGTTGTCCGTGACCTTCCTTTTTTCATCGTCTTGAAGGAATCCATTCACAAGCCAACCTTATAGAATTATTTTAATTTTTAAACAAGATTTCAATTACATTTTTAAATATAAGAATTGAAAAATGAAGGATTATCCTAATCGAAAATATTAATGAGATACTTTATTTGTCCTTCTGAGTATTTTTTGTATAAAATTGTCATATGAAATTTATTACTTAGGAGAGAAAACTTAGTTCGAATCTTGCCTCACTATGATTTCTAATTGGCAAATGGAAAGTTTCCCTACCTTTCACTATTCTTTCATTGATCGTATCTTAGTCTCGTAGAAAAGTAACGTATTTTGTTTTCGACAACCGGACTGCAGGACGTTTCACGTTTCTTGTACATTTCAGACCACATACTTGATGTAGAAAACAATAAAACAAAAATATAAATTGAGTGATAAGTAATTCACAGAAACAATCGTTACGTTTCCCTGTGAACAAGATACACCTTGTAGTCTTCGCCCTTTCCATCAGAGATTATCGGGCGGCATCAGAATAAAAATATAAATTAAGAAAATATTTATTAAATAATTATATAAAACTCCATTAGCTTTCACAGGTTGTTCAAGGATGTTGTTTGAGTGTTTTGATATAAGTAACCCTTGGTTACTTGACTTATTATACGGTATATGCTTCACAGGTTGTTCAAGGATGTTGTCTGAGTGTTTTGATATAAGTAACCCTATATGCTGTATTGATATGTTAAACATGTAGCATGCTATCCTATTTTACTTTTGCCCAAGACCACAATAAGATTTATTGTAATAGGTTTTTACAGTAGGTCTCATACTTGAAGGTGATGATCAATTGATTTTTTCTTTGAAATCCATTTTTTCGATGTTCAAAGGACATGCATGGATCAGGAACTCTGAATCAGAAAAATACATAAGAACACATGCTTAAATATGTGGTCACCTGTATAGCAGGTCTGCCGAAGACAGAACGAGACAACAAACACAAACTCAGATCCATAGTGAATATTCAAAATCTCCCATTTTGTCGGGAATCAAACCGAGATCCTGGAGTGGCAATTCTTGATGCAATACATAAAATATACGTCTGTCTATACCCGTACATCCCTATGTGGAGAACGGGTGCTCCTTTGCTGAATGTTGAAGTTACCTAAGCTAATTTAAATCCGCTTTATTCCTTAAACCGAGTACAATTGATTAGCTCATTACCTCTAAGAGAAACCTAGAAGGCAACTAAGGTATTGCTTTGTAGCGAAACTACATGAGTCAATTAATAAAATAGAGTTAAACCTTTAAATTAGCTATACAATATTTTCTCGTGGCAGTTATTTAAATATTCCGGACCGCAAGGAAAATAAATTCATGTAAAACTAGAAATTATTATATATTATTACGTAATTTGATCATAAATTTAAGTAATTTCTACTCGTTTATTTTTCTATTGTTTTAAAAAATATTAAATGAATGAAATCAATGTATCTTGTAGAATTACAATGCCAATTTAAGGGTTAAAATGGGTTATACTAATAATTAGAATACATTTGTATATAGTCAAAGGATAATGAAAATGGCGTAGGTATTAAAGATAATCTTTACAAAATTATATTAGAAAGGAAATCATGAATGAGGAAATTTAGCAAATGATCCCACAGTGGAAAACTACTCTTTATGTAAAGCTATTATCGCCTCACTATGATAGTTGTCCGTTTATATAAAAGCGGATGCCACGCGACAATGTTTGACAATGATTAACATGCGGAATAATTATAGTGGCGGTAGTCGGCATCTTTGTATTTAATTATTTATAACAACTGCGGGGAAACAAAGCGAACCGCTAGACAACCATCATAGTGAGGCTACAATACCATAAATATAGCAAGAAGTAAGTCAGGTTACCAAGATGCATAGAGATATAAGCTAATGTTTAGAGATAATATAACATACAGAAACGGATGCGAATTCTAGTTTTCAAAATATATAACTCTTAAGATTTATGTCCAATTCCCATTTACCAAAGATGATTTACCACCCCAACCCTAACGGCAAAAGAGACCTCGGAAGACCCTTCAACCGATGGAAAGATCAGTTTTTGTAGTCGCAGAACGGGCATCATCACCAAATACTGCATTCGGAAGAAGAAAGATTTTCCAAACTTTGACAGGAGATATTTTTATGACATCATTTCCTCGTCTGATGGGACACTACGGGTGGCTTCGAAATTTTAGAACGCCTCTCTAAGGTATCACCATCACGAGCTTCAAGGATTGGACCACTCGATCCCTTCCGTCTCCAGAATTTATAACTGGCCTCTCCATAATCTAATACGAAATCTAACCAATCATAAATTAACTTAAAATGTATTACCATTTAAGTAGTCAATGGTCTTGGCTTCGAAAGATAATGAATCCAGGAAGAAAAAAAAAAAGACATTTGCGTCTCAGGATTTGTAGAGCCTGTACGGCTTAAACTCCTTTGAATTTTTCCATCATAAAAATCCATGTACTCTGGTCGGATTTTAACCCGCGACTCTCGGGACCAGAAGCAAGGAACTTAACATCTATCCACCAATCTTAGAAGATGATGAAATTTTGGATCTTTATTAGGATTACTTACTTACTCACTTACTTACTTACTTACTCACTGGCACTATCGAACCCGTAGGTTCATGGCCGCGCGGACATAAGCTCTCCATACATCCCTATCTAGAACTAATGCTTTCCAATCATTCCCTGTATAATCTACTTCCCTCAAATCGTAGTTAATGTTGTTCTCCCACCTCATTCTTGGTCTACCAACTGGGCGTTTTCCTTCTGGCTTTCCTACAAGAAGCTTCCATGCACGTCTTTCATTCCCCATACGCGCAACATGTCCTGCCCATCGTAGTCTACAAGACTTAACTGTACTTATTATATCTGGCTTCCTATAAAGACCATGTAGTTCATTGTTATGTAGTCTTCTCCATTCACCTGTCTGTTCATCTCTCTTTGGTCCAAAAATTTTCCTAAGAACTTTATTCTCAAATACTCGTAATCTCCTTTCCTCCCTTAAAGTAAGAGTCCATGTTTCGCACCCATATGATATAACTGGTAGAATAATAGTTTTATATATTTTCAGCTTAACGTTTTTTGAAAGGAGTTGGGATCTTTATTAGGATTATGTTTAGTAATTCAACATATTACCGGGATCTTTCTCTGATACTTGAAATACGTAATTAAGTGTTGACTATTATATAGAAGAGAATAACATCATAGTTTGTAGTTGCGTGCATTTGAACTCGGTTTGAAGGTCATGAGCACGAGTGGTCCCCCTACAGTAGAATATCTGGGTGCGAGAGTCATCAGACTCAACTTGACTGTATTCATAACGGTGCGTCCTCCTTCAGGTAAACGAGTCTAAGGTGGTTCTTGATTGCTTAAGAAAGTAACTGTACACCGAGGCTGGTAATGCTGTCGACGGACCCACTTACGTCTTTGGTGACCAAAAGATTACATATCGGTGCTCTGTTATGGGATGTTGGTTGTCAGACATCTCATTCTTGTGTTATTGGTGCAATGATCTGGCTCGTCGAGGCGTATCCAATATTTCCCTTACGTTCATTTATTTCCCCAGGATTACTAAGAATATATAATTACGTAACGGAAAATGTTAAATAAATGTAAATTTTATTACAAATTAACATTCCATTCCATCCCATTAAAGCAGTTCAATCTTTCACCGTATAAGTACTTTCCTTGCCACATCCCACCTGGTCCTTATAGTGACACGATCTGTCGGGAGAGAGATCTTAATAATGGATCACAAACACATGTACTTTTTTGACCACAAAAGGACATTGAGGGCCTTCCCGAATGAGGGTTCAGCCCAGTTCAAGGCCTCCTTCGAGACAACACAGCATTAAGACGAAACACACCATCCACACATACACATGGAAACTGTGATAATGATGTGGAATGCTGGCTCTCACGGCCGTTAATTATAATGTTAAAAGATTCCGGGCTATGTGGCCGTGGTCTGTAACTGGTGTTTCTTCTAGACGTTTCTCCCTCAATTGCAGAGGGCATCTTCGGTGGCGAGTGCTTCTAGATGGTGTTTCCTTGTCGTAGACTCGACTGTGAATGGTCGAGTCTACGACAAGGGAACACCATCTAGAAGCACTCTCCACCGAAGATGCCCTCTGCAGTTGAGGGAGAAACGTCTGGAAGAAACACCACTTATAGACCAGGCCACATAGCCCGAAATCTTTTTACATTATGATAGTGATGATTTATGATGGCCAGATGATGTTCTGGGACCTTTGGGATTTTTTCCTGACATTTATAAGGCGAGGAAACAACCCTAAAAAAAACATTACACAGGAAACTTGTATCGACCGGGGATCGAATACAGGCCCGCTGCGTTCGTAGCTCGAGAACCACAGCGGAGGACATCCATCCATAGTAATTCTACCCGAGGGCAAGTCCTTCACTGCAATCATAGCATTTTTATGCTTGCAGCTTTACTAGGGATTTGTAGGTGTGGTAGCTTCCCGTTGCTTTCCACACCGGTGAAGGATGGTGATGATGATGATGACCATATGATTTCGGGGACCGTTTGGGCCTTAAAGTTTTCCTGAAATTTGTCTTACAGGTGAGGAAAAACCCCGATAAAAACCTCACCCAGAAAAACTGTCCCGACCTGGGATCGAATCCGGTCCCGCTGCGTGACAAGGCAGCACGCTACCTCGAGACCACAGCGGTGGACTGCGGAGGACATAAATGAACATAAATGAAAATTATACAAAGCATTTTTAAACACTATCGTTGGTCTAGATCCTTGTCTCTTATCCTGAGGGTACGCGGGATCAAATCCGGCAGAGGTCGATGGATTTTTTAAAATGAAAAAATCTAAAGAACAAGTCCTCGGGAGGACTTTAAACCGAGGGTCTCGAGTCTGAAGTTTTTCGGGCTCGTAAAAGACCGTTAAGCCTAAATTAGAGCATCTGGGCAAATTTAATCGCCCTTTCCCATCCAAGTAATACATGAGCTGCATATTATATCTTTTTAAGGAGATGAGCTAACCACTTTTCACTCGCTGACACATGTCCGGAAATAAGCGTAACTAAATTAGGTTGGTTAAGTAACTTCCGCAAGGGAATACTCTTGCCGCACGTGGGGGTGTATGGGTATAGATAGACTTAGAAATACTTTGAGTGATAATGGATACAGAAAACACAAATTTTACGAGAAGAATTTGATGTCCAAAAATGCTTATCTTTGCCGTATTCGGCAAGGCGTTCTATTCAAATAACACTGAAAATGCTTGGATGAACTATTGAATTAATTCACCAAAAATGTTTGACTAAAATTATAATTTGTAGCTATTACTACTACTTCTTCTTCTTCTTCTTCTTTATCTTCTTCACTTCACGGGCTGAGCAAATTGCCTGTTCCGCCTCACAGTTGTTCTTTCCATCTTTTCACTGGCCTTCCTACATTCTTTGAACCTCTTGGCTTGTAGTTACATGCTGTTTTTTTTGTAATCTTGTTACATTCATTCTTTCTACATGTCTAAACCATTTATCTCTATATTCTTGATTTTATCATTTAATTGATATATATTTAACTCTGTTCTTACATCTTCCTTCTTTATCCGATCCTACCTTGTGCAGCCTTTTGTTCTTCTAAAGAAGTTCATTTCTACGCTTTGTGTTCTATTTTGTAATTTTTTGGTCATTACTCAAGTTTCACTCTCATAAAGTAATGCAGGAACTGCCAATAGTTTATAAAACTTCAATCTAGCATGTCTTCTTGTTTTGTTCTTTAACGTTTTACTTATTTGAAGAGAAAAATTATACGCTCAGACCGGGACTTGAACCCGGGACCCTTGGTTTTACTTATTATTTGAAATTTCGACTGTTTCATATTTATATCTCTTTCAGTTTTTGTGTTTATAGTAGAATTACAACCCAAATAATTAAAGTTTACTACTTGTTCCAGAGGTTTGTTGTCTATTATGATTTTTGATCTTATATGTTCATTTCCCCAAAATGTCATTATTTTTGTTTCGTTATTTTGATATTTTAAAACTATATTCTTGGCATAACTGATTTAATTGATGTAAAGAGTAACGCAAATTATTTTTATTTTCTTGAATAATTATCTACTAAGGAAACAAAATTGGCCGAGTGAGTTGGTCAGAATTTGATATTCGTACTCGAGAGATCCCAGAATCAAATTCTAAGGGTGACCAATCTGATGAGATTTATTATTGAATTTCTTTAGTTGTGAAGGCAACATTACATCTTTCTTGACCACACAAGGACATGGAGGCCCTCCCTGGATGAGCGATCAGCTCAGTGCAGAGCAAGCGAATAAGATGTAAATTATTGTGATGGCCAAATAATGTTTGGGGACCATTTAGACCTTAGTTTTTCCGATATTTGTTTCACAGGCGAGGAAAAACCTTTTAAAAATATTATCCATGAAACTAGTCGTGACGAGGATCGAACCTGGGCCCGCTGCGGGTAAGGCAACGACATTACTACAAGACCATAACGGTGGACAGAATAAAAAAATAAAAGCATTTAGTTTTAATTGGAACACTGTATTATATTTTAAATACTATGCTATTATGCATTACAGGGGCTGTTTTATCGTCCCAACTTCTCTTAAAAAACGTTAAAATGAGAATATAGGCTTATAAAACGATTAATCTCCCAGTTATATGGACGTGAAACACGAACTCTTACCAGTTTAAGGGAGGAGAAAAGATTACGAGTATTTGAGAATAAAGTTTTTAAGGAACATTTTTGGACCAAAGAGAGCTGAACAGACAGCCGAATGGAGAAGACTATTTAACAATGAGCTACTTGATATTTATAGGAAAGCAGATATAATAAAACAGTTAAGTCTCATAGACTGCAATGGTCAGGACATATGACACTAATGTGGAATGAAATAAGTGCATGGAAGCTTTTTGTAGGAAAACCAGAAGGAAAACGCCCGGTTGGTAGACCAAGAATGAAGTGTGAGAATGACATTAACCAGATTTGAGAGAAGTAGATTATACAAGGGATGATTGACAAACATTAGCTCAGGATAGGGACGTGTGGAGAGCTTATGTCCGCCCAGCCATAAATCTACGGTTTCAATAATGCCAATGAATTAGTTAAGTCAATTATTAATTTTATGAATTACTTTCTTCAGTTAGAGAACTCTAGAAAGGTTCCATGCTTTGGAGTACGAATTTAGGTCAAGAAAGAGAAGGCTCTGCGAATTGACCTCCTGAAACTTGACCGACAACCGAGGGGTACACCTACTTTATACGTGAGCAAAAGGATCGCAGATGAAAAATGATTGCAATTATTACTTGGCCAGCTAATAAATTGGAAAAGGACTTCACCATGCCGTATAGCTGGTTCCTGATGGGCATTTCTATTATGAGTTTCTGACGTTTCACATGTAGGTTATTAAAACTCTGAACAGTCGGGGTTCGTATGTAGTAACATGGTTTTTTCTCATTAGTTTACTTTTTATGCCTTCTGACATTCGAGACTTTAAAAAATGAACCAAGTAATCAAGTTTCTAAAAAATACTTAAATTTGTATTACAACCATTGACAAGCTTTCACGTAATATTCTCTAGATAATTATTGTTTTTTCTTTGACTTAAATAATTTCATCGGAAAATATAATCTCTAAAATGAACCTTAGCTGTCGAAACTAGTCTAATTAGAAATATATTTTGTAATAAAAATAAATATATGGTCATACGTAGAATACATTATTAAAAGGAAAGGACACGTAACAAATGAAAGCAATTTAAAAAAATGACAAAATTCGTACCCAGGAAGAATGATTACACATAGGAATGAAGTGCAGAAAGAAACTGAACATTAGGCTCAACACTGGAAACATGTTACCAAGTATTACCAAGGACCCTTATCGTCCCAAATTCTCTAAAAAAAATGTTAAATTAACAATATGTAAAATGGAGTCTTGATATGTAAAACAAAAGTAATAATAATAATAATAATAATAATAATAATAATAATAATAATAATAATAATACGTAAAATTGTAGGCTTTTACGACCGGTGTCTTGATTCTTGTTTAATTGGTCTTCCGGGCTAAATGGTCGAGGTCCAATTTTGTTGAAACTCATTGTTTCGTCTACTACTTTGTAAAATTTTTAAAAACATATCTTCATCAGGTCAACCTCAAAAGAAAATGATTAGACGAAGGAATTGTCATCAGTTTGCTATAAAATAACATTTAACTTAAACATATTGGGACTGGAAGTAAATATCAATAAAACTAAATATATGGTCACACATAGAAATATATTATATAATGGAAATGGACAGCTAATGACAAATAACGGAAATTTTGAGGAAGTGGCTGAATTGAAATACCTAGGAACAATAATAACAAATAGCAATGAGATGAACAAAGAAATTAAACATAGGCTCAATTCTGGAAATGCGTGCTATTATGCATTGCAGAGACTCTTGACGTCCCAACTCCTTTAAAAAATGTTAAACTGAAAATATATAAAACTGTTATTCTACCAGTTATATTATATGGATGTGAAACATGGACTCTTACTTTAAGGGATGAAAGAAGATTACGAGTATTTGAGAATAAAGTACTTAGGAAATTTTTTTGGACCAAAGACAGATGATCAGACAGATGAATGGAGAAGATTACATAATACTGAACTACATGGTCTTTATAGGAAGCCAGATATAAAGAGAACAGTTAAGTCTCGTAGACTGCGATGGGTAGGACATATGGCACGAATGGGAAATGAAAGACGTGCGTGGATGCTTCTTGTAGGAAAACCAGAGGGAAAAAGCCCAGTTGGTAGACCAAGAGTGAGGTGGGAGAATAACATTTATCATGATTTGAGGAAGTAGATTAAACAGGGAATGATTGGAAAACATTAGCTCAGGATAGGGATGTATGAAGAGCTTATGTTCGCGCGGCCATAAACCTATGGGTTCGATAGTGTCAGTGAGTTAGTTAGTTACTTATAATATCTATATTAGTATGATTAAATATTAAACTGTAGAGGTAAGGAGATAGTGCGAACGTTTTTGATTGCCCGTAACGCATCTGCTATTAAATAATCATTTCAGCGTGGTGTAGACTGGACTTTACATTCTCTCCTTCAAGCAAATATCAGACAGACAAAACTCGTTCACCTGACAAGAATAGCGTAGGCGGTTAACATTACAGAAGATCCGAATTGAATCTTGACAAGCATAAAATAAACTACTTGTTATTGCTAATATTCTCATACATACGTGAATATTGAAATATTATATAATTTACTGCCTCTGTGGGTAAGTCAGCATGTTTTACTAGCATTCCAAAGGTCTCGGATTCGAATCCTGGGTACACTGTACCACTTTTTTTTGTGGTTAGGGCCTAGAATGATATCCATTCACATTTCGTGAGCACAAAGTAGAAAGATAATTGAAGTGTGTAGTAACTATATCCGGTTAAAGAAACTGAAATTAAGATCGAGGGATTGCATAACGTGAACCACTTGTTTCCTTATAATATCTTCGACTCGCCATTGACGTCAATCATTTTAGTTAACATTGGCTCTTTGGAATTGTAACACGTATTCATTCATCCTTTTACTCACTTATTTTATGTTATTGATTATACATGTATGAATGGTTTAGAAATTTTTTACTCTTTATTTGTTTGTTTGTGTGTTGCTCTCTTTTAGTGGATTTAATACCATAATTTCTGATATCAAACAATGACAATGTCTAGAAATGTTCCCTTAACCTTCCGTCGGGCGCACCTGATCTGAGAGGCACAGGTTGTCAATTTTATCTCATTCCACTGTCATCTGACGGTGTTGACGACTGGGCATTCGAATAGCTGTTTCTTTTTATCTACTCTAAATAACCACCCCACTCAGTTTTCTCTCGACCGTTACCGCGGCGGGTTGTAAATATTTTGTTCAGAGGAGCTCATTGCGCCCGAAGTCGTTACATTATTGAAGATGTTGTGTTTTGAAAATATTTTCAAAAAGGAAATTATTCATTTAACTTATTTAGACTAAACAATGTTATATTCATATATATAATAGTTTCAGAATTATGATTTTTTTAAATCTATTTTTTAATGTTTTCTAAAAAAATACTCCTTACGATGCATTTTTAAATATTCTGTCATGAAATTTGAGATTCGGAGTCTTTATGATTCCACTAAACACATTTGCTATACAAAAAAAAAATAATTTGCTATGAAAAAAAAAACATAAAGGGAGGATACTGCTTATTTTTCATTAAAAATATCCACTCTCATGCATTTCCTATTCAATTTAAAATAACACATGTGTCTTAGACTAATAACTGCATAGCACATTTGAATTAGGATATATTAATAATAATAATAATAATAATAATAATAATAATAATAGCTTTATTTTACCTGGCAGAGTTAAGGCCTTAAGGCCTTGTCTACCACTCAACCAGGTTTAAAAAAAATACAAACAAAAAATAGTCTTAAATCTAAATTACAATATATATATATATATATAAACGATTACAAGTTATGAATACAATACAATTAATATTTATAATGTATTTTGATTTACTCTAAATTTAACGAATTAAATATATAATATGTACAATATATATAAAAAACAGGAAAAGATTAATGACATAGTATAAAATTAAATAAATAGAGAAAAATTAATTATTAGACAACAGGTAACTGTATAAGCGTGACTTATATTGGGGTTCTAATCACACAATTTCACTTTGATAGCTTAAAAATTGCATTGTAAAGAGCATTTTAAGTGTTGGAAAAGTCGAAAAATGGTAACACACACAAAAAAAACACATATTAAAGTTTAAGTTATAATGCTGACCACACGTGCAAGGGTATCTTAACTCTTACGTCACGGACTCAATTTTGCTCCTACAATAAAAAAAAATACGTGAAAATGATAATAAAGAATCAGAGTTATTAAAAAGCAAATAAACAAAAAAATACATTTTTGCCATTTTTTCAAAATTTTCACCATTTGGTAAATGGAAACCATAAATACTGTCTTAAGAGTAATGGATCAAATCAAAGAGTTTGTAGTGTAAATCTCTATCTTTTTTAAAATATTAACAAAAAATAACAAAATTGAAAATCAGGACTGTTTGATGAACTGTTTATCTCCTTAAAAATGTGAAAAGTCGATATTAGAAAGACTAAGATTAGCCTATTTGATGACGTCTTAAATGTCTTAAAAAGCAGAATAATTAGAAATCAAGACAATAGGAACTCGATCCTACTTAAATAATTAATAGTTTTAAAAAACTAAAAGAACACGCTTTATTAGAAAACTAAAAAATGAAAAAAAAAATTAATTTCCAATACGCTTGGGATAAAATAAAGTGGTCAACAAAAAAAATTATCTCCAACACATATAGAATAAAATTAAAGTTATCAACAAAAAGAAAATAATTTTACCATCGAAAGCGTGGGGTGCTCTATATCAATTAATATATTTGATAATAAACAGATATTGGTAAAAGTAAGCTCTCTAAGAAGAAAATGTAAAAATCATAAAAAGCACCCCATGCTTTTGATGGTAAAATTATTTTCTTTTTGTTGATAACTTTAATTTTATTCTATATGTGTTGGAGATAATTTTTTTGTTGGCCACTTTATTTTATCCCAAGCGTATTGGAAATTAAAATTATTTTTCATTTTTTAGTTTTCTAATAAAGCGTGTTCTTTTAGTGTTTTAAAACTATTATTTATTTTTTATTTTTTAGTTTTAATATTTTACAGAATAAGATAAAAATGTAAATATCTTTAAATTCGATACTATTGTAGTATGAGCTAAAAGTAATATTCTTCTATAAAAGAACCCTCCCAGCCGGATTTGAACCAGGGACGTATGGATTACTGAAATTATATACCACTAAGAGTTCACTGCTCTACCAACTGAGCTCTTACAACGATTTACTAAAAACTCGACAAGTCCGCAACCTATTATACGAGTTTTCATTTTTTTTTCGGATGATTCTGATCAGGATTTTAGAAACAAAATATGAAATTATTGTATTGTCATGGGTCCTCTACACGCATACAAAGTTTCAGTCGATCCAATGTTTCTAAGTGGGTGAAAATCGCGTTGAAAGATTCCGTTACATTGATACAAAAACACTTTTTTTGATTTCTGATGATTATGGCCAGGATTTTAGAAAATAAATATGAAATTATTGTATTGTCACGGGTTCTCTACAAAGTTTTAAGTCGATCCAATGATTTTAAGTGGGTGAAAATCGCGTTGAAAGATTCCGTTACATAGATAGATAGATACAGGTCAAGCTAATATAAAGCGTGTAAAAAGTAAATTCACTTAAAAAAAGTAAATTCCAACCAAAGGAAGAACAATTGAAAGATTAACGTTTGATGGAATGTTACAGAACTTAAGGCAACTTAGTAAAGGAACATGGTTAACAGCTAGAAATAGAAGTTTGGAAGGAAATTCTGCGGGAAACTAGACTCACATCGAGTTGTAGAGCCAGGAATCACGAGGAAATGAATTACATGAATACCGTTAAGGTGTGAGAACCGGAACACATGATGTAATTGACTCTGGTGACTTAGGTATGGCATGTATGAGAATGTTAGTGTCCCAGTAATCCAGAGCCTGGAGCGCTAAACTGTTGTTTTTATGTGAACAGGTCCTTACACTTACCAACTGTGCAGTGTTTCCAACACACACTCTACATTATCATAGTTTATATTCAATAATTCCTCGTGGATCACGAGATCTTAAACTACTGAAATACTGCAATACGTCAGCTAATAGTCAGTATTGTTGCTAACTCAAAAAAGTAAACTCTAGACCAGAGTCGCCCAAACTTATTTGTATCGCGGGCCAAATGGAAGAAACATCAATGTGGCGGGGGCCATAGGCCCTATTATATCTGTTTATGATGATGATGATTATTATTATTATTATTATTATTATTATTATTATTATTATTATTATTATTATTATTATTATGATCTTGATGAAGATTTTCGGCCTACAGCCCGAAAATCTTCATCAGGGTCATCATAGCAACTCCGGCCGTGAAAGTCTACGTGAATACATTATTATTATTATTATTATTATTGTGCAGAATCTTGTGTTGCCACACTTCGATTATTGTGACATATAATGATCTAAACTATGACTTGTCGCAGAGACTGCAGCGTGTTCATAATGCTTGCGTTCGATTCATTTTCAATATCCGCCGTTATGACCATATTTCCGAAAACTTCAATAACCTCTCTTGGCTCCGTCTTACTGAGAGACGTAAATTGCACTCTCTTTCACTACTTTTCAAGCTCCTGAATTCCTACACTCCTACTAACCTGGCGTCCAGATTTGAGAAGTTATCCTCTTACCACAATATTGACATTAGATCACAAGATAACAGTCTGCTAACAAAACCTCTTCATAGCACTTCCTCTTATTCTTCTTCTTCCTTCACAGTAGCCTCTGTCCGCTCCTGGAATTACCTACCTCAAGATATCAGGGGTTGCCGCACACTTGGCACTTTTAAGTCACGCTTATGCAGTTACCTGTTGTCTAATAATTAATTTTTCTCTATTTATTTAAATGTATACTATGGCAATAATTTTTTCTCGTTTTTTTATATATCTTGTTCGTATTATACATTACATTCGTTAAATCTAGAGTTTTGTGTATACAATTTTATATTTACAAATCTAGAGTAAATCAAAATACATTACTTACTTACTCACTGGCACTATCGAACCCGTAGGTTCATGGCCGCACGGACATAAGCTCTCCATACATCCCTATCCTGAGCTAATGCTTTCCAATCATTCCCTGTATAATCTACTTCCTTCAAATCATAGTTAATGTTATTCTCCCACCTCATTCTTGGTCTACCAACTGGGCGTTTTCCCTCTGGCTTTCCTACAAGAAGCTTCCATGCAAGTCTTTCATTCCCCATACGTGCAACATGTCCTGCTCATCGCAGTCTACGAGACTTAACTGTTCTTATTATATCTGGCTTCCTGTAAAGACCATGTAGTTCATTGTTATGTAGTCTTCTCCATTCACCTGTCTGTTCATCTCTCTTTGGTTCAAAAATTGGGTTCAACTGGGGTAAAAATCAAAATACATTATAAATATTAATTGTATTGTATTTATAACATGTAATTTTTTATGTTTATTTTAATTTAGATGTAAGACTATTTTTTTTGTATTTTTTTAAAACCTGGTTGAGTGGCAGACAAGGCCTTAAGACCTTAACTCTGCCAGGTAAAATAAAGCTATTATTATTATTATTATTATTATTATTATTATTATTATTGTTATTATTATTATTATTATTATTATTATCATCATTATCGTTATTATAATCATGTGTATATTTGCTACTTTTCTTGTTACATGATGTTAAATATTAAATTGGTACCTGGTAAGTCAGTCTTCCTCAACTAAATTATTAAACATCATCAAGTAGTTACAATATGGAGGCCCTAATATGAATATTAATGTTAATTTTATTAATTTAATAATTAATATTATTTGAATTTTAAAAATGTTGATTTTTCTTATTACGTCGTTATAATATATTTAACAAGTTCTTGTTCCATTACAGATAGACTAATATTATTATAAGCTTACCATTAGCATATTTTAATTAATTAGAATACCACAGGCCTACAGGGGCCGGATAGAAAGTGTTGGAGGACCGTTTTCGGCCCGCGGGCCGTAGTTTGGGCGTCCCTGCACTAGACACATATTAGACCTCACCGAATATTGCATAAAACACGCTACTTTTTTTCACTCTTCTTCTCAAAATGCCCTCTTAATTATAGAATATATACGATTTTTTTATGTAATATACAACATAAATAATAACTGTGTAAACAAAACGAAGTCCTCAGCAAGTCGAATTTATGGTCTATTTTTAACGGAATAGGCCTATATATTCTATTCTGTTCTACCCGAGGACAAATCTTTCACTGCAATCATAGCATTTTCATGCTATGCTTTGCAGCTTTACTAGGACATTTAGGTGTGGTAGTTTAACGTTTCTTTCCACACCGGTGAAAGATGATAATGACGATGGCCAGATGTTGTTCGAGGACCGTTTGGGCCTTAAAGCTTCCTGACATTTGTCTTACAAGTGAGAAAAAAAAACCGAAAAAACCGTACCCAGTAAATCGAACCCGGGCCCGCTGCGTGACAAGGCAGCACGCTACCTCGAGACCATAGCTTCTGAAACGGGACACACTGAAAACTCAATGTGTTTGATTATATAAGACCTAAACCAGTGACTCGAACCTATCATTCCTTGATAATCGCATGTGGGATCATGCCGAAATGTCGGAATCAGTGGCCAGAGGCCGATCTTGAATCCATGACACGGAAAACCCAAGCAAATTTTCTTAATCATATATATTGTTAAATTGGAGAAACTCGATTTCAGATGCCAGCTAGTTTAAATGTGTTGGTCTGTAGTGGAAACAAATCTTGTATAACTGTAAGTTACATCCGTTATATACGTAATTTAGAGGTTTATACGGTTTTTAAGGGAGCCGAAAACATGATTTTTACAATCATCTCACATGATAATGTGGTAATCAGTAGTTCTTGATTGTGACATGAGAGAAATTTTGACATTCTGATGGCAAAATGCAAGTTTATGGAGGAAGCTGCATTATGTGTGAGGTTTAGTTGGATTGCATCATGACACGGACTACTTGCTATAGACGATGATACTGTGCCCACTCTTCAAGTGTATCAGGAAGCTATTTCCGATCACAGGAAAAGAGCGCCCGCAGAAAAGTTAGTTCAAGTGGATTTGATTATAGTAGCTTCAACTAATTTTGGTTCTTAAATTTTACATCCATCCACAGTAATTCTGCCCGAGGGCAGGTCCTTCACTGCAATCATAGCACTTTCATGCTATGCTTGCAGATTTACTAGGGAATTGTAAGTGTGGTAGCTTCCCGTTGCTTTCCACACCGGTGAAAGATGATGATGATGATGATGATGATAGGAATGATGATAATGATGGCCATATGATTTCGGGGACCGTTTGGGCCTTAAAGTTTTCCTGACATTTGTAAATTTTACATGAGGCTGTAAATTTATCTCCATCAACGTAGTTTTACTATTATTTTACATAATCACTTTTAAACTAAATAATTCAATTAAAACTTTGTCCAGACTCTAGTTATATTCATAAATGAAACTCATTTACAATATCTTCTTCTTATTCTTAAACTTAATTTGTAGGATTTCATCCTGTTTATTTCCAAAATCACTCCTCGGAGGAAGACGTGTTGGATGTGCATTCACTGTCTATCCATCTCTTGGCTGGTCTTCCTCTTGTTCTTCTCCCGTCCATTGGTCTATCTTCTTTAACTCTTTTTGCTAGCCGGTTTTCTTCCATTCTTTCTATATGACCCTTCCAATATTTTCGTCTATCTATAATAAATTTGGTTATGTCTTGAATATGGCATTTGTCCCTAATTTCTGTGTTGTGTATTTTATCAAATAAGTTTTCCCCTGAATAGTTCTTAAGATTTTCATTTCGCATGTGCTTATTATTTGTTTAGTTTTTGTTGTATTAGCCCTAGTTTCTGCACCATGTACGACAACTGGTCGAACTATCGTTTTGTATATGCGGGTTTTGCTTTGTATTGACATATGTTTGTTGCGCCAAATTAAATCTTTCATATACCCTGATATTTGTGCTGCTTTATCAGCTTGTTTCTTTACCTCTTTTATTAAATTTTTAGTGTTTGTTATTAATACACCTAAATAATTAAATTCATTTACAATATAGATTATGTAATTAATATTACGTTTTTAAAATTAATAAATGTTAACATTTAAATGCGAATAAATAAATTACAGTATTAATAAAAATAGTTTTCTTAAAATCTAATAATTTAATCAACTGTAAGTGTAGAATCATAAACTATTGGTACTGCTTGCTTCTATAACTAATTAACAAACTCACTGGCACTATCGAACACATAGGTTCATGGCCGCGCGGACATAAGCTCTCCATACATCCCTATCCTGAGGTAATATTTTCCATTCATCCCTTGTATAATCTACTTCCCTCAAATCATGGTTAATGTTATTTTTCCACCCCATTCTTGTTCCACCAATTGGGCGTTTTCCTCTGATTTTTCTACAAGAAGCTTCCATGCTAATCTTTCAGTCCCCATTCGTGTCACATGTCCTGTCCATCTAGCTTAGAGTTCTATGTGATTTTTTTTTAATTTTTCGGGAAAGTATTTAAAGTTTAGAATTGACACAGGATAAGATAGGTATAGTTCAACTGTGGCCCTGGGGTCTATTCGACCTCTAACGGAATTAAGTATCAGGCGCTTGTTCTGCGGCTGTCACGCGGGCTGACTACCCGGCTGCATCAAGTGCCGGTTGTCTAGAAAAAGTGGGAGCCTTAGACCTCCTACTAACGCAAGGGTCTTCTATGGTCTGTAGTGAAATCATTTTCCATTTAGTTATAATTGAATTGTACTATATTTAAATAGTCCACCGCTGTGGTCTCGAGGTAGCGTGCTGCCTTGTCACGCAGCGGGCCCGGGTTCGATCCCCGGTCGGGGCAGTTTTTCTGGGTGATGTTTTCATCGGGTTTTTTCCTCGCCTGTAAGACAAATGTCAGGGAAACTTTAAGGCCCAAACGGTCCCCGAAATCATATGGCCATCATCATCCTTATCATCATCATCCTTCACCGGTGTGGAAAGTAACGGGAAGCTACCACACCTACAATTCCCTAGTAAAGCTTCAAGCATAGCATGGAAATGCTATGATGTCAGTGAAAGACCTGCCCTCGGGCAGAATTACTATGGATGGATGGATATTTATATATTGTAAAAATTATGAACAAAACTTAAATTATAGTTAGAAATACCTCTTAAGAATCACTTGATATAAGATAAACAATATAAATGTAGATACGTACAACCTTCTTGTTCTACCTCGCGAAATGTTAATTTCATTTAAACAAGTCTCTCATTTGAGCTATGAAGATTTATTTTATAGGTATTTTAAGATGGACACGATGTATGTGTGGTGAATTAGGCTATTTAATTTCATTTAAGGCTATACATTTACTCTTCGAATTCTGAAGCAAGCGTAACTGATACATAAACTTTTATTGTTTTATTTCAACTTGCACAATTTAATTCTCGAGGCTGATACATAAGCGACACTAAAGCATAGTGAATGCGTAAACATTTTCATTTTTATTAGATTTGCTCTGGGCTTCTTGTCTTGTGAGCAGGTTTTTGATCTCACTCGAAAAAAAAAAATTGCAGTAGCTTTATAAATGAGGTGAACGCCTTTGGGTTATAGAAATTAAAAAAAAAAAGAACTTAGGCCACTTTATTTCCGAGTTAAGCTGCCAGAGGCGTGGCATTGCGTTACTAATCAGGTTTATTGGCGTATTTCTTGTATGAATATATTTTTCAAAGCGACAAATTCGTCTTTTATAGTTAACATGTTGCATGTTTACTTTCATTTCTTGCTGATAATTCTATTTTAACTTAAAACTAAGATGCCTTCGATCCATTTTTATGAATTCGCTTTATAACTGCAGGTTTCGAGATATATTTAGTTTTCAGTATTGAATATTGACATTATTAACAATAAAAAATAAATACTTATATATAAATAATTAATTTTGCAGCGTTAGCTTTCGAGAATTATTTATTTTTATTGTCGATAATATCAATATTCAGTACTGAAAACTACATCTCGAAACCTATCGTTATAAAACGAATTCATAAAAATAAATCAAAAGTATCTTAGTTTTAAGTGTGTGTGTGTATGTGTGTGTGTGTATATATGATAAGAAAAATAAATGCCTGGACGGGATTCGAACCCGGAACTCTGAGTCTGTACCTCAGCGTGTTATCCATTACACCACCAGGAGAATCCAATTCAAACACTTATTTTTCTTATATATGTATTATATTCTCCATTATTACTAGACGTCGCGAGAACTCTGTCTTCACTGCCATCTAGTAGCTGACTATAACAAGTAAGCAAATTAAAGAGAATATTTTTACCTTATAGCAGTGACGCTTTATCGATGTTATAATTAAATGTTTAACATTGAGCAATGCAAGCTTAATATGGTATAAGAAAAATAAATGCCTGGACGGGATTCGAACCCGGAACTCTGAGTCTGTACCTCAGCGTGTTATCCATTACACCACCAGGCGAATCCAATTCAAACACTTATTATATATATATATATATATATATATATATATATATATGTGTGTGTGTGTGTGTGTGGTGTGTGAGTGTGTGTGTGTGTATTTGGACTCTTAAAAGAATCCCAGGCCAACATAGAGCCTCTGAGCAAAATGTAGTCATCAATTGATTTGGCATTTACTTAATGAAAATCCATTTTTATGTTGATTAAATAAAAATAAAACTTAAAGTTTTATAATCAATTCAGTTGGTGTTTACTTGATGAAAATCCATATTTATTAATTAAATAAAAATAAAATGTAGTTTTATTTGATTTTCATATTTATTATATAATTCAGTGACAGCTGTTTCGGTACACTTCTTCAGACATGTTAACAAATTATGAATTATGTTCCACACAATTGGAACACAATTCATAATTTGTTAACATGTCTGAAGAAGGTACAGTGTACCGAAACAGCTGTCACTGAATTATATAATAAATATGAAAATCAAATAAAACTACGTTTTATTTTTATTTAATTAACTTAAAGTTTTATACGATTTTCATATTTATTAAAATACAAATTCGTAACAATACAAAATTCATTTTTAATCAAGATAAAATTCGTCTGAAGAAGGTACAAAGTACTGAAACAGCTGTTAGAAATTTGTATTTTAATAAATATGAAAATCATATAAAACTTTAAGTTTTATTTAGTTAACATAAAAATGTAGTCAGTCTAGAGCTAGGGCTAGTGGTACGTTATGTTCTCACTCCATCGACTCGAGAACGTGGACAGCCCAAAAATATTTAATAGTTAACGTACATCATGTGGCGTGGTATCCTTTCAGTGGACATTTTATGTAAATGGGATGTCCATTTGAATTCAAATTTTGAATCTTTAAAATAAGTACAAGTATTCATTCTATGGACGTAATTACTTAAACACGATATATTAATAAAAATATTGGATATAATTTAAATAAATAAAAAGGCATTTTTATAAATACTTCTAGTAGATGTTGAAGACTATAATCGCCAGTGTCACCAACATAACGTCTTCAAATATAGCTTGCTATATGTGAAGTATTTAATATTTAGCGATATGTTACCCATCTAAAATTTAATAATGAAGGAAATGGTCTTAATAGAAGCCAGATATAATAAGAACAGTTAAGTCTCGTAGACTGCGATGGGCTGGACATGTGGCACGAATGGGAATGAAAGACGTGCGTGGAAGTTTCTTGTAGGAAAACCAGAGGAAAAACGCCCAATTGGTAGACCAAGAATGAGGTGGGAGAATAACATGAACTATGATTTGAGGGAAATAGATATTACAGAGGATGATTGGAAAAATTACCTCAGGATAGGGTTGTATGGAGAGTTTATGTCCGCGCAGCCATGAACCTACGGGTGCGATAGTGCCAGTGAGTTAGTTAGAAGGAAAACTTTTATTTGTGGTATTTAAGAATAACAATATATCTGAAGAGACTAAAGGAGGAATTTTATAAGTATATTACGAATCTTACAATATAATAAATTTATCCCACCCTATTTAATTATAAACATATTGATTTAATCTCTAGTTGAAGACTATCAAAATCTTGTTTTCATGAGGAAGAGTTATGACACAATTTACATGCTGAATGTTCTTTCATCAGTTATTATCATTATAACCATTACGTATTATAACTCAACTAACTCATTGGCACTATCGAACCCGTAGGTTCATGGCCGCGCGGACATACGCTTTCCATACATGCATATCCTGAGATAATGATTTCCAATCATTCCCTGTATAATCTACTTCCCTCAAATCACAGTTAATGTTATTCTCCCACCTCATTCTTGGTCTACAACTGGGCGTTTTCCCTCTGGTTTTCCTACAAGAAACTTCCACGCACGTCTTTCATTCCCATTCGTGCCACATGCCCTTCCCATCACAGTCTACGAGACTTAACTGTTTTTATTATATCTTACTTCCTATAAAGAACATGTGGTTCACTGTTATGTAGTCTTCTCCATTCACCTGTCTATTCATCTCTCTTTGGTCCAAACATTTTCCTAATCACTTTATTGTCAAATACTCGTAATCACCTTTCCTCCCTTAAAGTAAGAGTCCATGTTTCGCATCCATATAATACGAGTATAACTGGTAGAATAATAGTTTTATATATTTTCAGTTTAACGTTTTTTGAAAGGAGTTCAGATGTCAAGAGTCTGTCTAATGCATAATAGCACGCATTTTCAGAATTGAGCCTATGTTTAAATTCTTTGTGCATCTCATTCCCATTTATGATTATTGTTCCAATATATTTGAATTCAGTCACTTCCCAAAATTTCCCTCATTTGTCATTAGCTGTCGATTTCCATTATATAATGTGATGATAATAATAATAATAATAATATTATTAATATTAATATTAATAATAATATTATTAATAATATTAATAATAATATTAATAACAATAATAATAACATTACGTGTTATTATTAGGCCTATTATTATTATTTTTTTTATTGTTAGTACAATATTATTTTAACAACTTAATAGAGTTAGCCTACAAATGATAGAGTGCTGATTTAATAAAAAATCCTATAGTATTTTATGCTTGTCACCATTGCCATTGTCCTGTCGTTGGAAACATAGAAGGCTTTCAAAATATTTATACGAAAACATGTGACATTCATGGAATGGGAAGCGTATATATTTTAATTTACTACAAGTTTTTACGAGGTGTTTGGTCGTGACGTTAGAGGTGTTCTGATTTCTTCTCCAATTTGTCAAGATCACGCAAATGTTATTGGACTCATTGGAATGCATTAAGCAGGATTCAAAGTATTTAACCGTAAGCGTCAAATGAACATCGATTTTGATATAAAATACATTATTTATTCTTTATATAGTTTCTTTTAACAATAATGAGGAATTACACTTTGCAACAAAGTCATTTTCAAATAATGCGATCGAATTATAATATATAGATCAAACATTAGTGATTATCTTTGTTTTCGAGAGGTCGTGATTTTATATCCCGGTACCAACCAATCTGCTTAGTAAATATGTGTTTATTTTTTAGAAGTATTGGATTCAAATTCGGTTGAGGCATTTCTTTTTCTTTTCATTTCACATTTTGACTTTCATTGCTCAATGCCATAACTTAATTCTTCTTCTTCTTCTTCCTCTACGCATGAAAGCTGGCAGCTTGTTGCGTGTTCATCCACTACAGGTCCGGGGTATTGTGACGTCCTTCCATCGTAGTTGTGGTCTTCCTAAAGACCTTTTCTACTGAGGTGTCCAGTCACGTACTTTCTTCACTAGTCTACTGTTCTCTATTCTATCTATGTGATCGTTCCAATTTAGTCTTCTATAATTAATCCAGAGGTTTATAGATTCAATTTAACATCGAAATAAAATAGCGTTACTGGTACAAAGTAAAATATTCTCATTAAAATGTTTTCTTGTTATAGAAGCCATAAGGTGGCACTGCGAGCATTGTCCCGCAGCTTCTTATGACAGAGAGTTGTATATAAGGGAAGAAAGATAACTAGGAGACTGGGTGTAGTAATTGGTAGCTCACTAAAGTATCAAGTTAGAAGTTTCGGGTTGAAATCCCGGTTCACACATTTATATATATATATATATATCATCCGGTATAATGGCAGCTGCCGCCGTCTTCCGGAAACCAAACGCCATTCCTTTCTGTCCATCCATTGATCTTCCTCCATTCCTCTGATATTCAAAGCTGCTTGTACCCCTTCTATCCAAATATATATATATATATATATATATATATATATATCTACATAGTTTTCATCAGTTATCAATGCGAATGTTGGATTGTGGTTTTATCATAATCCATTTGGTCATAAATCATCATTACGATTCCTTTTGGATTAAAAAAATCACGTATCCTCAAATGAATTATTTGATAATAAACCTCCATCATGCTTTATGTAACATGGATTATAAATATCAACATTTGTGGTGACGTAGCTATTACGTTTCTCCAATGTACTCTGCCATCGGTACAGTACGTAGTTTGTGTCGGAAAAACACTTTAATACTAACATATCATTTATCCAAATAATACGTGACATTTGCGGATAACCTAATAATTTTAGCACACTTTGGTATTAAATGCTTTAAGCTAAAGAAGTAAAGTTATTTATTGACGGTGTCCAATACTCAGTTTTGATTACTGTTATCCGCAATATTCATGTGAATAGATAACATTTATTTTTCAGAATTAGAAGTGAGAACCAACATTTTTGAACCAAAGAGAGATGAACAGACAGGTGAATGGAGAAAACTACATAACATTGAACTACATGGTCTTTATAGGAAGCCAGATATAATAAGAACAGTTAAGTCTCGTAGATTGCGATGGGCAGGACATGTGGCACGTATGGGAAATGAAAGACATGCATGGAATCTTCTTGTAGGAAAACCAGAGGGAAAACACCCAGTTGGTAGACCAAGGATGAGGTGGGAGAATAACATTAACTATGATTTGAGGAAAGTAGATTATACAGGGAATGATTGGCAAACATTACCTCAGGATAGGGATGTATGGAGAGCTTATGTCCGCGTAGCCATGAACATACGGGTTCGATAGTGCCAGTGAGTTAGTTAGTTAGCAACAATGTCAGGCGATTGGGATAAAAAATAATATGTCTCAAATGTATTAGTATCAAATCCATTGTGGTCGTTAAGTTAATAATCCCAATGATATTTAAGCCGAAGTTTGGCTGCTGGCATCCATAGAGTGGCTAGAGGTGAAGAGAGGTGACAAATGAATATCCGAAATGAAATGACAGATTGGTGTTGAATCCATAGTTTACGGGATCGTCAAGCTAATATATGGCATAAATAATGCGATAAATACTCGGACAACGCCCGGTAGTCAGCTAGTATTATATAGAATGTGGTATTTTATACAGTATGACTAAAATGAAAGGATGCAGAGAAGAATCTTGCCGACAGAAATGGATGGATTAAAACGGAGAAGTATGAGAATATCCAGGCTACAATCTATTCGAAATACATACATCAGACAAGAAATGGATGCACAAGAAATTGTTATCGAAAGGATAACAAAGAGAGCTTTACAGTGGTATGGACATGTACAACGGATGTCGGAGGACCAATGGCCTAAACATGTGTTAGATTGGATGGTACCAGGCAGAAGAAAGAGGGGGAGAAATACAAGAACATGGTATGAGGGAATATATAATGTCATGATGAAGAAGGGTATGGAAGAAGGACAATGGGAAGATAGGAATCTCTGGAAAGCAGGAATCGAGGGCAAACTGCTGTAAAGTGGAAAGCCTGTATTAAAAAAAAGTAAAAATGACTAAAAATAATAGTTTATACACATACTGTAAGTAAAAGGATGTTATGGAGAGTTTACTGTTAAAGCTTGGATAGAATTCCTTGTCGAACTTTATGAAATTTGTGAAGTTTTCAGTTATTCTTACGTTGTAAAATCTTAACAATAGAAGAAGCGCCCACAAACATCATCTGAACTTCCTGGTTACGTTTCACGCGAACCACAACAATGCACGACTTGAATTGCCACAACCTACATCTGTCATAAGAATGACGAGAGATATTTTGCAAGTGACAATATTCTACACTGACTATAATCTCTAACTAAATCTTATCCACTTGAGAAAGTATTATAAGTCATGTTTCAATAAAGTATGTTTGTCTAGAAAGTGATCTCTATACCTCTTCCGAGCCAAGATCTAGTAGTAAAATAAACAAATCAGATGTATGGACTGCATTTTTATTGGTTGAATAATGTTTTACCTTTAAGCGTGTAAGAAAATGTAGTTCGCTAAAACTCGAAATAAACAAAATAAAAATAATAAAAATATGTGGGCCTATTATCTTTAAGTTATTTGGGAGAATTTGAAAATATACAATTACAATTTTAATATATTAAATTACAATTGTTTTATTCTTAAGCCCACTCTCCCCCTGGTGCGACAGGCCTACAAGACCCTTAGCCTACCAGCCGGATGCTGGCCTCACATCCACATGTGTCAATCACAGAGGTAGATGATAATCAGCCAGTGCAGGGGTGACATGTGGTCAGCATGTCGAGTCCTCCAGCCGTTATAGCTAGTTTTCTCAACCTGGAGCCGCTACTTATTGTAGCTATCCAAATGCATCACGATGCTGGGTGGCCACCGGTCCCATACTGGCCGAAATACCATGAGAAAATTTCTTCCCCCATGGAGACTCGAACCAGCGCAAGTCCCGTAGCTCTGCGCCAAGGCTTCCTACCTTAACCATTCGGCTACGGCGCAAAGTAAAGTGATCCCACAACAGGCCCGGAGGCCCTTGGGGTAGTAGGAGGTTAAGGCTCCCACTTTTTCTAGACAATCGGCACTTTATGTCAGCCCTGCGTGACGGCCGCCTTTACCCCAAGAACAAGTGTCTGATACTCATTTACATTAGAGGCTTAGTCGACCCCAGGGCCATAGTGCCGCCAGAGGGTTTGAGTCAGTTTAAAAATCCTGACCCCCAACGGGACTTGAACCCTCGACCCTCCGGCATGTAGCTCAGTGCCTTAACCACTACGCTACGGCGTGCCCCCTCTTAAGCACACGCAATGCAGAATACGTTAGCATTTCTATTGTTTTAAAATCTAATTAGATAGGCCCATATATATTTTTTGTCATAAATAAATAAGAAATGTAAGTTCCCAATTACACTGAGCAACAAAAAAGAAATCTTTTTTGTCTCAGAAAGAAAAATATGTGATTCTGATAGTATTTTTTCTCCTGAATTCAAATATATCGGGTTCCTCCATCACGCAAGGTTTCCGAGAGAGAGGAATTTATAATTCCAAACACTTTATTATTTTCTACACTCGTAACTACACAATATTCGAGCATTCGGACTCATCTAGAAAGTAAGAAATGACGATTTTCTGCTATATTTCGCCTGTGGAGCATACGTCTTGATGGTCCAACAATAATCGGCCAGCATATTAGGATTCAATTTACCTTGATATCTCTTTTCCATAGCTGAAACCATTTGAGTTAGCTCATGGATATGAAAATCGAATAAAACTAAGTTTTATTTCTATTTAATTAATCATTTAGTTTTATTTTACAATGGACAAATGGACGAAAAATGTTTATTAAAAAATAATTATATAAATCCATTAATTGAAATTGAAATAAAAAACCGTGGTTGATGGAGAAATTCCGAATACATGTTTGAAAACACGATAAAAAACTGCAAGTACAACTATTGGTACTCATGAGACAAAAATCATATTGACCAGTGTTATGGTCCATCTTAACTTGTATTCAATCTCATTTCCCGTTAAATTCGATGTTGCCTATGAATAACGTTTCTATCAATGGAAGTTTTGTACATAATTTACTCATATAACGGATAAAAGTAGCTCCAGGTTCCTCCAGTAGACGTAGAAATACCATATTCAAGTTCGTTTTCACTACAACTGGAACTTAGCCCGTATACAGTTTAGTTATGATATTTATATGAGATAATATTAAATGTTGAACCATTTTATTCCCTACTAAATATTGTGAAATTTATTTCGAAGATAAAAAAAATACATTTATAATCTTTTATCAAGTAAGTGCTTAATTTTCTATTGCAGATAAATTGCATCTGCAGTATCCTTGATTAGAGAGTTAGAACTAAAAATCCAGATGGGAACTTGAGATTAAGTGTAATTTAATAATGTACATAGAACAACATTCCTGTTCATAATCTCAGTGTTACAGCAATACTCATTGTTTAAGATAATATTAAGTTATAAAATACCATATAAGGTAAAGTGATCATATTATAGAGCTTAGAAAGGCCTTCGGTAGCAAGACAATGAGCACGAAAAAATTATGTTCTGGATCTTCCTGTTCTCCTGAGATGTCAGGCAGTGTTTATTAATTTTTATGAGTGTATATGCATATATAACATGAAAAGAAAATTTAACGCCTGGACCGTGATTTGAACCTGACACCCCTAACTTTATACGTTAGCACGATACCGTCTTTGCCTACTCAGGTTCCAGTTCAAACATTTAACTTTTCTTTCCTTATATAGGCCTATATATACACAAATGCAGAGGAAAATGTGTTTTTTATTAAAAATACAGTATCAATTGTAGAATTGTTTTATTTTAAAATTCGAAATAAACGGATGCCATATCCTATTGTAAGGCGGCCCCATAGTCCTGAACTTCTGGGACCCGAGTTCGCATCTTGGTCACTCCATGTGGGGTTCGTGGTCGACGAATCCGAGCCAGAACCGGGTTTTCTCGACGTTTGTCCCGTTTTCCGCTGCAAAAACATTATTCCACTACTTATTAACACCGATGTCATCCATTTCGTTTCTTTTCATCTGCTCCTGTGATGGCGTGACAGTTCTATCAGCCGACATCCGTGTATATAACATATCTAAAAAAAAAAGAAGAAGAAAAAAAGGTGCTTCATTTGATTCCTTGGTATCGCGCCGGTCACGAATATTGACTATTGTACAGCAGCCTGCAAGAGTATGTTTGCAGTACAGTTTCAAAGAATAAAATCAGTTATTTAGTCACACATGCAAAACTAATGCACTTGTTTTAGGACCGCTAAATTAACCTACTACAACTTATATATGATATGAAAAATGAATAATGTTTTGTTTCATGGGGCAAACTCTATGTGAGTGTATTTTAAACTACTATATTGTACATACTGTATTCTATATTTATCCTATTTTATGCATTTTGGTCATTCTTAAATTCTGACATCCAGCCATTATACCATAACGCGTGGGGTTGACACATTTAGCATGAACACTGCGGTTATACTAAGCTTCTACTCTTCGTATATATACTATCTTATATATAAAAATTAATGTTTCTTTGTTTGTATGTTTGTTTATTTGTTTGTTCGTACTTTATGCGCGGCCATACCGTTCATCCGATTGTGATGGGTTTTTTTTTGCAAAATGTTCAGGAGATTCCCGGGATGAACATAGGCTATAAGAGAGTTGTGATACTCAACTCCTACACCCTTAAAAATCGCCATTTGTAGTGGAAAACGTGAAAAAAGTAGCTCTTTGGACTCTTAAATGGCTTACTCTGCCTAAACCATAAGAAATACACAAAATTAATGTACACAGAATTGAATATCTCAAAAAGCTCTACAAAAAAGTCCGCGACAGCATATGTTTATCTCTTACGGATAACTCACAAAAATCATTTTTGTCTTTCATTGATACCAAGAGTCTCGCGCCGTCGCCGAGTGGTTAAGGCAAGAAGTCTTGGCGCAGAACTACGGGACTTACGCTGGTTCGAGTCTCTACGGGGGAAGACATTTTTCTCGTGGAATGTCGGCCAGTATGGGACCGGTGCACAGAAATGAAATCTAGCTTGGGGGAGGAAATGTTTTGACTCACTCTCATCAATTTATCTTTTTTTTTCACTCTAATATAATTGTTATATGACGGTTCTTAACTTATCTGTAAAGGAGGGTACAATTCTAATGTTCATGACTATGTGACGTCATCATTCACACTTCTTGAGTCACAACAGAAGGCTGTAAGAGGTTTTCTTGCGAACTTATTTAATATCTAATTATGTCCTAATTGCTGAATTTTATGGTAAAAAAGTAACATTTTTATCGTCCGCCCATGACATGAGAATTGAACGTTCGGGCAGGACAACGTCTGCCGGGTACGCTAGTATATTATATAAAGGGTACAAGGAAAACACCAGGTTTTCCATGAAACCTAGAAAGTGCATTTTTTGTCGTACAACATACATACTTCCTTCTTGAATGCCAGACTTTGGAGGCAAATGATTAAACTGTATCTTTACTATTTCACACTTATAAATTATAGTGCTTTCCTTGGGGAATCTAATGACACATCAAACTCCATTTCGAAAAAAAGTGACTTACCTGGTTCTTTCCCTGTATCCTTCATATATAGTCTAAACGTAAAATGTGGGAATGAAACAGAAAAAAAAAAATAGAGATAAGCAAAGTTGAAAATTGTCGGATTTAATTTCCATCCTCGCTAAAACTCGACTTGTATCATAAATAACTATTATATTTATGATAATTTTAATATATTCACCATAAAAATTATATGAAGAAGGAAATCATATAATTTCTTTTAAGAGCCCATCAAGAAGTAGTGAACCATGAAGGAAGGTGACGAATACGAAAGGAAGTATTATTCCCGTCTTCGATACATTTATTATTCTGCTGTGTACTTATGAATCACCGATGTATAGATTCGTGATAGATGGGTCATAATTTTCTTAGTCATCAAAAACAATTATTACTCATGCAATGTGAATTTACTCTTCAAAGCCCATTACTTCCTAGATAGGCTACCTATTTAAAATCAGTCACTTGGTTAATAGTTGGTCAGATATAGAATGGCAGACATTAATATTCATTCTGCGTGCAGTGGACTAGATATATAAGGATCGTTTGTGACTAAGTTGCAGATGACTAGGAAATCAGAATTTTGAAACCAGTAATCCATAAGTGTTATGAATTTAAAATTTACAAAACAAACCAATTTCTTTAATTTAATTAATCATCTATTTTTCTTCAAACAGTATCACGAAAATTTTCTTTGGAAAAGAGAGAAAGTCGTCTACACTCACTTTTTCAACCAGGTAATCGATTTCAAATCTTTGTCAAGTTGATTTCATTGTATTACAGATTTTCTTTCTCCAGCTTTAAGACCCGTGTAACTAAATTAAGCACCAGTACATCATGTTTATATCTGAATGTAAAATTGATCTAAAATCTAATTCTTGTGCACATCTTAAAAATGGGGGGGGGACTCCAATGGCAAGTGTATAAAAGTCTTCTATTTTTTTTCTTAAGGTGTACACTAAACCTATGACCAAAAAGCTTCTTCACTTCCTCTAAAAATTAGTTTGATCGTGTATTTTCATTCCATAACAATTTTAAACGTTTATCACCATCGAGGTTAATATGACAAAGAATAAACAGATATTTAAATGAGTCTGAGATTTCAGTTGTCCTCATTTAAAATACTTTGTAGGTCTTTTGGAACATGTTCCATCACAGACTTTACAAAAACAGTTTGAAAACAGATGATGGAACATGTTTCGAGAGGCCAACAAAGTGTTTAGCTGAAATTGTAATTAACTTAACCTTTGACATTTCGTGTCAAGTCCAATATTGTGCATTCTTTTACTCTACGAAGGAATATTTTACTTTTATCCTTTTCATATAATTATCCAAGATTCGCTTCCGAACATTGATACCTACATAGCCATTACTTTATAAAAAATTATTTCGTATCTTTTTGGATTTTATTTTGAAGAGTTGATGATATGGAAATACTTTAAAGATTAAGGTAGTGGAGCTTTTATTTATTTATTTGTAGTTGAATTATTAAATAATGCAGAGCGTTCCTTTCGATGAATACTAAAAATATAGTATACATTCGGCACTGTTCCATTTTCGAGTTATGGCCAAGAGAGTTAAAGGGTAGAATACCATTTGTAAATAGGTTATCCTTCCAAAGCAATTTGGATACCAAGATAGGTGTCAATGCCAGGTTATTCACATATCACACAAACACACACACACACACACACACAACACACACATGCGTACATCATCTGGGCCCATGCTTCCACCCCTTGGGATACCTCGGTCAAAGACCATACTCCCAAGTCCCAGTATCTTGTCCTTCCTATCTTGTTCACGTCCACGTTCAAGGTTCTCGGCTTAAACCAACACCTCAGGGAGGTGTTGGAGTCGCAACTTCCGGGAAATTGCTGAGCTACATAGTACGTCAGGTCGCTCATTCCTGACGACCCCACAGTTGGTCCACGGGCTCCTCGAGCCTAGCCGGGAGGACTACTGTCGCAGATCCACCGACCGTTCCCCTGTTCTACCTCCACATGCATACACACCACATATATACCACCAAAGGTAAGACCGAGACAAATGGAACTCAGGCTGTCGTTCAAAACCGACAGCAAAGAAGTGGACCACCATCCGCAAAGACCTTAGGCAACTTCTCGATTGAGATGAGATGATGATGATGATGATGATGTACCAGTGTACAACTGTCAATGTCTCTCCTCTAAAGACTTATTGATCTATGACCTCGGTAACAGTTTATATACTTGTTAAATAAAAAAAGGAAGAGTACTCAAGTGTGCATTCAATTCATAGTTACCTTCTGAAGGTCGAGTGTTGAAGAATACAATGCAAATATACAGAAGGTGGGCTTCTGTATGTGGGATATGTTTATTCAGGAACTTCCTATAAGAGAGGAATGTCACAGGTCTTCGTACTGGTATTGTACAGCATTACATGTTTAGGCGACTGACTAAATACTTCAGTGGGCTTTTAATTACGTGTTTTGTTTTATAAAATGTATCCTATTATTATATGAAGGTCTTCCTATTACGCTTCATTTCACTAAAGTAATCAAAATGGCGAAAATTACTCTTAGTGAGTGGCAGTGTCGAACATGCAGCTCATCATCAACTGGTGAGCCACTTGATTCGGAGTTCCTCAGTAGTTCCGGGATGATAGAGCACGCTGTTGAGGGGATGAGGGAAAATGACGCCATACATACCTTTCCTCTCTTGGCAGCAGAGTGGTTTACCATGTTCACAGTTCGCTTTTAGTATAACCATCAGGGACCATAGAGGACAGTACAACTAGCTCTTCAACACTTCATGGGAGGAAACATACTGTGTTATAAAAATGTTGCAAAAATTTAATTTGTAATTACTTTCAATTTATTTTTGTTATTATTAAAGATAAATCTTTATATTTTGTTACGTTTCATTATAAAAATATTAACAAAAAAGTATGAAATAACTTCATAAATAATATTTTCGTTAAACATAGGTCTACTTCTATCAGTAGAACCACCTCAAGTCTTAGTTTCTGAAAGTAACCTAATGAAAATATGTTTAAGAAAATATACAATATAACTAATTAAATATTTTTCTTTTTCCTACAACTATTTTTTTCTCGTCTATTTGGTTAATTATTGGGGATCCATGCATATTATCATCATCATCATCGTCCTTTCTAGTATTAGGCCCAGTGGCCCGTTACGGTCTCCCGCCATCTCCGAAAAGGTCGACCCACAGATCTTCTGCCTCGAGGAATGTAGTGAAGAATTTGTTTTGGTATTCTGTGACGATCCATGCGCTGAATATGTGCTAGCCAATTGTTTCTATATTCTTGGAGGTATTCAGATATAGGTACGATGTTTAACTCTCTGGCTATTGTTGAATTTCTTTGGTGGTCTAGAAGGCTATATCCTGCAGTTCGTCGCAGAAATTTCATCTCCGTGGCTGTAATATGACGATAATCCTGAGTTCTGATGGTCCAAGCTTCACTGCCATAACATATTATGGGTCTAGCGAGAATTTTATAGATGCATATTATTATTATTATTATTATTATTATTATTATTATTATTATTATTATTATTATTAGGCCTATTATTATTTAGTACTACTATATGACAATCCTTCCTAAAACTGTACAAAGTATGAGAAGTTAGTGGTAATATGTTTTTAATTAGATACATTTAAAAATAAAATCTATGGCGTAAAGTATAAGAGCATTATATTGTGGGAATACGGCCAGTGCCTATGGGCCAGTGTCCACCCAGTATCGTAAAGCATTTGGTTATCCACAATAAGCAGTGCTCTAGGTTGAGAAAAACAATAATGACTGGAAAATCCGACATGTTGATCACAAGCCACATGTATAATGGCCGAAAGAACGTCGCCTGTTTTATTGGTTATGAAGCAAGTAGTCGGCTAGTATGCCAAAGGCCTGTCGCACCATGGGGTACTACAAAGAATAAACAGTTATATTTAGTAGGGCTATATTTTAAGTCGGAGAAATTTAAAAATGAAACCTTTTATATCCACATACTGTTCCCCTCAACTTTCAAAAGTGTTGTCATATGAATACTCTACAAGCCTATATAAGATGGCAGTGTGTTAGGTAGCCTAAGTTGTGTTACTAGCTCCACCATATGGACTTCCTGAACTTTGGGATTTGTTCAAAGTCTGGTTCTCCTTCATGACCATATTAGCTATCGTCTACAAGAAAATTTATGTTTTATTTTTTATGGAAATTTGCCAACCAGATGCAGCCACCGTGAGATTTTGTACCATCGCTCCTGCCAGATTGGTTTCTAGACGCATAAAATGACCAAACAAATGTTTGCCATACTTAATAATAAACTTATATAAAATCAGATGTCGGTCTAATTTTCAAAATGGACAAGATTTGATTTTATTGGAAAATTGTATGCCTACTAAACGCTAAGATTGTAATCTAATATGTTATTGAATTGTTTGTATATGAAACTAAGATAAAGAACATTACTTACCTTTATACTCTACTACAATATTAACTTTTAGCATATGGAAATTCGCTCCCTGTTTATAATACATATCTGTAACACTGAGCAACAAAAAATAAACTTTTTTTGGTCTCAGAAAGAAAAATATGTGATAGTATTCTTTCTCATGAATTCAAATATAATATCGGTTTTTCTCCATCACGCAAGGTTTCCGAGAGACAGGTTTTTATAATTTCAAACACTTTAATATTTTCTACATTCGTAACTACACAATATTCGAACATTCGGACTCACCTAGAAAGTAAGAAATGGTGATTTTTTTTGCTATATTTCGCCTATGGAACATCCCTCTTGATGGTTCAACAATAATCGGCTATTATATTAGGATTCCATCTGCCTTGATATCTCTTTTCCATAGCTGAAATCTCCTGATGAAAGTGTTCTCCGTGCTCATCGCTCACTGCGCCAAGATTTTCCGGGAAGAAATCTAAGTTTATTAAAAAATAATTATTTAAATCCATTAATTGAAATTGAAATAAAAAAAACTGTGGTTGATGGAGAAATTTAAAATATATATTTGAAAACACGATAAAAACTGTATTAAGTACAACTATTGGTACTCACGAGACAAAAATCATGTTGACCAGTGTAATTTTGGGACTGTTACGTTACCTCTAAGGCACTACAATGAGAATTCTATCTTAGTTTTAATAATTGACACTGGAAACAAGAAACTATTAGCGTAAAATGAAACATAAAATAGCAATTTTCTGTAATGAAATACAGGAACTCAGTTTACATCGCATCTGTCATTTTATGACATAATGAAACCTTCTCTTCAATGCCAAGTCGGCTCACTTTGACAGCGCTAACTTGTACTTTGTCGTCATTGAAATTCACTCTTTTATAACCTTTCACTTGATTGCTATGTAGAGTACTTCAATCCATTACGGAATATATATTTTTCTAAATTAGTCAGTGATATGTATCAGAAATGTGTTCTATTTTTGGTAACACGGAAGTCGTTTAGCATCTCTTTTATTTTGTTTCTGAAATTCTGTTAATTCATTAATAAATCTGTTATATAACTTGTATGTTTCGTCTCTCTTATTTAATGTATTGCATTTAGCCTATATGCTAAAATGTCAATCTTTTAAGAAAAAATACGCTCTTATCTTTAGCATCCGATCTTAATATTCTGTTTTTTTAAATTCAATATTTGTTTTATTTATAGGCAAGAATCGAGTAGGTATCAATCATACATTATCTTCAGCTTTCTTAAATTTTAAACGTTGATTTCCAAAATAATAAATATGTCGGAGTTGTCATTGTGAAATAATTCTGAACCCAACTGCTTTTTTCCGCAAAAAATATTATACTGGGCATACATATTGATATTTTCTATAATATCTACAACACGCTTCATTTGGTATAAAGTTATCATTATTATTTGAAGGCTCGACAGCCGTAAAAGTCTCTTAACTTCCATCCGGCTGCTTGCCTCACATCCACAGATGCGGACGATTACCCAGACAGTATAGGGGTAACATATGGTCAACATGTCGGGGCGCCCAGCAGTTATAGCTGTTTTTGTCCACCTGGAGTCAACATTCATTATAATTACCCAAATTTCTCATGATTCTGCGAGGGCACCGATCCCAACTAGCCGAAATTCCACGAGAAAATTTCTTCCCCTAAGAAGACTCCAATCAGCGCAAATCCCTTAGCTCTGCATCAATGCGTCATGCATTAAACCACACGGATACTGGTTTGCACAAATTTATGATTAATACATTCTAATTTAAAATATTGTAGATTGAAGTTAAATGCATTTAATAATTTTGAACAGTTTTAAAACATTTATAATATATACTTTCTAATATTTTCTCTCTTTTCATAATATATAATTCACAATATTATCTCTCTTAACTTGTAAAAGCTACATTTACAAATTAAGCAAGCATTAAGATCTCATGTAAATAAAAGAAAGAAACAGTATAATTAATTAAACTGAAGATGACTGTCCAAACTTTAATTGTGGATTTAAAAAATGGTTCGATTATATAGAAAGAATGACAAAAGACAAATTTCTCAAGAAAAATAGTACTAGAAAGTCGCCAGGTAGAAGATGAAGAGGACGGCCAACTATAACGTGAATTGATCGTTATTTAAGCAGCATGAGTGAAAAGAATTGGACGCTGGAGATTAAAATGACAGAGATGTGGAGGAGAATGACAATAGATTAATGGGCGCAGAAAGACGTTGTGAAATAACACCTGCTGGATAATAAGATCTTATGTAAATATTCAAAAAAATATATTGTTTATTTAATTCATATGATACATTTATTATTTATTCTAATTTTAGCTTATGATTTGTGAGTTGATTTTTAATGACAATACTTTATTTTCCTGTAGACGTGTTGCAGCTGTTAGTTTTAAATTATGGTTACCATACAGTATCTCATACGTACAGTATATTTCATTGTTTGGAAAATGGAAAACAAAATTCAATTAGGAACTAGGTTTTCCGCACGAGAATTTTAGTTAAAAGGTGTCTTTTCATGAAAAATATATAATGGACATTCGGACTTTCATAAACTTAACCAAGTAACTCTATGGTTTATGGAACCTGTTGGTTTCATCCCGCACTTACGAGCCCTCCCCCAGTGACACCTGTCCTCAGCCAACGGTGTCCAGTGTTTATATCAGATATCAATTTTCCTAAGATCTATCAGAATATTATTCTCCCATGTAAGGTCTGATGATCTATTCTAATATTACCCTCCCACCTAGACCTAGTTATCAAATGTCATTTTCTCTCCATGCTAATATTCCCCTCCCACCTTAGCCTAGGTCTTGAAATAGTACTTTCTATCAATCCTAATATTAACATCCCGTCTAGTCCATCAAATGGTTTCTTCCCTAAGGATTTTCCCATCTCATTTAATAAACGTTTTGCATCATAGCTAAAATCACAATTCTTAGAACCGCTTCTCTTTACGGGTCTCAGTATATTTCATGCAATTGAAGGTGTAATACACCCTTGAGTACTCGCAGAACCAATAACAACATACTCCCAACAACCAGGTGTATGATATTATTGGTTCTGCGAATACTCACTGATGGATTTCGTCATTCAATCCTTTCTACGCAGCGTAACCCAGACCCGTACACATGATGTGGTTCTTATCAGTAGCTTTACTCATAACTATGCCTCGAGATTTTAGGCATTAAAAAGGTATGTTTTAGATACCTAAAATAGACTAAATAAATATAAAATTAGACTTGAAAAATCCAAATATATGTCAGAATGGGTTAGAAAAATCACCCAAAAGAAAAACAAAAATAAATTATAAAAGTTCTAGATAAATTAATACAATGCTCTTTAATTTTTTCAACACGAACATGCTCACTTTATTATTATTATTATTATTATTATTATTATTTAGTTCCTGTTAATGGATTAAGTACAGATGCAGGAAAAAAAAACATTAATTTGGATTTATTCAAAATAGTTACTGAATTATACCTGCTTGATGCACAATCGGCAGAAAATAATTCCTCCATACTTAGTTAACTTATCATTCGGCATTGTATCATCAAATTGAGAAATGTTAATAACACAAACAAACATAAAAAGTTCTAAAGTAGAAGTTACATCGAAAACTACAATCTATTATTCTTTATTTGCCTTTATTTTTGAACGTATTAGAAGTATTTTGTCAACTGCCTCCATACTCTATAGCAAATCGCTTGACCATAATTAACATGAGAAATAGACTGAGTTTTTTTCATAGACATTCACAAGTAGTTTCCTCTAGACAAGAATATATCGTCTGGTATAACCTAAAGCTATTCAAAAACTTCAACTTTTCCATCACAAAAACAGAGGACAAATTTATGATATCTTGTTAGTATTGAATATCTGTAAAGCCTCTGCAAATACAAGAAAACTAGACGCACTAACTCATTTTTCTCCCTCCAGCCCACTTGACAGCTGAGGGTCCGTAAAAATTAATTAGAATAAATCGGTAAATGGTCGAACACTCCATAAAAGTTAAACAACACTAGCTTCTATGACACATATTGTTAAAAAAACAATTTTAAGGCAAGATTAGGCAAATAACTTTAAAATAGGTACAAACCTCTATTTTTATGATCTTTTTAGCACCATAACATTTTTAATATTGGCCGCGTTGAACTAGTGGTTATACTCCTTGCCTCTGGTCCCGAGGGTCGCGGGTTCAAACCCGGCCGGGGTCGATGGACTTTTTTAGGATGGAAAAATCCAAGAAGCAAGTCCTCCGGCAGGGACTTTAAGCTGTGGGTCCCGAGTCTGAAGATTTTCAGGCTGGTAAAATATCCTTAAGCCTTAATAAAAAGGCCACTAAGCAAAATTTACCGAATTTTCCCGTCTTAGTACTACCTTGGTTTCCTAGATGTCAGTATGAGGCGAAACGCTGACCACGGGCCACTCCAATGACATCTATACGAAAACAAGTGCAACTAAATTAGTATGGTTCAATTTCTTCCGTGTAGGGGGAGAGCGCCTAAATCTCGTTGAGGGAAACAAGGGCTGTTTTCCTCTTGAATAGTACTCATTTGCAATTATTTCCTATATTTCTTTATCGGAACTAAATAGACACATGCCTTCAAATCCGACGTCTGCCCAATAACGTATCTGCTATTTTATTAATTTTGGTTTCTGTTAATTAAACAATTTCGAAGTGATGTTTATCTGGCAGTGAGAAGAGTTAATGTAAAGAATGGATATAGTGAATGTTGTAATACTATTAGCGCTATTATTTGCTGATGTTTTAAATATTATAATTTGGTATGAAGGAGGATGCATGCAAATATAATGACTATATTGAGCTTAAAAATACCGTGAGCTATTACGAGGACAATGGGTAGGACGCATTTGGATACTTCTTGCTCTCTCGAGGTGTGGTCTCAAATATTCTCAAGTCACTCTGCATATGAAATGACTGAATTCATATTGTTATGAATGGTCCTACGTACTATGATAAATTTTAGTTATGTCAGTTTCCTGTCTACACTTCTAATGCATATATCTTCTTCGTCATATAATTTTTTTCTTCATATAACACCTCTTTCTTCATTGTAGTTTTGTAAGATGAAAGGAAGTTTCTCCCTGTTGTGCTTTTGCGATCCTAGTGATACATTCTATCATCATTTATAGTTCATTAATGGGATGTTGTGCAATTGTTTTGTCCTATTGTTGACTTTCACTATATGGAATCTATTTCCTTTAAAGAGAAATAAGGTAAAACATATAGGCCTATACTTATATTTAAAGTAAAAATTCATGTTTAATATTTAACAAAATATGATTTATTTGTAAATGACATAGGCTACTAAATATCCGGACCCACTCTGCAGTATCTTAAAAAAGCATTAAGATAAAAAAAAATATTGACAACAATTATATTTCGTTTTTCATATCGATACCTAATAATGAAAACGTCGTTAATTTTTCAACTTTTTTTTTCAAAATCTTAAAAATTAAAAAAATAAAATTTCTTCTTCTTCTCGTTATATTAGCCCTTTCAGTTCCTGATTACATGATCATGGTTTCACTTTCTAATTTCCTCCCACAAGTAGGCTAGCCATCTAATCCATAAAAATTGTCATTGGCCCTTTATTAAAATACAGGTTCAAAACAGTAATTCTTATGTCTTATTTGGATAACTTGCTTGTAGGAGGAAATTAAAAGTTAAGCAATGAAAAAAAAAAAAAGAGCGTGGTACTAAAAGGAATCCTGGTCTGTAGTTTGTTCCTTCCAGAAATTGAGAGTCCCTTCATCTCCTTTCTGGTCTTCCAGGCGATCGGCGATCTTCCCGTCTGCAGGTAGATTGCCCCTTGTCACACATACAATTCTGTTCAATGCCATGCGAGTTAGATGTATATTGTCTGAAATAATATATAATATTTTAGCATGTTAATATTTAATTGAGAGAAGCCATTGTTACTGGATATATAAACTTTTTACACTCGTCAAAACACCTAACGAGATATCGATGTACAAGGTTTTGTAACTTTAAGAGCCAACAAAAAAGTCTGTACTGCTCGGGACCCAGCTCCGTGTGTCTGAAAGGAATTTGCTGTCTCAGCTGTTAGTACTATGAGAAGCAGAGAAGTGTACCTCCTTCCCCCCGCAAACCCACAGAGATTGGACTCGAGCTAGTAAGGGCTTGACGAGTTAAGTGTTTTTACTTTGTATCAGAATACCTGTTTTCCTAAATTCTCGACCTTTTAAATTTTTCATTTGGTAGGTATCACTATTTAATTTTATGTATTTATTATTTTTATTTAAACTTATTATTATTATTGTTGTTGTTGTTATTATTATTATTATTATTATTATTATTAAAACTCTTATTTATTATAACAAATCAGATTACTTTATAAACTTTAAATAGTATACGCCAATCTTAATATTTAAATCTATTCCTCTATCAAATAATTTAACATTAATTCCGCCAAAACGAGTGACTTCTCTTATGGGAAACCTAGATATTATATGGGTTGCATATTTCTTATTAATCTGTAGTTTCTTATTTAATATTTTTGTGTTCAGAATATTTGTTATATTTTTATTAATTAACTTTCTGCTTCATATTATCAAAAGTTAAATAACTTTGTACAACCATTTAACCATTAAATTGGCATACCAATAATTTCTCGCGCCAGTTAAGAGTATTTAAATGTTTCGGATCGCAATAAAAACAAAACCATGTAAATCTGTAAGTTAATATTACACACCATTACGTAATTTGACACAAATTTAATTAATTTCTAATAGTTGTTTTTTTCTATTGTTTTAAAAAAAATTAAATAATTGAAATCAATGTATTTCTTAGGATACATTGCCAATTTAAGGGTTAAATTATCTTACTATTGGATGTTAAGAGTTTTTCAGACTACATTTTGAACACGTCGATTTTCAAGAAAGGCTCAAGAAATCTTGTAAAAGCTTAAGCTTCCAGAAACCTTGTGCTTCTTTATATAATTTAATCCAACTTTTTAGTCTAAGAGCCTATGAACATTTTACAAGAAATCGTTTCTAAAACGAAGGATAATACTGGAAAATTAATAATGCAACCTTCCTCATTAAGACATTAATCTTCCACAGTGGTTTCTGACCTTAGTTGTAAAACAAGAAAAACAGAAGCTTTTAATCTTTTTTTTATTGTAATATTTGTCGATTGATCACATATATGGTTTCTGGAAATCCTTGGGCTTATTCTTCAATGTTGGCAACCTCTTCAATGTTGGCAACCTCAATAAGGTTTTAAACGATCATCTTTATACAAATCATTCAATAGTTTTACTGGATTTTTAAAACGTTTTTACAAATCTTTATCGATATTGCTTAATAGACACCGAAAATGATAAATAAATATATGTGTGTGTGTAGCGGTGGGTCAAAATATAGCAGTCAATTAAGCTCGAGTTCGTTAACCAGCAAAATCGGAACAATAAGGAGTGGGGGAGCTCACCGGAATCGAAAATTTAAAAATCACTGTAGCGGCAGCAATCTTGGATTAATCTCAGCGAAATTATTAAATATTAAAGAAGTATTAAAAAATGATCTCTTACAAAATTGGAATGCTGAGTGGTTAAACAGTATTAATGGTGCTTTAACAAGAACATTATTTTTCCCAACTGTTTTTGACCGAATAAAGTGAACATACGTAGAACCAAATTTTGTATTAACACAATTTATGACTGGACACGGTAAATTTGGACATTATTTGGAACGATTTAAAATAGGTACAGATACCTGTATTTGCAAAAACTCCAGCTAGACTCTCACATCTGTTATTTGAGTGTCCCGCATTTGATTCCAAAAGACATGAATTTATTTAAAAATTAGGTTATTGCCATGATAGATTCCAACTGCCTTTGTCAAATATTTTATGTAAGAAGTGTTGCTATAGAAAGCTGTGTGACTTTATCCCTCATATTTTTAACATACTTTAGTTAGTTTCTTCTTGGGTTTGTTAATTTATTTATTTATTTGTTCACATTACGTTGTTATGTAACGCTAGAAATTAACCATAATATAAATTACTGTAAATAATTAATTGTATTGTAACTAAAACCCTAACATAGCGGATAGTGAAATAGGGTTCATATTATTGGAGATTCAATAAAAAAATCTCAGTGAAACTCCGTACGTGGTAATGAAATTAAACGAGAAAGATCTAGACGATCCACGATCTGCTCTTCATTCAACCTAACCTCTATGACAACTCGACGGCATCTTATACCGTGGCTATTAAAGCGTCTTCTAGCAGTTGCTGCGGAGCCCGCGAAGTTGGACCTGATTTTATTAATTCAGGTGAAGTTGGATAACTTGCTTGTAGGAGAGAATTAAAAAGTGAATCAATGAAAAATGAGCCTGGCACTGAAATTATTAAGCCCACAGCCACTCTATAGCGGCGAAACGAAATATGGCAGCCAACTGAGGCCAAGTTCGTTAACCAGCAAAATTGGAACAATAGAGAGTAGGGGTTCACATGAATAGAAAATTTAAAAATCACTCTAACGGCCGCAATTTTCGATTTTTTCAATGAAACTCACTATAGGCCTATGGTATGAAAATAAAACGAGAAAGGTCTTTTCCAAAAAAAAAAAAATCCACGAAATCAGACTATTTGAAATGGCTGTTACCTAACAGCCGAAATTTAGTCGCGGTTATACATGGAATGTAAGTAAATATTTTTAGTTGATAATTAATTGTTGAGTTAAGGAGTTAAGATGAGGGTTTTTATGTGAAATTTAAATTTTAATCTATCTTATATCACCGAAACAGTAGAAATGTTTGTTTTCTCGCAAATCAAACTCGCATGTAACATTTGAATAATAAAAGTAATATCTAATTTGTTTTTATTTATTTAGCAGGTTTCACAATATCTCCTACACATCGCTCTGTCATTCCAATCTCCATCATCCAATCTCTTTTCTCCCATGCTGCTCAAAACGCCATAATCCACGTTATTTTTGTTTGTCCTTCTTCTTCTACCAAGTGGCACCCATCCTAGTATTCTTCCTGAGAATCTGTCTTCTGTCATTCTTTTTTATATGACCTTAAAATTTTAATTGTTTTTTTTATGAATTTACTAATCAGAAAAATTAGACTGTTAAGAATGGGAGTTAAGCTGAAATCTGAAATTTTAGTGGGAATATTTCCAACGTTCTACCAGGTGCAATTTTTGTTCTCGCGATAAAACTTGATATATACGATTTAATTATCAAAAGAAAGCCTCATAAATTCTGTAAACTAAGAAAAAGTTAGTTAGACTTACACGAATGAGTCTAAATGGCACAAAGAGTAGGGTGCGTGTAGGCAAACAGTTTTCGGACACTTTTGAAATCCAGAATGGGTTGAAGCAAGGAGATGCAACTATCTCCACTACTATTTAATTTTGTACTAGAGCATGCCATTACATCTTTAGAGAATGAGGAAGGCTTACAACTGAATGGTATTAATAAGCATGGTCACACGTAGAAATACATTATATAATGGAAATGGACAGCTAATGACAAATGAGAGAAATTTTGAGGAAGTGGCTGAATTCAAATACCTAGGAACAATAATCACAAATAGGAATGAGATGCACAAAGAAATTAAACATAGGCTCAATTCTGCAAATGCGTGCTATTATGCATTGCAGAGACTCTTGATGTCCCAACTCCTTTCAAAAAACACCAAACTGAAAATATATAAAACTATTATTCTACCAGTTATATTATATGGGTGCGAAACATGGACTCTTACTTTAAGGGGGGAGAGGAGATTACAAGTATTTGAGAATAAAGTATTAGGAAAATTTTTGGACCAAAGAGAGATGAACAGACAAGTGAATGGAGAAGACTACATAACAATGAACTACATGGTCTTTATAGGAAGCCAGATATAATAAGAACAGTTAAGTCTCGTAGACTGCGATGGGCAGGACATGTTGGACGTATGGGGAATGAAAGACTTGCATGGAAGGTTCTTGTAAGAAAGCCAGAGAGAAAACGCCCAGTTGGTAGACCAAGAATGAGGTGGGAGAATAACATTCATTTTGATTTGAGGGAAGTAGATTATACAGGGAATGATTGGAAAGCATTAGCTCAAGATAGGGATGTATGGAATACTTATGTCCGCGCGGCCATGAACCTACGGGTTCGATAGTTCCAGTGAGTAAGTAAGTAAGAAAATTGGACCATAAATTCGACTTGCTGAGGAATTGACTTACTTTACCCAGTTCCTGCGAACCGGACGTTTCATATAATTCCAATACTGAAATACCTTTTTCTACCACTTTTTGAATCAAATTCCAAAACCATGTATTAGTGCTGCCGGATAGATAAAAAGTTAAACAAAAAAACTCCTCTACTCTTTGGAATGCATCTTTCTAGAATGAAGCAAGGAAGGTAGCTCTACCTGCGTGACATACATTCTTGAGAACTCGCTACAACTCGTATGCGCAGAAGAACGCAAAAGCCGGAAGAAATATTGTAGATAAAGAACGGTATCATAACTTTTGGTTGTTGTATACATTAACTGCAGTTATTTATTGCTTCATAATGCCTTATAAATTTATTTAAGCCTGTTCAGCAGATTTTAGATTATTCTTATGGCTTAGAATATTTGACTACCTGTGTTTATTTGGTATGAAAAGTGGCCGATAAGCTGGAAACTGACATAAAGCAGATTATGCAGACGTGAATCTGCCTTCATTATTGCTTTTCATAACAACTTTAACTTTAACAACTCAGGTCACTGATGACGCAGTTTACTCTGAAAATAACTATCTATAGTGCAATTGGCTAGCAGCTGGCTGCTGATCTCATATCCACTTGTATTATTCAAAGAAATTGCAATAGTCTAGAGTTAACTCCTTGTCTAGTTCAGCAAACACAGTGATCTAATAGGGGAAGGGGCACATTTATATACGTCCTCATGACTCCGAGTCTAAGTGTGTCAACTTAGGGCAAAATAGAGGCTAATGAGGCCCTTGAACCCCCCAAAATAAGTAATGCTGATACGAGTCACGTGTAAAAAGGTAAAGTGAACCAACTATACAAAATGCGTGCATGGAAGCTTCTTGTAGGAAAACCAGAGGGAAAACGCCCAGTTGGTAGACGAAGAATGAGGAGGGAGAATAACATTAACTATGATATGAGGGAAGTAGATTATACAGGGAATGATTGGAAAACATTAGCTCAGGACAGGGATGTATGGAGAGCTTATGTCCGCGCGACCATGAACCTACGAGTTCGATAGTACCAGGGAATTAGTTAGTTAGTTAGTTAGATCCACTACACGCCATTGGAGTCCCTTGGAGTAGTAGGAGGTTAAGCCTCCCACTTTTTTCAGACAATCGGCACTTGATGTCAGCCGGGTTGTCAGCCCTGCTTGACGTTCGCCTTTACTCCCTGACCAAGCGCCTGGTACTCATTTTCGTTAGAGGCTGAGTCGAGCCGTAAGCCATTATGCCTCCAGAAAGTTTGGGTGACCTCACTGGGACCCGAATCCTCGATCTTTCGGTTTGCAGCGTATTGCCTTAACCATCTACGCTACGGCGTGCCCAATGAGTCATGTGTGAATGCTTGATGACTACATAACACCGTAGAATATACTTCATACCATCCGTTCCATAGATCTTTCAGGTCATAGTGCTAGGGCACTTTGCCCTGGCAATTTTAATAAATAGAATAAGATTAAGCATTGTATCCACCGCTGTGGTCTCGAGGTAACGTGCTGCCTTGTTATACAGCGGGCCCGGGTTCGATCCCCGCTCAGGACAAGTTTCCTGGGTGAGGTTTTTTTCGGGGGTTTTCCTTACCTGTAAGACAAATGTCAGGATACTTTAAGGTCCAAACAGTCCCCGAACATCATCTGGCATTCATTATCATCAATATCATATTCACCACATTAGATTAAGTTTAGGTTTAAGGCCTCTCCTGGCGCATCGTTACCCATCGTCATCACCCATCATATCATTGGGGCAGCGTAACCCCGCCTTCTAGGCGCCCCAACCTCAGAAGTGGGTTACAATACGCCAATACCAGGAGAGAATACCTGAAATGTCGAATGACAAACAGCTGGCATTAAAAAAAAAGATTAAGTGAGGGGTCTAGTGTCACTTTGAGAAGAAATGGAAACAACACTGAGCAACAAAAAAGAAACTTTTTTCTTTCTCAGAAAGAAAAATATGTGATTCTGATAGTATTTTTCTCCTGAATTCAAACATGATCTCGGGTTTTCTCCATCACGCAAGGTTTCCGAGAGACAGGCATTTATAATTTCAAACACTTTAATATTTTCTACATTCGTAACTACACAATATTCGAACATTCGGACTCACCTAAAAAGTAAGAAATGACGATTTTCTGCTATATTTCGCCTGTGTAGCATCCCTCTTGATGGTCCAACAATAATCGGCCAGTATATTAGGATTCCATTTACCTTGATATCTCTTTTCCATAGCTGAAATCTCCTGTTGAAAGTGTTTCCCGTACTCATCGCTCACTGCGCCAAGATTTTCCGGGAAGAAATCTAGGTTTATTAAGAAAATAATTATTTAAATCCATTAATTGAAATTAAAAAAAATCTGTAGGTGATGGAGAAATTCCGAATACATATTTGAAAACACGATAAAAAACTGCATTAAGTACAACTATTGATACCCATGAGACAAAAATCATGTTGACCAGTGTAATCAGTGCTACTTATGTTAACATTTTTATTTTTACTTTTTTTATAGTTTATGTAACATTAAGTTAATGACGAAAAAAGTTACCCCTTTATTGTAAATATAATTTCGTAACATAATGCTTTATATATAAACGAAAATGCGCACAAGTTGTGCATTAGAGTTTTATTAGTTCACTTTGCTTTTGCAATCATTATGAATCTGTGCAGGTCTCAATTAATGATTTGGGTCGTTTTTTACATGCTGTGACGTACTGGTTGTAACGATCGCAAGATAGTTCAAAAAAAACTCGCACATGCAGATTGGCGCCTGGGGAGGGGTAGGTCTTTCATTTTACACACTTTGTGAGATGGTAAATCCATTGTAATTGCTAGGGAATTTACAAAATGGAGAAGATCTTGGTTTTGTAGCCATCCACGTTCGATTTACCATTGCTTTTGTTGCGTAAAATTCTATCCCAAATTCTTTTTTCTTAGCTTGGAGCTCTGCTAGGAGATCTTGGTAGGCTGCTGTGGATGGTTAAGAGTATAAGCATTCGCAATTGTTCTATGAAGAAGGTCTCTCCTGAGAGTTCATATGCCAGTCGGGAGCGTGTAAATTTGGATATACATAGTATTCTCTTTAGATAGGATGACTTAATTTTCTCTATGTTCCTAAGGTCGTTCTTTGTGAGGTAAGGCCATATGAGTTCCAAACCATAGCTCACGATCGGGATTATCTTCGTGTCAAAGATCTGCATTGCCGTAGTCATAGATAATTTTCTTAGGAATTGGATATCATTCATAGCAATTATTGCCGCTGTCACTCTGTCTTCTACATGCTTTTTGAAAGTAGTTCCCTTAGAACATAAAACCCAATTTATTTCCATTTCTTCTCAAAGTGGCATAGCTCCCTCTTTCACTAGACCCCTCAAATATTGTACAGTTGACAATCGAACCAGGCTCTATGATGGTATTCTGTCGTGCTAAAAATTACATCATACAGACAGTCTGAAATAAAAAAAAATCACAGAATAATAAATCGATAAAACATATGAGTAAACATGTCTGTATAAAAAGCTTCAATAGACTTCGTATACATTCAAATTGTAGGTAGATACAAATACAAGTTCGTTTACATTATCTTTTAGTGTAACTATGAAAGTGGATGAGTTTTTTTGACGCATTCACATTTCCCGTTGCTTCTACGTGGGCTGGGTCGACGTTCTAAATAGTAGTTTTACCTTGTTCCCATCGCAGCAGGAGGTGTGATTATATAGGCGGAACTAATCTTCAAGGTGGAACCCCTGTATAATTTGTCTCCAGAAAGCATTTGTTTACATACCTGTGACTGATATGCATGTTATTGAATTACTACAAAGCTCTGTCTTTCATGGATGAGATGTGCTTAGAATCCCCAATCAGCAATCAAACACACAATACTAGAGTTCTTCTCCCATCTTCTTTTCTAATTGACATTCTGTTGTGAATTTTTAGATTGTCTGCATGATCACGTACAAAGACTTGTGTATATGAAATAACATACGTATATTTAATTTTTTGTATAGTATTTTGTTTGCCGCATATAAAGTATATATTAACTCGAGTTCTTGTGTCGATCCGTGGAGTGGATGGTTTTCTCAGGACGCAGCAGTCCTGAATGAGACTTCCTTCAAAAGGAAAATGATTCCAAGGGTCCCGTCTCGTAAATGTACGGGACGTAAAAGATTGATTAAAATTTTAACCATAAGTAATTATTAAATAAATCATTAACTCCCTACCAAATAAATTAAGATATTAAATATAAAATAGGTACCTGGTAGGTCAGTCATTAAGTAGTTCCAATATGAAGGTCATACAAAAACAATGTTTCATCTTCTGCATTTTATCCAGGTAAAATACAGACGATGAAACAGTGTTTTTGAAAGGCCTCCATATTGGAACTATTTAATGAAGTTTAATAATTTAGTTGAGGACGAATGACCTACCAGGCACCAATTTTATATTTAATATCTTATTACATAACCTCAACGGTGCTTTAGTATGAATTTTAAAACTATTGATCAAATAAATTAAAGATAATAAAATTAGTGTCAAACTTACCCCATAAAACAATGTCTGAGCCACAGCGTAAAATAATTTCAAGCCTGAAATAAGAGACATCTGAACAACAGCCCTTTCGCGCTCAGCTTTAAGTTTCGACGCTAACGACTTTAGTTAAAGAGCATCGTTAAATAAATAATGCTCATAATAGCTGCATCAAGTTTTTGAACATATTTCTTCCATCTGAGATGTAGTCTACATTTAATTTTTAAATATGGCAGTTTCTTCTGTTATGGTTACGCCATATTAATTATCTGCAATTATTAATTTTGAATAATTTCAATTATTAAATACTTTTATTTATTTCTGGTTTAACACTATTATAGAAAAACGTTTAACTGAAAATATATAAAACTGTTATTCTCCCAGTTTTATTATATATGGATGCGAAACATGGGGGTCTTACTTTAAGGGAGGAGAAAAACTTACAAGTATTTGAGGATAAGGTTCGTATGAACATTTTTGGACGAAAGAGACAGGTGAATGGAGAATACTACATACGCAGTGAGCTACATGTTTTTTTTATAGAAAGCAGATATAATTGGAACTGTTAAGTCTCGTAGACTGCGATGGGCTGAACATCTTCTTGTCTTGTAAGCCCATGTTTCCCTTAACAGAGATTTAGGCGCTCTCCCCCTACAGGGAAGAATTTGAACCATACTAATTTAGTTACACTTGTTTTCGTATAGATGTCATTTGAGTGGCCCGTGGTTAGCGTTCCGCCTCATACTGACATCTAGGAAACCAAGGTAGTACTAGGACGGGAAAATTAAGTAAACTTTGCTTAGAGGCCTTTTCATTCAGGCTTAAGAATCTTTTACGAGCCTGAAAATCTTCAGACTCGGGACCCACGGTTTAGAGTCTCTCCCGGAGGACTTGTTCCTTGGATTTTTCCATCCTAAAAAAATCCATCGACCCCGGACGGGTTTGAACCCGCGACCCTCGGGACCAGACGCAAGGAGCATAACCACTAGTCCACCGCGGCCGACTGGGCTGAACATGTAACTGTTGAAATTGATTATTTGAGAAAGGAAAATTGGTATGAAGATTTCAAAGAACCTGGATTGAAGAAATTACTAGGCGGATGGAAGCAGAGGCTGTGATAGATTGAGATAAAAAGAGGATGTTAAAATGGTTTGGACACCTAATGAGGATGCAACAACAACGATGGCCTAAAAACTCTTTCAATGGACATCAGCCAGAGGAAGTATTCGGGGAATACCAAATTGATCATGATACCAAAAAGTTAAATAAGTTTTTTTCTTCAAAGGTACTTCAAGAAGAAGATGCCCTTGACCGAGAAGAATGGAGATTGGGAACGGAAGACGGCTTCAGCAGCAAAATCTCTGTATAATAATAATAATAATAATAATAATAATAATAATAATAATAATAATAATAATAATAATAATAATAATAATAATAATAATAATAATCTTCTTCTTCTTCCTTTCCAGGATTAGTTCAATGACCTGTTCCGGTGTCAAGTCTATCGTTTCCTTGGCCGTCCCAAAGATCTTTTTCCATGTGGTTTGTAGGTGTTGATCTTTTTGGGTAATGTTGTATTGCCCATTCTGTCTAAATGTTCTTTCCATTGGTATTTGTGCTCTTCTAGTATTTAGACTATTGAAAATATCTCCAGTTCATTTCTTATTGATTCATTGTGTTATCTATCCATGCGTGTACATCCTTTTACGGATCTTAAAAGTTTCATTTCAGCGGCTTGAATGTGTGAGATATTTTTATTGTAAGTACCCAAGATTCAGATCCATATAAAAGAACAGGAACAGCCATAATTTTGTAAAACCTGAGCTGAGTTTCTCTTCGAGTCTTTCGGAGGGTTCTTCTTATGGTGCCACACATCATTTGATATCGGTTTAATTTATTATGTATATCCCATTCGAAGCTATATGTTAAATCTGAACCAACATAGTTAAAGTGTGCTATCTGTTCTATTATTTCTTTATTGATTAATATTTTCGCTCTGATTGACACTTTGCACTGAAAAGCCATAATTTTAGTTTTTGAAGTTGAGACTTTGAGATTATAATATAGTCCTAATTGAGTTAATATTTTTTAAAGGAGAGAGAAATAAAACAAGTAATTATAGAGGAATTAGTATTTTAAACTCTGTATATAATAATAATAATAATAAATAATAATAATAATAATAATAATAATAATAATAATAATAATATTAGGATAATAATATATCATGTCCCAACTCCTTTCAAAAAACGTTAAGCTGAATATATATAAAACTATTATTCTACCAGTTATATTATATGGATGCGAAACATGGACTCTTACTTTAAGGGAGGAAAGGAGATTACGAGTATTTGAGAATAAAGTTCTTAGGAAAATTTTTGGACCAAAGAGAGATGAACTGACAGGTGAATGGAGAAGACTACATAACAATGAACTACATGGTCTTTATAGGAAGCCAGATATAATAAGAACAGTTAAGTCTCGTAGACTGCGATGGGCAGGACATGTTGCGCGTATGGGGAATGAAAGACGTGCATGGAAACTTCTTGTAGGAAAGCCAGAAGGAAAACGCCCAGTTGATAGACCAAGAATGAGGTGGGAGAACAACATTAACTATGATTTGAGGGAAGTAGATTATACAGGGAGTGATTGGAAAGCATTGACTCAGGATAGGGATGTATGGAGAGCTTATGTCCGCGCGGCCATGAACCTACGGGTTCGATAGTGCCAGTGAGTAAGTAAGTAAGTAAGTATAATAATATATCATCCTCTCTGTGCCCAATACTTTTATTATATGCACAGTATCTTCCCCTTCTATGGAGGTATTTGTATTCATTTCTCATTTCCTATAGATATTCATAGAAAAACCAATTTCCACGGATACATCTTTGTTTATCTGCTTTGAATAGATTGGTGTACCTTCTATTAAAATCACGAAATTAGATTTCGTAAGTATAAAAAAAATAAAGTAACACGTTTGATATACCCTGCAATTTTTTTCTTGTAGTTAATTTATTGAACGACAGAATGTATTTGTGGTATTTCTTTACATTGACAGTCATAACTGTAAGCAGTTTTTACAATGGCGAATAATCTGATGGTTAGCTTTGAATTTCAACAGATGTTGTTAACCCTGGTTACGCTCCAGTTCACATTTCCGCATGCATAACATCCCGGGACAAAACTCATCTCATTTTTAATCATAAAAAATTGACATTGACTTTTAATTCGTTGCATAAAAGTAGCTATTTAACGTCGTACATCGGCCTTTCTTTTCGCACATATTAAATTATTCCACTAAAAAATCTTCGCACAGTGCAAACAATTGGTGCTCACTCAAAAGTCATAATGTAATCAATAAAGAGCGAGGTGAAACACGACTGTCATTGGTTGTGAAACAAAATTCATTGAAACGTGATTGGTCACTGACTACCATTTGAGGCATGAGTTTTAGTTAATATTTGAAGAGGAAATTTAAAAAAGTGAAGCGAACATTAAATTAAGCAATTATCTACAAATGTGCAATCAGATACTGTATAATATTCAAAATATTGCCATTTGACACCAGCACGCTTCCTGTAAGACTAAGACTAATTGCAAAACTGTCTCAGTTACGCTTATCGAAGGAAGATACTGCACTACTGCAGGAGAAGATAAATGAGAGAAATATGCAAGTGTTATTAGTGAATGGTTACTTATAAACTTGTTTTGAGAATAAAATATTCGGCAAATAAAATTATTTGTTTATATTTGTCTATTTTAAAACTAGGATTCACTTATTTTAGTTTTGTTACCAGATCATTAAAAAAGAAAGAAAGTTACGTATCACACCCATGTCAAACACCTAAAAATATAAGAAAATATGCTCACTCTTATTTATTTATTTATTTTACCTGATGGCGTTAAGACTGTAAGGTCTTCTCTTCCACTTCAACAGGGTTAAATTATACATACAATAAGAATTATGATTAATGGTACATAATATATATATATATAGACTACACAATATAAAGTTGACAAGGGAAAGGAAGAAAAATAGTAATAATGATGATGATGATGATAATAATAAATAATAATAATAATAATAATAATAATAATAATAATAATAACCTATAATTAAATTTAGTAAATGGCTTGGTAAAGACAGTTTAAAAAATAGAGGAATCCATCCACCCATAGTAATTCTGCCCAAGGACAGGTCTTTTACTGCCATCATAGCATTTTCATGCTATGCTTTGCAGCTTTACTAGGAAATTACAAGTGTGGTAGCTTCCCATTGCTTTCCACACCGGTGAAGGATGATGATGATGATGACCGGATGATTTTCGGGGACCGTTGGGCCCTAAGCTTCCTGACATTTGTCTTACAGGTGAGGAAAAAAACCGAAAAAACCTCACTCAGGAGCCTGTCCCGACCGGGAATCGAACCCGGGCTCACTGCGTGACAAGCAGCACGCTACCTCGAGACCACAGCGGTGGACATATAAAGGAATAATAAAAGTATACATGTATACTCTTGGTATTAATAAAAATAAAGATAGTAGAAAACAGTAACTTGTTAATGTAACATAAATCATTGAAATCCTTGAATTGACTGTTAGCTGATATTTAATCTGCATTTGTGTGTAATTTAAAAAAAGTGCAAATTAAGTGCGATGTTTATGATTGTATGGTAATGCATGTTAGCTTACTATGGTGACAATGGTCAGGGCAATTAGAAGTTTTTATGTAGTTGAAATTGTTCGTATAATAGCACAATGACGTGGGTAATAAAGAAATTTACTTTGTGAAGTGGTTTTCTAAGAACTTTCTATTAAAACTGGAAGGTCTTTATAAACCGCAACTCGTGAGACCTGCACTAAATGTCTTGTAATGGATTTCTTTTCTGAAACTTAATCGAAGTGAGAATGATTTAATACACAGTAGGAGAGTTCCGATACATCAAACTTTGATTAAGGAACATTTCTCGGAAGTTTCAATACAAGAGTTTCTCTCCCTTGTAACGAAATTTTAATCGTAATCACTTTTTGTTCACGTGTTGTAAAGTAGAAACAGAAGACTACTCTCACTTGAAGATTTCATTTTTTTTATTGTTACAAAGCAAACCTATTGATAAAGGCAAACTTGCCAATTGGGCAAAGTGTTGTCTTAAGAATAAAGAATTAAAGTTTCTTTTTATAGAAATCTCCCACAGTTTCTCTTGTTTTGCTTAAACAAAATGCTCAATGTACCAAAAGCTGTTGATCATTCTTTTCTCCCTACTGTAAATATATATGCTAGAAGAAAACTTTAGTAGGCCTATACATTTTTCAAGTTTTTATTATAAAATATACAGTCTATAAGCTCAATTCACCAGTTAGTAATTAAAATAGTCAACATGTTTCAACAGCGAAGCTGTCATTTTCAAGTATTAACTGAAGACAAACATGGTAATAGTAATGGTAATGTTTTTCTTCAGTCAATACTTCTTCTTTTTCTTAATCATAATTTGTAGGATTTTCATCCTGTTTATTTCCAAAATCACTCCTCGGAGGAAGATGTATTGGATGTGCATTCACTGTCTATCCATCTCTTGGCTGGTTTTCCTCATGTTCTTCTCCCGTCCATTGGTCTATCTTGTTTAGCTCTTTTTTGCAAGTCGGTTGTCTTCCATATGACCCTTCCAATATTTTTGTCTATCTATAATAAATTTCGTTATGTCTTGAATATGATATTTGTCCCTAATTTCTGTGTTGTGTATTTTATCAAATAATGTTTTCCCCTGAATAGTTCTTAAGATCTTCATTTCACATGTGCTTATTGTTTGTTTAGTCAATACTTAATCTTGAAAATGACAGCTTCGCTGTTGAAACGTGTTAAGTATTTTAATTACTAATTGGTGAATTGGGCGTATTGACTGTATATTTTACGATTTTATCACCAAGAAGATCTTTGGTATATTACGTTTTTATTAGGTTAATTTTTTATACTACAATAGTATTTCCTTCAAAATGAAATAATTTTATTCTTCCAAAAATTCCTGTCTTGCACACTTTCTTCCTTCAATTCCATTATATCCATACTTCTACTGATCCAATCCTTCCATTGTTCCTGTTGATTTCGTCTTCTACTCCTGCCTTCAGCATGCCATTCCAAAATCAGTTTCGGAATTCTATCTTCTACCATTCTTTTAACGTGTCCAAATCTTCTCAATTTTCGTACTTCGATTACTTCAAGAATATTCTCATGTACTTTTAACATCATTCTTTGGTTTCTGATTATATCCGTTCTTCATATTCTTGCCTCTCCTCGCCAATATTCCATTTCTGTAGCCAATTATTGATTTTATGTCCTTGTCTAATGTGCAAGTTTCAGCATAATATAACATTACACTTTGAACTAATAAATCATTCTATGTGAGTTATTTACAGTGCTCTTGCACCAAACAACTTAATTTAGCACACCAATTATTTTTCTACCTGTACTTGTTCTTTTTTTCGATTTCTACTGAGATTGTTTCCATTAACTTAAAAAATTCATTCCAGATATTTAAATTTATTAACGTTGTGAATTTTTTCTTGTTCAAACTCCAGGTTTTATTGTCTTTCATCTTTTAACATTGAGGGCAAACATTTTAAGTTTAAATTTAAAATATTCTATTAATATTATGAATGATCATTGTCCCCCCTTAATTCCGATAGGTTGAAAAAAAAAGTTCAGGATATGTTCGGAAGGATTTATCAAATCACATCCTCAAAAGTTTTCAAACTTTCGCACAAATAAATACATTCATTCTTTTCCCTTGATTTAACCCTGCCCTTCATAGGTACTTTAACATGCCCCGCGCCACTCGGACCTTAAAGCGACGACTGTCGGGAGAGGATTTAACTCTGGATCATGTATGCCTACATACCTTTTTTTAACATTATAAGGATATGAAGAGTGTCCCTGGATGACTGATCATCTCATTGCCAGGGCCACCTCTGAGATAACCCGAACAATACAATAAAATACGTGAATAAATCAAGCGTAGCTGAAGCGCTTTTCATCAGGGAAAACCCAAAACCCATAAATGCTGAATTAGATTATATTTCTTTCGCAATGTGAACACAATTGCTTACTTACCGTAGCCGAGCGGTTAAGGTAGGAAGCCTTGGCGCAGAGCTACGGGACTTGCGCTGGTTCGAGTCTCCATGGGGGAAGACATTTTCTCATGGTATTTCGACCAGTATGGGACCGGTGCCCACCCAGCATCGTGAGGCAATTGGGTAGCTACAATAAGTAGCGGCTCCAGGTTGAGGAACCAGCTATAACGGCTGGGGGACTCGACATGCTAACCACATGTCACCCCTACACTGGCTGTTGATCATCTGCCTCTGTGATTGACACATGTGGATGTGAAGGGCCAGCAGCCGGCTGGTAAAAGGGCAACCGCTGAAAAGTGGAAAGACCCTCAATCGGAATTATATGTTATACGTACGCATGAAATTGCTTTAATGGACGTTTATTAGAATCGAGTTTGTTTTATTTTGATTTTATCGTTATCATTGTTTGTCTATTTGTAATTTAAATTTTCACGCTAATCAAGTGAATTTATTCACTTTCATCTGCTATCCATGTCTATAGACTATCAATACTAATAAAATTCATTGTTAAAACCGTTGAGGTGGATAGTCATGAAATAAAATAAGTTAAAATATACCTTCTTAGGTAAGATCCGTCTTCCTCAACTTATAAAATATGTATTCTTTATGTCTGTAGGCCTTTCAGAACATCCGTTCCATCTTCAGCAGGTCCTTCTTTGCTACAATATCTGATATGATGCTTGATGCTACTGGTCCTAATGTGGTGTTGTTCAAGCATCATATCATATATTGTAGCGAAGAAGGGCCTGCTGAAGATGGAACGGATGTTCTGAAAAGCCTACAGACATAAAGAATACATATTTTATAAGTTGAGGAAGACAGATCTTACCTAAGAAGGTATATTTTAACTTATTTTATTTTATGACTATAGACTATGATTCTTGGAAGCTGCGATGTTACGGATCTTCTTCTTCTTCTTCTTCTTCTTCTTCTTCTTCACGGTTTAGGCTTATTTACTAGCCTGTTCCGGCTCCAAATTGCTGTTGTACGGATCTTCTAAAATTCAAATTTGTTTAACTCACCAGATGGACTGAATTCGGATGAACTGTTATGAGCTAAAAATAGCACCAATAAGAAGATATTCTGTATGTACAACGCAATAGTTCTTATCTGTAGGAGACTTTGACTAAATGTAAACAGAGATATCTTAAACTGAGACCCAAGAGTTTCTCTTTTTTTGTTAAAGTAACATTATATCCATGAAATTGCTATTTTTCCTTTTGTTATTGTGAGAGAGAAACTTAAGTAAAATCAAGTTAATCTTTTAACTTCTTTTGTGGAAACTGTTACAATTTGAAATTGTTGTTCAACGATGAATAGCTTTTTGTCCTATACCAGCCGCAATGAAAAAGTATATGATTGCCAATTGACTTAATAATTTGGTTATTTTTTGTACTTAAACAGATCTTATTCTACATATATTATCATAAATTAATTTGGATTTAATCTTTTAAAAGAGCATTAATTACAAATGTATTAATTTTGTATCAAGGTACCCGGTGAAAATAAAATATTTAACTAAAATAAGTAGAATGTTTTTGACATTCCTCCAATAAGTAAATGATTGAAAATTTACTTAATACTTTGGCTAATCTATCAATTGGAAACACACCAATTTCTTATGGGAGTTATTGAATATGCCGGACCGCAGAGAAAACAAAAATCATGTGTAACTATAAGATATTACTTAATATTGTTATTTAACGTACAATTAAGTAATTCTGCTCATTATTTTTTCTAAAAGTATTCAATAAATTAAACCAATGTAACATATGGGATACATAGCCGATTTATCCGTTAATTTAGCAATTTATCCTCTAAAATACTCGAGTTTATTTAATATTACAAATAAAACAATGGAAAAACGAAGGAGTAGAAATGATTTGTATCTGTGTTGAAATTACTCAGTATACAGTAATAATTTACAGTTTTAAATGGTTTTGTTTTCACTGCGGTCCGACATATTCAAACAATTGACACGAGAAATTAGCATTTCGTCAATTTAAGGATTGAGGATTTTATTTCATTATCCTTATTATATCATGGCTTAGAAATTATTCTAAATCATAGTTCGAGCTTGTGTATTAAAATGCAACTTTTGATAGATCCTACATTATTATTAATTCTGTCAAATACTGTTTTAAATACATTGAGATGAAATTTCTTTCGTCATTTACAGCTTTAATCAATTATTTATCAAATTTGAACCGCTATATCATACAGAGCTAGAAATTTCATGCATAGAGTGAACACATGTAATCGGGTTTTTTTTAATGCCTTGTTTTGTTTTTTCTACATGATATTTTTAGGTTTAAAAAGCCTCGTCTAACTTGTTTTTGGGATTCTAATTGGTATACTCCATTTGGGAAGGCTATTATCAACGCCATTCCATTTATCTGAAAAATATTTGAGGTCAAAATATTAAGAAAAGAATGAGTGTTGAGAGGGATTCTTCTACACGAGCCGGTCATTTCAAGGGCAAACACACCAAAAAAAGTAGCCAGCAACCAGTAAGCGTGCAACAGCCCCTGATGCCATATGAAGCCACTGTTATGTTACATAGCCTCGAGGTGCTTTTGTATCCGAGGCGCATTATGTTAGTTACATCATCCTGCATGAGAAACAATGTTCCACAGGTTAAGAATTCATAATTTCCTATAGTTTTGTCTCCTCGGTAGTATCTAGCTCCTACATATATTTCTTCTTGGTTAAATTAATATAAACTTTTGATAGGCTGGAACTTGCAGATGTATTAAATGTTTTACAAGATATCAATTTGCCATTGAGTTGATTTTTACTTGTTAGAGACATTTTTACTGAACATTTTAACATTTTTTTGTCTTAAATTCTTCCGACCTTCTGGGACGTATATTGAAATCTTTTTCGGTAAGTGATTCAAAGGCATCATGGGAAGTAGGATAAATGGGACATTTTTATCAGAGAAAATTCTACTCAGAAGATGAGTTCTCTGAGAAGGTTCCTTTAAGTTCAATGTTGATATCATAATAATAATAATAATAATAATAATAATAATAATAATAATAATAATAATAATAATAATAATAATGATAATGATAATAATAATAATAACGATCCATCCATCCATAGTAATTCTGCCCGAAGGCAGGTCCTTCACTGCAATCATAGCATTTTCATGATATGCTTGCAGCTTTTCTAGAAAATTGTAGGTGTGGTAGCTTCCCGTTGCTTTCCACACTGGTGAAGGGTGATGTTGGTGATGATGATAAGGATGATGATGATGGCCATGTGATTTCGGGGACCGTTTGGGCCTTAAAGTTTTCCTGACATTTGTCTTACAGGCGAGGAAAAACCCCGATAAAAACCTCACCCAGATAAACTGCCCCGACCGGGGATCGAACCCGGGCCCGCTGCGTGACAAGGGAGTACGCTACCTCGAGACCACAGCGGTGGACAATAATAACGATAATAATAATAATAATAATAATAATAATAATAATAATAATAATAATAATAATAATAATAATACATATTTCCGGTTTTAACAATGTTAATCCATTTTTCCGGCACCAATGATTTGTCTTCAAATTCGTATCTATTATAACACATTTTGTTCCTCTATTTCCCAGTCCTTCAAAGTTTCTCTAATCTTTTGAATCGACGTGATAATAATAATAATAATAATAATAATAATAATAATATGTATAGCCTACAGCCCTACGCAGTATGTATACACGATATGTATCCCGAATGTCACCAACTAAGTAAAGTAAAGTGATCCCACAACAGGCCCGGAGGCCCGTGGGGTAGTAGGAGGTTAAGGCTCCCACTTTTCTAGACAATCGGCACTTTACGTCAGCCGGGTTGTCAGCCCTGCGTGACGGCCGCCTTTACCCCCCAGAACAAGCGTCTGGTACTCATTTCAGTTAGAGGCTGAGTCGACCCCAGGGCCATAGTGCCGCCAGAGAGTTTGGGTCAGTTTAAAAATCCTGACCCCAACGGGACTTGAACCCTCGACTCTCCGGCTTGTAGCTCAGTGCCTTAACCACTACGCTACGGCGTGCCCCGAATGTCACCAACTAGGACCCCTGATGTTCTTCCGTATCGTCCACGAGAACGACGACGAAGACTCGGACGTCAACAAAAACGACTTGTAGACCCTGTCTAATTGAGACCGAAATAGATCAACATTGGCCTAAATTCATGAAAGCTGTACTTTGCAAGAAATTTGCAGAAAGAGACCTCTCTCACTCGCACCGATGGTGTCGGTTTTTTTTCACCAGATGTTATTAGGGTTAAGGGGGAAGAAGAAAACTGACAACAAAGTGGGTTATTTCTTTTGTTACTGGTCGAAAGCGGTCAAGGATCTACCCTTATATCTCTATCTCTCTCTTTGCCAAGTTAAGCCAGATATACAATAATAATAAATGAATGATACCACTACAGAGCTAAATAGGCTCTTTGGATGGTAGGGAGTTAAATCTTCCCTTTTATAGACAATTGGAACGATATAACAACAGGATTGTCAGCCTTGGATGACGGTTGCCTTTACCCCCAGAAAATCGTCTGCTACTAATTTCAGTTAGTGGCTGATTCGACCACAGAACTATCCTGTCGCCTCAAGGTTTAGGCCAGTTTAAAAATCCTGACCCCTCGGGACTCGAACCCCAGACCTTTCGTCTTGTAGCATATAGTCATATCCAACTACGCTCCATTATCTTACTTGTAAATTAAATTATGAAGTATATTGAAATTTAAAATGGATGTAGAACGGGGGAGAAAACCGCAACATTGTATATTATGTGGATGATGACAGATTTTGAAGGTGGTTTTCAAATACTGTTGTAGGCCTATAGATTCTGTTTGGAATATCGAAAATGCAATATGGAAATGTAACACTGGTCAACATGATTTTTGTCTCATGAGTATTAATAGTTGTACTTAATGCAGTTTCTTATCGTGTTTTCAAATATGTATTCGGTTCTCCATCACCCACAGTTTTTTTATTTATATTTCAATTTCAGTTAATGGATTTACATGATTATTTTTAATAAACTTTTTTTTTTGTCCATTTGTCAATTGAAAAATAAAACCAAATGAGCTAACTCAAATGGTTTCAGCTATGGAAAAGAGATATCAAGGCAAATTGAATCCTAATATGCTGGCCGATTATTGTTGGACTATTAAGAGGGATGCTCCACAGGCGAAATATAGCAGAAAATCGTCATTTCTTACTTTCTAGGTGAGTCCGCATGTTCGAATATTGTGTAGTTACGAATGTAGAAATTATTAATGTGTTTTAAATTATAAATTCTTGTCTCTCGGAAACCTTGCGTGATGGAGAAAAACCGATATCATATTTGAATTCAGGAGAAAATACTATTAGAATCACATATTTTTCTTTCAGAGACAAAAATAGTTTCTTTTTTGTTGCTCAGTGTAATTAACAGATACTAAATCTACTAATATAAGCAAATTTACCTTCATTTTTAAGTTGGAAATATACAACCAAACGCCTGTGAAATTATGATAATTAAATATTTAAGTGTGGAAATTATAGCTGGGTTCATTACATAATGAAATTGTATGTATACCATGCTAATAAAGCATCAGGAATAGCTGACTGCATGAACTGTATGGAAGAATAAGCTTCAATATTTAAACAAATAGCTAAGATGAGAAACTATAAAGTAATAATACGCCAAACGTCGACCCGCGTTTTTGAGACAAGAGCGGGATTGACATTAATTTTATTATATTATATTTTTTTGGTTGGCAGATATAATTTGATCATCATCATCATCTGGTATCATGGCAGCTGCCGCCGTCTTCCGGAAACCAAACGCCATTCCCCTTTGTCCATCCATTGATCTTCCTCCAATCCTCTGATATTCATAGCCGCTTGTACCCCTCGTATCCAAGTTTTATTCTGTCTTCCTCTCTTCCTGCTTTCCATTGTGATCCATTCCATAACAATTTTAGGCAATATTTGCTCTGACATTCTTTTGACATGGCCATACCACTATAATATTTTCTTTTCTATATTGTCTATGATGTCCGGCTCTTCTTGTACACCCATAATTTGATAATATTTAATATAGCGGTATTTCAGAATTACTTATGAATAATAGAAGGTAAAATGATCCCACTACAAGCCATAGGAGCATTCGGGCCCGTTATGTAACAAGGCAGCATGCTACATCGAGACCACAGCGATGACCATTTTCAAGATAGTTGAAATATGAAATGGATATTTTGAGGAAAATTATACATAAGTTTCGTAGATATATAGTAGGTTAGAAATAAGAAGATAAACATCCAAGCAATTGGTGATTGGGCAGAAAGAAGGCACGAATGTAACTACCATGTATCCCGTATGAGACCGGATTTATCAAAACACTCTGAGAACATCCCTAAACAATCCGTGAAAGTTTGAAGAGTTCTGTTCCATCTGTATACTCGGACCAATGGATCTGTGCCCCTACAGCGCTGACATCGTTCTTAGAAAAATACAAGTCAATACTCACACACCATTTCACCGCACTCCCCTCCCACTACATCAAACAGCAGCCATCGAGTAGGGATGTTGCCAAACTTCCCCCAGTGTCATGACTGTTGAATATTGTATAATGCAAGGTTGGAGTGTAAGTGCAAGGGGGAGATAGAAAAGAGAGAGACAGGAATGCAGAGAGGGAAATGATTTGCCGAGGCAGAAAAGGAAGTAGGCTTTAGTTCGCATATCTTATGTGGGCACAGATCCGTTGGATAGACAATACATTACAAGAAGGTAACTATTGGAAGACACGAGAAAACACTATGACAAGCAATTCCCATTTCCCATAATTAATGTTGAAATTAAACTAACCTAAGTGTATATAAACATGTTTACAGTATTTTATTTTTCATCTTATTACCTTGATGCTGTAAAATTTACCTCTTTTACGATGGCCATTCACGGTACTAGCGGATTCACATGCTGTTCGTAATAAAGTACAGTACATTATTGAAACAAAATTTAATTTTATCTCTTGGAACATTCAAGATGTCATCAAGTAGGTACTGTATTATTTCTGTATTATCTAACATTAATGGACGACATAGTATAAACATTAACAAAGTGTATAGGTTTTTGATTTAATGACTAGAAAACACCATCAGTTGTTATTCGTCATTGTTTTTTGTAAAACCTAGATTTTCCTGTGTAATCACATAAGGAAGCAATTTCCTTGCTCCATTTCTCAGAGCTAATAAAATGTTAATATATAAAAATAAGTACCTGGTCTTCTTCTTCTACTACAAGGTTCGCCTGTTCCGGCGAAGTTAAAAGTGGAGTCCATTTTCTGCGTGGTCGGCCAACATCTCTTGTTCCTCTGGGATTATACAGGAAGGTTCTTTTTGGTATTCTTTCGTTGTTCATTTTCATTAAGTGTTCTGTCCATTTCTTATTACCTGGTATATCAACTAAATTACATTTCAGTTAAAAAATACTTCAAGTAGTTAAAACTACTAAGGGGTTTCAGAATCATGTTCCATATCCTGCATTGAAATGAAATACAGAAGAAAATGTTTTGAATGAAATGAAATCCAGAATATGGAACATGATCCTGAAAGGCCTTAATAGTCTTAACTCATTCACGAAGTTTTTTTTAACAGAAGTGTAATTTATTTGATATATCAAGTACTTATTTCAATATTCTAACATATGAACATTTTATTACATAACCTCAATGGTGCTTTACAATGAATTTTAGAAATATTGATTCTCAGAGCTGTTTATTTTTCAATGCTGCTTTACAATGAATTTGATTCTCAGAGCTGTTTATTTTAAATAAATGAATAGGCTACATATGTAAAGTAAATGTAAAGTAATCCATTATAAGACTTAGAAAACCCTTGGGATAGTAGTAGGTTAAGGCTCCCGCTTTTTTTTTAGAAAAATTGGCACTTGTAGCATGGCCGCCTTTACACCAGAACAGCTCATTTACGTTAGAGGCTAGGTCGACTTCAGCCATGGTGCCGTCAGAAGGTTTGGGCCAGTTTAAAAATCCTGATACAAACGGAATTCGAACCCTCAATCTTCCGGATATAGCATATTGCGTTAACCAAATACGCTATGGTGTTCCTCATATCTTCTGTTTTAACATTTTAAGTCATTTGTATCTCAAATTCTCATTAAATTTTCAGTTAATTCATTTTTCAGATTAAAAAAAAAACATATATCTTAAGGTACGGTAATTATTCACATACTGCCGCAATATGTTTTGCGTTTTTCATTTGAACTTATATAAACTTGTATGTCGCATAGAATTATTTTACTTAGTAAGTACGTAGTTGGCATGTTTCTAAAGTGCGTGACATCATTTACAACAAGATTGAGTTCAGCTATAAGATAGCGTTGTATCTAAAAATAAATATGAAATTATTGTATTGTCACGGGTCCTCTACAAGTATACAAAGTTTGAAGTCGATCCGATGATTTTAAGTGGGTGAAAATCGCGTTGAAAGATTCCGTTACATAGATAGATAGATAGATACAGGTCAAGCTAATATAAAGCGTGTAAAAAAAAGGCACAGTTTTTTTATTACATGCTTATTCAGGAAGATCTTCAATTTCACATATAAACTGTAGCCTATAGGAACAATCAAATTTGGTAAAACTTTAAAAAAATCAGCATTTAATTTATTTCTGTTTATTTATTTATTTAATATTACCTGATAGAGTTAGACCATAAGGTTTTCTCTTCCACTTCACCAGGGTTAAATTTTACATATAATGACAATTATGAATTATCTACATGTTGATTAATAATACATATAGGCATAGGCTATATGATATAGAGTTGACAAGGAAAAAAATAGTAATAATAATAATAACAACCAACTTATAATTCAAGTAACTGACTTGGTAAATACAGTGTAAAATATAAAAGAATAATAATAATATACCTGGAACACGGTTATTTATTAATTATTATATTGTCTAAGGAGATATTTAGTAAACTTTTTTAAAACTGATTTTTAGTCGATCAGTTGTTGATGGGTTAAAACGAATGTGGAATCAAATAGGGGCATGAAAACTTACGAGAAAGTGTCCTATAAGTAAGCCAAGAATGAGATGAGAGATAATTTTAACCATGATTTGAGGGAGACAAATTATACAGGGAATTAACTCAGGTTAGGGATGTAAGGATGGACAGGTTATGTCCGGGCGAACAAGACCTTTAGGATTCCATAGTGTCACTGAGTTAATCACTTTATGGATTAATGGAGAAAAAGACAACGAAATTGATCTGTATAATTACTGGATTATTTATAAGATCTTCTTGTACACAATGCAGAATTCAGAGCAATGCTGAATTAGGAAGTAAGTTCAAAACTTGCTACCTGGGAATGGAACGAGCAAGTATGCGTGTTGCTACTGTTGAAACAAAAGCCCACGCTCTAATTTCATAAAACTGGGCTTGTGAGACAAGTTGCAGCTCCCATACAGTCTGAATTGTATTAGGATCGTCTGATGATGCAATGTTTTACGCAATATTTTGTTTGTAAGCATGTATAGTTTTGTTGCGAGCATGCACATTTCTTAGCGTGTAATTAATTATTAAGCAATGCATGTGAGAAATTGTTTACATGTGCGCTAATCTTTTGACATATGTTTGCTTTTAAATTACAACTAGTTACGTATTTTTAATGCTTTGTGTTTATAAGTTAAATTGCGTGGAAATTTGCTGATCATGAGATTCGTGGAGGCCGCCAAAAATTCAACATTCTCTGATTCTACGAGTTATGGACTCATAGTTTTTAACGAATTCCCTAGAATACAGATATTCAGGTTGTTCCCATGAAATCATTTTTCAAATTATTTTACAAATCTATTTACTTAACTATAAAACCGACCATGACAAAAATGTATATATATATATATATATATATATATATATATATATGACATGATAAGAAAAATAAATGCCTGGACGGGATTTGAACCCGGATCTCTGAATTAGTACTACAAAAATGTATATATATATATATATATATATATATATACGACATGATAAGAAAAATAAATGCCTGGACGGGATTTGAACCCGGAACTCTGAATTGGTACTTTAGCGTGCTATCAATTACACCACCGGGCAAATCTAATACAAACGTTTATTTCTCTTAAATATATATTCTCCATTATTACGAGATGTAGCGAGAACTCGGTCTTCACTGCCACCTGTGTCTACACACACACACACACACGCGCGCGCGCGCACGCACGCACGCACACACACACACACACACATATATATATATATATATATATATATATATATATATATATATGTTTTATATTGTAGATTTTCGCGGATATAAATATATATATACTCCTCCGCTGTGGTCTCGAGGTAGCGAGCTGCCTTGTCACGCAGTGGGACCGGGTTCGATCCCCGGTCGGGGCAGTTTTTCTGGGTGAGGTTTTTATCGAGTTTTTTTCTCACCTGTAAGACAAATGTCAGGAAAATTTTAAGGCCCAAACGGTCCCCGAAATCATATGGCCATCATCATCATCATCCTTATCATCCTTCACCGGTATATCGATGATGTAATTAAATTTTGACATTAGCAATGAAAGCCTATATATATATATATATATATATATATATATATATATGAAAAACAAGGACAATCAATGCTATAATGTTTTATAACACTAAAAAGCTTAAATAATTAAATAATATTATAATAAATAATAATAATAATAAGAAATGATAACAAATTTCCAGATATATGTTTGAGATATTTACTATTTTGTACAGAAACCAATGAGGACAAGGAATGTTCCGCACATGTGTGTCAAGAATAAACATGCTTCAGCATAAATACTACTTAATATCAAGTAGGATTACTTGAAAGCTTTAGTCGCAGAATTTTCGGAAACACTTTAAAAGAATAAGTAGTAAACAAAACGTAGAATATACCTTACTTCATTATTTTACTTTGAGTGCATTTTCGTGTTGAAATGTCTATTCTCATTTGAAGTATTCCTACTATCATATCCATTGAACAGTACTAAGTGAATCTGCAAACACTTGAAAGTTAAATTTATTTTTTTATAATTTCATACGAATACATTTTGTTGAAATGGCATAACATAATATATTTTAACGAGCACTACCAATTATCAGCTTGTTTTTTAAACTCCTTCTTTAGATATCTGACCATATTTTCCAGATATGTTGCTATTCTACATGATTTTAATGGTATTTTTTTATATTTGAAGTATAGTTATAAATGTATTCTCGACTTACTTATTTTACGTCTTAGGTATATATCGGTAATTGATAATAAAGTGCTTAAGAAATTTTTGGGACCAAAGGGAGACGAGCAGACGAAGAACAAACCTAACGAATGTGTGTGGCACGAATGGGAAATGAGAGATAAAGATTGAGATAGGAGAATAATATTATCCATGAATTGAACAGGGAATGATTGGGAAACATAATCACAGGATTGGGATGTAGGAGAGTATGTCAGCGCGGCATGAACCTACGGATTGGATATTGCCAGTGAGTTAGTGAGTTAGACCACATCATCGTAATTTTCTTTCGCTCCTAGCTGGAGTATAGCGCCTTCATGACATTTCTCCATTTAGCTCTATCATCTGCCAACCTCTTTACGTCCAACCAAGATTTTTCCATACGTCACGTATTTCTCCTTCAATAGCCTTTTTCAAGTCATTATTTTATTATTTATTTAACCTGGTGGAGTTAAGGCCATGTGGCCTTCTCTTCCACTCACCATGACATTTATATAGAACAAATTGCAATGATATTACATACTAAACAATAAACTGAACAATAACTAAAATGTCTAACAATACAATGAAATTAAAGACAATTAAAAGTAAAACTAATGAAAGAAACATGCACAAAGGAATAACAGCTCGAATCTACTATAAACGAAAAATAAATACAAAGAAAGTAATAAAATGTAACGAATTAATCTACCATTTTTATATATGTAACAGCCATTTATCAATAAATCTGAATACTATTTGTATCGAATAAAGGAAAAACAAATTATTATTGATTTTCAAAAAAATATATATTAGTGAGATGTTTCTGTTACCTTTTGGTCTTTCTCTCCTCCTTGATCCCTGAGGATTCCAGTCCAGTGCAGGTCCAGTGCGCATCTCTCTATTGCAGTTTGAGGTTTACGCAGACTACATCCAAACCAATGACAGTTAGACAGCACATCTCCCTTATATTGGCTGGATGCTCGTTCAGTTATTGTAAATAGCACATGTGGGTATAAAGCCAGCAACCGGCTAATAGACGAATAAAGTTACAGACCTGTAGCGTAATAGAGTTTGATACATGTGTGCGTTCCGAGCGTGTTCAACTATTAGCCTGAACTAAAATCATTCTCTTTAACAATATTTTTTTTGCGCGATAGTGCGTTTTGTCGTACTTACAGCAATGGCGGCCATGATTGAAAGTTCAACTTCCTGCATTTCGGGGAGCCAACCTAAATAACTACACTGTAATATTACATATTACAAACACGCGTGTGGGAAGTAAAACCACTGCCCTCTATGTATACTACGTGCAATGTATATATAAAAAATACCCAAAAGGTAGTGTTAATATACATTATACGAAACAAATCACTGTATATTAAATGAACTGAAATTTATTTTAAAAATATAAAACAATAAATACGTACTTAATTAAAAATTATAATATACAATTATAAAATAGTTACCTAAAAGGTCCGTCTCGTTACCTTAACAGTCAATAATTATAATTATCTGTAGCGCTTTCGGGAATCGGGGGTCAACTGATAAGAACCCATATCCTGTTACTTCTGCTGATGATGGGACTAGTCCCGAAAGTACTACAGATAATCGTTAATTTTTAATTTGAGGAGACGAACCTTTTAGGTAACTTTCATAATTTTATATTATTATTCTTAATTTTGTGACTGATACCTCAACGGAATTTTATTATGAACTTTATTAATGTTAAATACGTACATGCTGCCATTTTTCACTAATTGGTCTCACGGCCTTCTGTTATTTATCACTAATTGGTCTCATGGTCTCCTGTTGTTTCAACTAATAAACACTGCCCATACTTATTAATTAAATAAAAATAAAACGTAGTTTTATTTGGTTTTCATATTAATTATATAATTTAGTGACAGCTGTTTCGGTACACTGTACCTTCTTCAGACATGTTAACAGATTATGAATTGTGTTATATTACAACAATTGTTGCTTAGATCAGTTGATATGTTCTATAATAACACAATTCATAATTTGTTAACATGTCTGAAGAAGGTACAGTGTACCGAAACAGCTCTCACTGAATTATATAATAAATATGGAGAATGAGGAAGGCTTACAACTCAATGGTATTAATAAGCTGTTAGTTTATGCTGATGATGTACGTACTATTGGCCGATAGCGAGGAGATACTAAAGGGCAACACGCACACACTATTGAGTAACACTAAGAAATTAGGACTGGAAGTAAATATCAATAAAACTAAATATATGGTTACACGTAGAAATACATTATATAATGGAAATGGACAGCTAATGACAAATGAGAGAAATTTTGAGGAAGTGGCTGAATTCAAATACCTAGGAACAATAATCACAAATAGGAATGAGATGTACAAAGAAATTAAACATAGGCTCAATTCTGGAAATGCGTGCTATTATGCATTGCAGAGACTCTTGATGTCCCAACTCCTTTCAAAAAACGCCAAACTGAAAATATATAAAACTATTATTCTACCGGTTATATTATATGGGTGCGAAACATGGACTCTTACTTTAAGGGAGGAAAGGAGATTACAAGTATTCGAGAATAAAGTATTAGGAACATTTTTGAACCAAAGAGAGATGAACAGACAGGTGAATGGAGAAGACTACATAACAATGAACTACATAGTCTTTATGGGAAGGCAGATACAATAAGAACAGTTAAGTCTCATAGACTGCGATGGGCAGGACATGTTGCGCGTATGGGGAATGAAAGACGTGCATGGAAACTTTTTTAGGAAAGCCAGAAGGAAAACGCCCAGTTGGTAGACCAAGAATGAGGTGGGAGAACAACATTAACTATGATTTGAGGGAAGCAGATTATACAGGGAATGATTGGAAAGCATTAGGTCAGGATAGGGATGTATGGAGAGCTTATGTCCGCGCGGCCATGAACCTACGGATTCGATAGTGCCAGTGAGTAAGAGTAAGTAAGTAAGTAGGCCTATATGAAAATCAAATAAAACTACGTTTTATTTTTATTTAATTAATCAATATGGATTTTCATCAAGTAAACACCAACTCAATTGATTATTGCCCACGCTGTTAACGTTAGTCAATTGTTTATAATGAACGCAAATATTTCTAACAAATATATTATTTTACTATTATTTATTATTTTGAAAACACCATCACGCAAATATAACGCACAACACCACGTTTGTAAAGTGTTTTACAGAATCTAAGAAATTAAAAATCTCGCTATCGGACGGTTTTTAAACATTTTCCTCGATTCTGTAAAAATCACTTCCCAACCTCGCATCGTAATATACTATTACTAATAAATTGAACGGTGTAATGATAGGAGCTCTCGTTCATTATGTTGCTTTTTCCAGAACCATTAATTAATTTTAATTGTATTATTTTTCTCTCGCTATCACATCTGATCTTAATAAGCATTTGAAGCTCTTGGTTTATCACAATCAGAAGATCATTCAATGAATGATCACAGCAGTTGGTACTGTAGAAAGTTGAGCTAGGATCACTTTTAAAATGTGAGTTTGAACATTGATGTATGTTTCTATAATACTCTGAGGACATGTGTATATTTCTTGTCAAATAAACATGCCGTGGGCATTTCATTGAAATTTAGGCAATAAATTTCGTGTGATAGACCCTTGGGCTATATTATGCAACTAGTTTCTTTTTCTTTTTACCCTCCGTGGTATCTTTATATTGTCGTGGTGAAGTGGTTTGCGTTCTCAAATGATCTCGAGAGCTATGAAATGGTTACCCATGCCGGACGGGTCAAAGGCGATAAGCCAGACGAAAAGAGTGCCTTGGTCGAAAGAGTGACGATTTTTACCGTAAAAAAATACAACCGTCAAGAAACGCGGATATGGGTTACACTAGGGTAAAATTTTCCAGAGGTAAAGTAGTCCCCTATTCGGTTCTCCGGACGGGGAGTACTTCAGGGAATATATGTTAATGGAAGTATATTATACAGGGGATGATTGGAAAGCATTGCCACTTCATGGAAAAATAATGCACATACGGCCAAGCAGGCCCGTGCGCAATGTAAATACATGTGTACCTTTCTTTTGAAAAAAAGGCAATAAATTCCATTCATACATTCATTCAATCTAAAGATTTCTGTAAGGAAAACGAAGACCATGGCTTTTAGAGGAAGAGATCCAGTGAGAACCAAAATTATTTTAGAAAATCAAAGTATAGAACAGGTGTCTAGTTTCAAATATTTGGGCTGTGATGTTGGCTACAATGTGGAAAGAGATATTGACTCCAAAATAAATAAATTTCAGACGGTGTGTGGAACAATACAGAGAACATTCAAAAATAAAATTAGAAAAGAAACCAAGATAAAAATGTATAATGTTATGGCGGTTCCCACAATATTGTATGGATGTGAAACTTGGGCTCCAGTGAAAAGACAGAGGGATAGAATACAGACGGCAGAGATGCGGTTCCTAAGACAAGTAAAAGGATGTACAAGACTTGATAGAATAAGAAATGAGGATATAAGAGAAGAATTGAAAGTACAGCCTTTATTGGATAAAGTCACGAATTACAGACAGAAATGGATTGATCACATGGATGGAATGAGTAAGGAGAGATATCCATTGTTAGCCAGAAATTATCAAGCAAGAGGAAGGCGTGATGTTGGAAGACCTAGAAGACGTTGGACTGATGCAATATGAAGTCGGAACGGGCAATTGCCTAATCCCTGGAGTGATGACGATGATGACATTCATTCATTCATGCTGACATCTGTAAGGTAATAAATATAACTAAATTAACTTGGTTAAGAAACTCCCTCTAGGGAGCATCCTTGTCCTACAAGGAGATATACCGGTATAAACTAGACAAAACTCTAAAGTACAAATCAATTTCAATCTAAAAATGTTTATTTTGTTATATTGTTCATCGTGTTAGGGATTTAATTTACCTACTTTTTAATATGGGGGCACGCCTTAGCGTAGTTGATTAAGACAATACGCTACAAACGGAAGGTCAAGGGTTCGAGTCCCGATGGGAGTCAGGGTTTTTAAATTGACTCAAACCTTCTAGTGGCACCAGGGCCCTGGGGTTCACTCCGTCTCTAACAGAAATGAGTAAGGGACGCTTGTTCTGGGGGTAAAGGCGGCCGTCACGCAGGGCTGAGTAAACGGCTGACATCAAGGGCCAATTTTCTAGAACAAGTGGGAGCCTTAACCTTCTACTGCCCCAAGGGTCGCCTATGGCCTGTAGTGGGATCGCTTTAACTTTTTACAGAAACGTGAGGAAGTACACGAATGCACTCCCCCCCCCTTGGACCACCACAACCACACACACTTTAAACACCAAAGATTTGCCAAACCAGACTATTTTTCCCAAATGAAATGAGGCAAAGGATGATAGAAATGAATAAGTGAATAAATGGAGATGAAATGGCATGATATGGGAAGGAAGATGTGGAGAAGAAATACATGATGTGTAGAAAACTATCGAGACGGCTAAAAAAGCAGATAAATTGATGAAAATAATATTGATGCTATGGGTATTTGTAATTTCAATGCGTTTTCTTAATATTTACTTCTTTCGACATTTTTTTGTTTTTGTCAACAGAGTAAGATAATATTATTTTGAGGCATAACTCAAAATTAAATACCTATACTTGAAAAGCTAATTATGCTTTGCCTTTCCTTGACATTCTAAGCAGCGAGGAAATAGAAGTTAATAATATGTGTTTACGTAGAATTATTTTCACGAACAAACTGTAATTATAAGTGAATAATATACTTTAAAACTTAAAACACGTGTCTTAAATGTGACTTTAATGTAAACAATACCTATTCCATATTCCTTAAAAATTATAGAATTAGTTCTTCACCAAATTCTCAAGTGCCAAATCAAATTCGTCTTTAAACACGAGTGGAATTTCTTAGGAAAACGAAGAACATCAATTATAATACAATTATAGGCACTTGTCTTAGTTTTAGAATATCTGAGAAAATAACAGCCGTGGTTGTTGCTTCTTATAGTCCATGGTGTTTAAGAATCAATTTTAAAATCTTTAATGTAAACAAAACCATGTCATGACTATTTTAGGAGCTTTCACTTAAAATGGTAATTTCACAAACACACTGAGGTTAAGATAACATTTATTTCTAAACAAAATCTACAAAAGATACGTGTAGAGATTGGACACGAATGATTTAATGTTTAACCATTTCCTGGTAATATTGTTTTATCGTGTCCACGATAATCAATAATAATTGCACTTTTTGCATTTTAAGTTGGCAAGATTTCTCTGAATCCTTGATCTAAACAGTGGGTGTAAAAATAAAAGATTTACTGCACCTAAATTTTCGTATGCACACAGATCACTGGGTGAGATTTCCTATGTGCAATACATCATACAAACCGACAATTTGGAACGCCCAAAGTTGTTACTTGCTTACGTTGAAATTATGCTCGTTATTTACTTCCACTTGTTTATTATCTGGACAGTATCTTCTCTCAACAGACCGCTCCTCTTCATTGCAGAGGCGTGTTGGAATTTCTCTTTCACCCATTTTTGGAAACTAAACTCTCAAAGGAAATATTTAAGAACAGAAGTTAAAACATTAACACTCTCCTAATCTGCCTTGTTGAAAAAGAGGAGATATGCTAACAAACTTCTGTAAAATTTTCAGATGTATTTATATGAACACTAAAATAAAATGGTCCACACAATGGTCGATCGGTCTAAGTTATAAGGCTTTGGAGCAGAGCTAAGGGAAGCGCACTGATTCGAGTCCCTAAGTAGGAAGATATTTTCTCAACACAACCTACCATCATGAGAATTTTGGGAAGATATATTAAGTAACTTGTGGCGGCTCCGTGGCGCAAGCGGTTACTCACTCGCATCTCACCGCTGGGGTCCCGACATCGAGTCTCGGTCACTCCATGTGGGTTTCATGGTGGACGAAACTTGGCGTGAAAGAGCTTTTTACCTTTATCTTTAAATTATTTATTGTTTTTTATGGGTTTTAAGCTTTTTTTTATTTTCCCTTATTATTTAGTGAACATATTTAAGTAGTCAGTAAGTTAAAAGAGGAATTTTAACGAAAGCTGCTAACTTATCATCTTAGTGGTTTAATTCCATTTATATTTCTTAGTTTATATAGTTTACTTGGGCAGGTTTTCTCTCGTTTTCCCCTGCCACAATTTCATTCCACCATTTCTCCATACTCATCTCATCCATTTCGTTTCATTTCATTCATCTGCCCCTGTGATAGCGCATCATGCATCGTCGGCCGGCACCCTTGTTATTCACATACTTCTATATAAGGGGCCTCATTTCATCTCATCCCTCGACCCTACCCTGAGTTGGACATGAGTTAAGGATATTTATTTTATTTTATAATAGTTAACATCTCATTTAGAAAACCAGTTATAACGTCTGGAGGGCCTGGCATGCTGACCACATCACCCTACAGTTGATATAAGATACATCTCTATGATTGACACAGGATGTAATACCAGAAGCAGGCTGGTAGCGAAAGGTCTTCTAGGTCAGTTGCTCAATGGAGTTTATCTTTTAAAAAATAATACTGGTAAAATATAATTATAAGTTGTAATATAGGCCTACAAGACAGACCTATTGAACAAAGGATAATGACAATTTGAAATAATGTCACCAACATATATCAATCTTTGCTAGTGGTATGTTCAAACATTCGAAATAATCCTCTAAATAAAGGCAGCAAGAAGAAAATTTGAACGCTACAGAATGGGTATTGTAATACATTTTTTTTTTTGCAATTAAACATAGTAGATTGTAGTATTATTGGTATAAAATCGATAATTAAGATTTAAAAAATGGAATTAAAAATCTGATTCAAACATGTTCTTCTAGATTTGTTTTGTTCTGATCGAAAACATTAAAAAAAAATAGATTACTTGTTGTATGCTCAGAATCGTATATTGAACGAAACTTGCAATTCATATATTTTGAACAAACATATTAAATCACAATTTACACATTTAGGTACTGAACATGGCATGCATAATATATTGAAAGTAGATTAACAAATAAATCCAAATTTTAGGTGTGTCTAAAGCTCCACGCCACTGATTCTGTTCTCAGCTGATGTTGATAAGATTAGTGAACCCGGCAGAGAAGGTATGAAGAAGGTTGTTTTTTGAATTATTTTATTTCTGTATAGCTACTACATTAAAAGAACGGTATCCCATGCACCTGAGGACCGGTACTCATACAGATACACGATACATGAACACAAGGATGTGGCTTTGTGGTTATCTTGTATCACTTTCAGTTCAACGTTATGCACTCTTAACTTCAGCGACACCCAATTTCGTCAGTGAAATTACATCCGCAATGCATCATATCTTCTACGGAGAGGATAATCTGTACCTACTGTCCGAAGAATTGGAATTTATTTTTGTGTACACAATATTTCCTAAATAAGAAACTTTGAGTAAATATATAGACTTAATGTGTTTTTTATATCTGAATATTTGAAAATTATCTCAATTGTAAAATATTTGGATTTATACTAGAAGGCTGTGCAAATCTATTGTTGCACGTATTTATGTCTTATACAAGTTCAAATTTAATAAATTTCTTCTTCTTCTTCTTCTTCTTCTTCTTCTTCCTTCCAAGTATTAGGCCAAGTCCTGTTACGATCCTATAGAAAATTTTCCCTCCAGCGTTTGAGGGAAATTCTCGTAAAGACTTGAAAGCATAATAATAGTCCCTTCGATTGGTTGCTGTCCAAAGGAAGGCAAGACCAGTGATGGGGCTGCCATCTTATAGCCTCTGGTCAGGCTTTTCTGGAGAAGAAAAGAAAATAAAGGAAAAAAGAAATGGAAGAAAGGAAAGACTCCCTAGCCCTCGGATGCCCTAATAGCGTCGGCGTCGAAAAAACAAGAGTTAACCAAGAGAGGTTAGATAGTAATGTTAAAAGAGTGCAAAACACAAGTAAGTGGAAGAAATTTTTTGCACAGCTTGGGCACCTTGTGGTCGCCATCCACATATCCCCTAGATGAGGACCCCTGAGGGGCTTAATGAATTATAAAATGGTTATGGCGAAAATATTCATGGCAGTGAAAGTCAGATCTAGTATTTAAAATAATCCTCTCGATAACAAGAATAATTCAAGTCCCGCGCCGTAGCCGAGTGGGTAAGGCAAGAAGCCTTGGCGCAGGGCTATGTGACTTGCGCAGGTTCGAGTCTCCAAGGGGGAAGAAATTTTCTCATCGAATTTCGGCTACAATAAGTAGCGACTCCAGTTTGAGAAGACCAGCTATAACGGCTGGGGGACATGCTGACTACATGTCACCCCTATACTGGCTACATGATCGTCTACCTCTGTGATTAATACATGCGGAAGTGAGGCCAGCAGCCAAGGGCCTTCTAGGCCTTTCGCGTTTAAGTAAACTATTCAATGCATTCATTTTTTATTAATATAAAATCAAGACATGTATGTCTTTAATTTTTATGGATAAATTAGCTCACCCAACATTCATATTAATGAGGATACGACTAGCTTCAAATGAACAAAAAATTGAGTCGAAGACGAGGAATATTATCATAGATATCATCATCAGGAATATTTCTGTAGTGATACAGATTCTTTAACAGAAATATATCCTCTTCTACCAGTTCTCCTGATCTATCCAATCTTCATCTTTGAGATCACTTATCCAAATATTAAGTTTAATTATACTGCTGGACAAGTCACTCAACCGGAAACTCAAAATGGAAACACTACAAACCTGTGTTCTTCCAACACTGTTATATGGCTGCCAAACTTGGAATCTTACTGCCAAACTGAAGTACACACTCCAAGTATGCCAAAGGAAAATGGAGAGGAAAATCTTAGGCATAACTCTGAAGGACAGAATCTCGAATACAACACTTCAAGCGATATCCTCAACAACTGATCCCGCACAACAAGCCATCAGGAAAAAATGGAAGTGGGGAGGCCACGTCGCAAGAATACAGGACGACAGATGGACAATAAAAACAACCATGTGGGACCCGTACACAGGCAAGAGACAGCGCGGAAGACCAAGACGTCGATGGGCTGACATCTTCAAAGAACGAGCAGGGGCGCAATGGTCCAGAGTTGCCAGATGCAGGAAAAGCTGGAGAACGATGGAGAGCCAACTGTGTATTAACTAATCACAGAACAGACAGTGTATACAAACCAAGTGCTACATCCAAGTCAACTTCTCACCACGGAGTAGCTCACCGGGTGACACTCTCAAATAGAGCTTAACCCCTGTACAGGGAGGCCTTTGCCCTAAAGGGACATATCAGGCTTTATTTATTTATTTATTTATCCTCATACCTTGTAACCAATGGCATTTCTCTTTTCTGTTAATTTTTAAATTAATACTTGCATATTCATAAATATATCTAACAAAGATTGGTATAATACAAACGCCTTGTTAACATTTTCCTAGACGCATATGTAAGACGAATAAAGAAAGTAAATCCTAGTTAATTTATTTCCTCATGAAATGATGTTTTTGTAACAAATTGATTTTGTGTTTTTTTAATAGTATGAACCAATTATTTTAAAATAATAAAATTTCTCGACTTTTTTATTTCATGCAAAATTATTATACTCTGTCATATTCGACTTTAATTTTTTTCGCAAAAATGCATAGCTGATAGACGATTTATTATTACCGTGTTTGGAAAATTTGGTTATGTAAAAACAACTTAAAATACCGAGGAAGTATTTCTACATAAATATCTGGTTTAGATTGGCTCCCGGCGATCGAAAGGAACTCTATCTTGAGTTATAAATGTGCAGTAAAATTAATGGATACAGCATTTTGGTCTTTTACTATCTTACATAAGAAATATACTTTTCCCTTCATTTTAAAGTTTACTTGTTATTCTAAGAATACTTAAAATATTCTAGGTGGCATTTTTAGAAGAGCGTTTATATTCAATACTTTATTCCACGAATTGTCATGGCTACATCTAAAAGAGAGAAGAAAATCGCACTGTCTAATTTTCCTATTTAAGATCCTACATACCTCGATTCCCAATTATTTCTCATCCCGTTTCCAGTATCTATCCTCAAACCATAACTTAAACACAAGATCACAACATAGTCTCTTACTTAATATACCGCAACATAGGACATCACATCACTCCATGTCATATACCATCTCCACTTCTCGCAACTGGAATTCCCTACCACAAGAAATAAGGGGCTGCCGGACATTGTCATCTTTTAAAAGAAATCTAAATTTATATTTGCTCTAAACTCGACTTCATTATTATCCAGCGTAAGATATATATATATATATATATATATATATATATATATATATATATATATATATATATTAATTGGTGTTTCCCGTATAATGTATCATATTTATATTACTATTATTATTATTATTATTATTATTATTATTATTATCGTATCATTATTGTTATTACCCTATAAAATGTTGTTTGTACATGACATTTACATTGCTACATTTATTGTATCTTTAACTGTTTATAATTAGTATAGTGTATATCTATATTTGTCGAATATTTATTTGTATTTGTGCTGGTTGAGTGGAAGAGAGGGCCTTATGGCCTTAACTCTGCCAGAATAAATAAAGTATTATTATTATTATTATTATTATTATTATTATTATTATTATTAATATTATTATTATTATTACTTAATTTATCGACATCAGATAGCAGATGTTTACTATGTTACTTTTCTCTACTTGTCCCAGTTTTCGTAGAAATGAGTAGTGACGTTAAAGTTACTTGTTACCTGGCATTCGTACATTGATTTTAATTATGTTACTACAAAATTAAATATATAATAGTTTGATTTGTGTTTTGTATGGAAATAATTTGCGTGTGAAACAAGTTGTGCACACGTGTATTTGAAGCGAATTCTTATTCAATTTTACGGTCCAAAGTAAACCTTGACTTCCCTCACAATAGCCTTCTATTGTCCCCTATTAGCTTTCATTTTCCAGTTCTTGAATTTCAAACTTGCAATGTCTTTCTCAACGTTGTCCATCCATCTCGTCCTCTCCGTCTTCCACCCTCCATTCTGACATGTAATATCAATTTTTAAAAATATTTTATCTTGCATTCGTACTATGTGACCCAGTCACCTTTGTCTTATCAACTTGACAAAACTCACAATATTCTCTCCATCTAGTAACTCACCAATTTACACATTTTATCTTATTATCCAGTGACCAATGATAAAGGTCTAAGTATAATATATACTTTTTAAATTTATTTGATTAACTTAGCACATACTGAATCATCCTCCTGATATTTTTCTTTTCGAAGAAAAGTTTTAGTTTGCTATTTTTAAAAATATATTTATATTGATTAAATAATTGTATGGAAAATTGAATGGAATAGTTTAAGTTCAGAATTCAGAGAAGTTAATTAAACATGACAGCAAGGATTTGATGTATAGTATTGAATCGTGGGATAGTTTCTATTAAATTAATTTATTGACTCTCAATACCATGTAAAAAACCACAAGCCGTCATTATCGCCCACAACCAATAATTTGAAACCGCGTGTTCCTTATTTGAACAGGTGTAAGCGTTAGTCCAGTTAGAATTTGCGTTTCAAATTTGACGATCTAAAACAGAAGTTGTTGCTGATATTCTATAGGTGTAACCGCAAAGAATATAGGATACCTTTCTCGTGAGCTTGTGTTATTCAGTTTTACAAGGAGATCGAGAAACACGTTTCAAAGTTATGGCCTCGACAAGTAGATCCGAAAACATCTCTGATGTTAAATTCTCTGAATCAGGGCAGTACAATTTCAAAATCATGTTTGTCCAGATTTGTGTATCGTCCGTGAAAATATCACTTAACTGATGATGTAATAGTATTGCATTATTATCATTATTATTATTATTATTATTATTATTATTATCATTATCATATTTATTTACTTAGCTTCGCGAAGTTAAGGCCATGTGGCACGAATGGGGAATGAAAGAGGAGCATGGAAGCTTCTTGTAGAAAAACCAGAGGAAAAATACCTAGTCGGTAGACTAAGAATGATGTAGGAGAATAATATTAAACAAGGTTTGAGGGAAGTAGATTATACAGGGGATGATTTGAAAACATTCGATCAGGATACGGATGTGTGGAAAATTAATGTCGCTGTGGCCATGAACCTTTGGGTTCGATAGTGCCAGTGAATTAGTTCGTTATAATATAATGCAATGCTATGTTAAGTAATGTAATAAATATTAGTGTTTTTTTTTTCAAATGCCCCAGGTTTGTCTTTCGACATTCCTGGTTTCTCTCCTGGCATGGCGTACTTGTAACCCACTTCTGAGGTTGGGGCGCCTGGAAGGCGGGATTACGTTGCCCCGATGATATGATGGGTGATGATGATGATAATGGTGCGCCAGGAGAGTCCCTAATCCTAAGCTTAACCTAAGATGAGTATGAATGATGATGATTGCGATGGCCATATGATTTCGGAGACCGTTTGGGCCTTAAGTTTTCCTGACATTTGTCTTACAGGTGAGGAAAAACCCCGATAAAAACCTCACCCAGAAAAACTGTCCCGACCGGGGATCGAACCCGGGCCCGCTGCGTGACAAGGCAGCACGCTACCCCGAGACCACAGCGGTGGACATATTAGTGTATGTTGTTGTTATTGTTATTATTATTGTTATTATTATTATTATTATTATTATTATTGTTGTTGTTGTTGTCCACCGCTGTGGTCTCGAGGTAGCGTGCTGCCTTGTCACGCAGCGGGCCCGGGTTCGATCCCCGGTCGGGGCAGTTTTTCTGGGTGAGGATTTTATCGGGGTTTTTCCTCACATGTAAGACAAATGTCAGGAAAACGTTAAGGTCCAAACGGTCCCCGAAATCATATGGCCATCATCATCATCATCATCCTTATCATTATCATCATCATCATCCTTCACCGGTGTGGAAATCAACGGGAAGCTACCACACCTACAATTCCCTAGTAAAGCTGCAAGAATAGCATGCAAATGCTATGATTGCAGTGAAGGACCTGCCTTCGGGCAGAATTACTATGGATCGATGGATTATTATTATTATTATTATTATTATTATTATTATTATTATTATTATTATTATTATTGCTGTTGTTAATACTTACTAATGTTTTAGAATGCTAGAGAAGCAGATAATATTTAAAGCATTTTGATGTCAATCTAAATGGAAGAGGAATCTCCATTAGATAAAAGAAAAAAAGTTAATCTACTTCACTTCTGTTATTCAGCAGTTATCGTGTTTGACTCGCATCTCAAGGGACACATATTCGATTCTCTGTTTTACCACAGCAATTTTTGTTTGTTTATAGGGTCTGAAGGAAGAGGATTCCTTCAGCCTCGTAAAGGCAACATAGTAGGTTCTTCATAGCGAAATTCGGTTACGAAAACTGCATTTCAAGTCGAAGGTTTACATCAAAATAACTATATGACTCTGTGTACTGTATTTCGCTTTCCAGTGACAACTATCGTGTCAGTCGATCTTATATCTTCGATGTTATTCTGTCACGGATTTATTTATTTTTACCAATTTATGTTGTCTCAGAATAAGAAATTTATCCAAACCCGCAAAAGGGAAGAAATGAGAGAACTGAAAAGAATAAAAGAAAAATTGCTGTATTCGTCCTTCTTAATTCAGTTGGACAGACCTGATATAGAGAAGCCAGACTTTTATGGCTGACAGGACTGACCAATAATTTAAATTATAGACTTTACGGTTCAGTTGTTAATGGGATCAGCAAGTTTCGGCGTCTTTTAAAGCAAAGCTCTTATTCTCTCAAGTCCTTGAATTTACTACGAACTTCGAATCTCTTTTTGACCTCTACCATTTATATCTGTTCCTAGAACTATAATCAAATCTACTTTACACATTCTTTTAGTTCACAGTATCATCTTTTGTAGCTACATGACTGGTCTCTCAACTTTAATAATCTTACTTTAAGCTTCTTTGGAGGGAGTTTGAAGACAAGTCTGCGATAAAGTAACTGGAAAAAAGGAGTAAATAACTTCTTTTCTTATGAAGATGTTTTTAAATATAATATTTTATGGAATTCTGATGTGCGAAAGGAAATAAAATAGGAAGAAAATTGTGTAGAGTGTCACTTGGACATTAAAAGCATAAAAAAGAAAGTTTTATTTTTTAACAATTCCAGTTCTTGTGTGAGAAGTCCGTCACGCAAGAACTGGGTAAGAACTAACAACTGAATAGTTGCTTAATAACTAAAAAAACTCAGTTAAATAGTATAGATTGAATTACTATTCATTTTGGGAGAAATCCTAGGAAGGGGGGTAACCCCCTCTAAAGATAGAAGGGATAGAAATAGTAAGATTTTTTTTCATTATTAATTAAAAAGGTTTGGTTAATAAAAGATCTGTAGAGAATATATAATTAGAATAATTGCAATTAAAGTTCAGGGACTCAGGAGCCACCATGCTAGATTCGTGATTGCTTGCTAGTGACAGTAACCAATTTAGTCGGCTTTGGCTATGATGGAAATGGACAACTAATGACAAATGAAGGAAATTTTGGAGAGGTGGCTGATTTCAAGTATTCAGGATTAATAATTACAATTAGGTATGATATGCACAAAAAATTAAACATAGGCTTAATTCTGGAAATTTATGCTACTATGCATTACAGGGACGCTTGTCGTCCAACTCCTTAAAAAACGTTAAACTGAAAATATATAAATCAGTTATTCTCCCAGTTATATTATATGGATGCGAAACATGGACTCAAAGTAAGGGAGGAAAGGAGATTACGAGTATTTGAGAATAAAATTCTTAGGACAATTTTTGGGCCAAAAAGAGATGAACAGACAAGTGAATGGAGAAAACTTCATAATAGTGAGCTACATGATATGTATAGGAAGCCAGATATAATAAGAACAGTTGTGTCTAGTACGCTGTGATGGGCAGGACATGTGACATATATGGGGGATGAAAGAGGTGCATGGAAGCTTCTGATAGGAAAACCAGAGGGGAGACGCCTAGTTGGTAGACCAAGAATGAGGTGGGAGAATAACATTACCCGTGATTTGAGGGAAGTATATTATACAGGGGATAACTGGAAAAGATTAGTTCAGGAAAGGGATGTATGGGGAACTTATGTCTGCGCGGCCATGGACCTATGGGTTCGATAGAGCCAGTGAGTTAGTTGGCTTTTCGGAGCCTCAGATTAATTTCTATTAGCCTACTACATATCGTTATAAAAACACAAACATTCATAATACTACAGATTATTATTATTATTATTATTATTACTATAATAATTATTATTATTAATCATAATTTGTAGGATTTTCATCCTATTTATTTCCAAAATCACTCCTCGGAGGAAGACGTATTGGTTGTGCATTCACTGTCTATCCATCTCTTGGCTGGTCTTCCTCTTGTTCTTTTCCCGTCCATTGGCCTATCTTCTTTAGCTCTTTTTGCAAGTCGGTTGTCTTCCATTCTTTCTGTATGACCCTTCCAATATTTTCGTCTATCTATAATAAATTTGGTTATGTCTTGAATATGACATTTGTCCCTAATTTCTGTGTTGTGTATTTTATCAAATGATTATTATTATTATTATTATTATTATTATTATTATTATTATTATTATTATTATTAAGGGACAGGAACCTCTGGCGACAAATCACTTTGAGTTGAAGGAGAAACACTCTATTGTGGAATATTCCTAATTTGAAAATGTATTATTATTATTACTATTATTATTATTATTATTATTATTATTATTATTATTAATTAATTAATTTATTATTTATTACACGCTATTAAAGCTACTGGCTGCCTAATTGATTGTTTTGTGTCTCTTATTTGTCCAAATTCCTGAGTTTCAAATTATTTATTATTATATTGAACATTTTAAAATAAAATTTTCCACAAAAACAACTTTATGTTTCAAATTAATACCAGCAAGCGCCACTTGCGCGTTACAGTGACTATTTAACTCATGCCCCAAATGGGAGTCAATGACCAATCACGTTTCAATGATTTTTTATTTACAACCAATCACAGTCGTATTTCGCCTAGAATTTATCAACTAAAGTTTATCATAATGAAGAAAGCACCTCCTTTTTAACATTCTGAATAGGTCATAGCATTATTTTTACAATGACTGACACTCTAAGAAATACGGCTACCAGATTATATATATAGTGCATGAATGTCAACACATAGCGCATGCGGGAGTTAATATAAAAACATTTGTAGCAATTGATTATACCACCAAAAAAAACTACTGTGCACTTTCTTAAATGCATTTTTTCCCAGGTAATAACATTCCAGAAAAATATAATTGTCATATTTACATCATAGGACATCAGAAAGAATTAATATACAGTTTGATGTGTTTCATTTTTTCTCCACTAGAGTGCATTCTTACAATATTGCGTTCTTTTGGCAATAAATAATATGACCTGGTTGCAGTGATGAACAAAAGAAGCAAATTAAGCGTACCAATCGTTTCTCATTTGTTTTCAAACATCGCCGTTTACATTAAATATATAAACATTTTAAAATAAATATATTTAAATAATGATTTGTGAGTAAACAGCTTAATTTTATTCGTTAAATAGTCCTAACCAATGCCAGTCTTGATTTCCAAATTCTCATAAGTAATGCCACGAGTGATTTCCAAATTATCGATAAATTCACGCCTCAGGAAGTGAGGAGTGAATTTATCTAGAGAATTTGGAAATCAAGAGTGGCATTTGTTAGGACTATTTAACGAATAAAATTAAGCTGTTTGCTCACAAATCATTATTTAAATATAGTTATTTTAAAATATGTATATATATGTAATGTAAACGGAGATGTTTGGAAACAAATGAGAAACGATCGGTACGCTTCATTTGTTTCTTTTGTTCGTCACTGCAACCAGATCATATTATTTATTGCCAAAGGAACAAAATATTGTAAGAATGCACTCTAGTGGAGAAAAAAATGAAACACATCAAACTGTACATCAATTCATTTCTGATGTCCTATGACAATTATATTTTTCTGGAATGTTATTACCTGGGAAAAAATACATTTAGGAAAGTGCACAGTAGATTCTTTTTTTTGGGGGTATAATCAATTGCTACAAATGTTTTTATATTAACTCCCGTATGCGCTACGTGTTGACATTCATGCATATATACAATCTGGTAGCCGTATTTCTTGGGGAGTCAGTCACTGCAAAATAATGGTATGACCTATTCAGAATGTTAAAAAGGAGGTGCTTTCTTTATTATGATAAACTTTAGTAGGTCAATTCTAGGCGAAACACGACTGTGATTGGCTGTAAATAAAAAATCATTGAAACGTGATTGGTCATTGACTCTGATTTGGGGCATGAGTTAAATAGTCTAGATAAATTCACTCCTCACATCGTGAGTCGTGAATTTATCGATAATTTGGAAATGACTCGTGGCATTACTTATGAAAACAATGAATAAGACATGCATCATATTTAATGCGTCTGAAGCCATGATGCACATCTTGAATGAAGAAGATTAAGGTTACGACCCGGTGGCGGATGCCAGCATCACGATTTTTAGATCAGGAGTGCAGTATATTAGCACAAGGTTCACCTGCATGCCATGATGCGGGTCATCTCGGTCAAGTTCTAGAACTGATAACGTAAATGGAATTACCTGTAATTCCCGTGTCCATGAACCCATTACTCCAGCAGGTGGGCAATTGCTTTGTGTACAGTAATTACTAACGGCTCTCTGCCTCATCCCACTCACATGTTTCAATTAACCTTTAATGAAAATTGTTTCATTACCCTTCTCTTCGCTTCAGTTGGATCTGCATTTGTACCGTTTACTGTAGTTTCTGTTGCAGATTTCAGATATCCTTTTTTTATTATTTCATTATTTATAGAGACTTAAAATCTAAAATTATATTCCATATACTTTTTAAAACGGTGTTATGAAATGGTGAATATATAAAATGAATTCTAGTAATGAAATTCGAACCCTTAACTGAAGAAAACAAAGAAAAAACCTCAGGTTGGCCGACACAGCTACGCTACGGCGTACTTCGTTGTTTAATAATAATAATCTTCTTGTATCTTGTAAGCCCATGTTTTCCCGTAACAGAGATTTAGGCACTTTCCCCTACAGGGAAGAATTTTAACCATGCTAATTTAGTTACACTTGTTTTCATATAGATCTCATTTGAATGGTCCGTGGTCAGCGTTCCGCCTCATACTGACATCTAGGAAACGAAGGTAGTACTAGTACGGGAAAATTCGATAAATTTTGCTTAGAGGCCTTTTCATTCAGGCTTAAGGATCTTTTACGAGCCTGAAAATCTTCAAACTCACGACCCACGGCTTAAAGTCCCTCCCGGAGTACTTGGTCCTTGGATTTTTCCATCCTAAAAAATCCATCGACACCGGCCGGGTTTGAACCCGCGACCCTCGGGACCAGAGGCAAGGAGCATAACCACTAGTGCACCGTAGCCGATTAATAATAATAATAATAATAATAATAATAATAATAATAATAATAATAATAATAATAATAATAATAATAATAATAAATTTAATTAAATAAAAATAAAGCTTAAAGTTTTATGTAATTTTCATATTTATTAAAATATAAATTATTAACAGCTGTTTCGGTACTTTGTACCTTTATACTTTATTATACTTTAATAATAATAATAATAATAATAATAATAATAATAATAATAATAATAATAATAATAATAATACGATCTTTCTGTCAATTTTTGGTGAGTGGACATTGTAATTTTATCGAGAATAATTTTATTCAAACAGTTAATTTAGGTTTAGGGTAAAATATATAACTTAACGACAGAGTATACTTCATAATACATATATAAAACTAATAAAAAATACTTTTTTTTCATTGTATTTATTTCGCGTGTTCAGGAAGAATGAATGGTGCAGGTCGAGCTGTTAAGTGAAACGAAGTTGAACTTACTGTAAATAGTCATTAGTTTCTACATTTATCAAAATTCTATATTTTATGATGAAATAAACAATATCAGAAAGTTACCAAACTTTGAAGTACAGGGCATACAAAAATATTAATCCTCATCCAGCGAATGGGTTCAAGGCAGTGTTTTTCAGTATCGATTTACGGAAATCTGGGGTTAAAAATACAGAAACTTCTTTGAATTAGGATTTATTAGCATTTTTCAACCATTCAGTGATTAAATTGTTTAGAAGGGACCAGACATGTTTGATTGCATCTTCCAATTTGTTGGCGAGAGCTTCACCTATTAACAGCTCGGATTGTCAACCTGAATCATAAGCTAATTTTAAATGGAGATACAAAAGTTAAAACATAACTTACATTTTGCAGGTGGATCAGTTGCCTGTACAGTAATACATATATCATGTTAGTATTTGACAACTATATACAGTGAGTGAGTTAATACATATAATTATAAATAAGTAGCATATTTTTATCTTGATAAATTATATCAGTAAATATAGATATCGCCTCTCCTCTGTTACGGTATATGGAGCTTAATTGTAGACCACTTTGGCCTTCGCAGATATTCTGTAGACGTCGACACACCCATAGTTCACGGACAATTGGGTGCGCGACGTCCTTTACTTACCGACTTCTGTACTGTGAAATAGTACCGGCCATTGATATGGTGATATTTTTTATGTCAAGAGAAATACAACACGATTCCTTTCCTCAGCCTTTATTTTGGATACAAAAAATGCAAAGATCTTATAGAACCCTACATTACCAATAGTTTTACATTCAAGATCACTACAGAACGAATTAACTCATGGAATAGTGTTTGAGACTCTTAAAAAAGTATTTTTTCAAAAGTCTGGTTAATTCTATCTGAATTTGAATTTTATTTGGATTTTCTCATTAAAGGCAAATGTCTCCTGCCATCTAATCACTTAATAGAATCAAATCCATTTAACGTATAATAAATACAAGTTTACAAATATTTCTAGACATATAAAGCTTTTTGGATATTGGTATACACGTTAAGAAATTCAAGCGTCTCAAAATAAAAATATTCTTTTTTTTTTTGAATTGCAAATGGAATAAAAATTGATTCAAAGCAGATTCGATTTTAAAAAGTAGAATTAAAATAAATTATTTTGATATATTCTTCCTTTACTTCATGATATTATTTTTAGACTATACAACTAAAGAGAAAAATGTCTGCCTAAACCGGGATTTGAACTCAGGATTTCCAGCTTTACGTGCTAGAATTTTTATCTTTAGAATGTAATAACTATTGCATGCGAACAGCAAACCTGAGTGTATTAATTTCTATATTATTTCTTATACTCTTGTGCCGCTTAGGGGTCGTCTTTTGTTTTCGTTGCTTCTATTAGCGTAGATCTGATTACCTCTAAGGTTATTAATCACAGAATTACTTGCCTCGGGCCCATAGAAGGCAAGGATTGATTCATCTTTCTTTCCAAGGCGTATTAACATAAATCAATAATGATTCTCAAACCCACAGAGTGACTGAAAATGATTGTTTTCACTATGATTATCAATCAGGAAAGCTAGACAGCAAAATAAAGGGAGCTGGAAATGATCTCCTAAGTGAGTGAATTTCCGTATAGGATTATACCAAACAGCTACGTGCACATAAATTAGATAGAACATTAATTATTATATAAAAAATGATATTTAATGCAAACAAGTAGTCTCAAGTAAAAAAAACAAAATCAAGATAAACATTTGATCATTCAAGAACATAATATAAATAAATAAATGATCATACTTTTACAAGACAAAGACCACACCATACCTCATACTACACTCATGCTAGCGTCCAAGCCAGGGTGGCTTCTTCCCTGGTCTACAGGACCAACTAAAACTGCGCCGCATCTCGGCTTCAGATTGTCCATTTTAGAGTTCCAATCCCATCTCGGAATGGATCGATGAATGAAAGAATGAATGATGAATGAATGATAACGTTCTGCCTGTGCACCACGTATATGAAGGTTCCGAGGTAGAGGGGAGATGCGCCGTAGGCATAGCGCACCAGGAGAGGTAAAAAGGGAGAGTGGGGGTAGATGCAAGGAGAAAGGAATATTGGCATAGTTCATGAATATCACAGTCTAGGGATGATAACGACGCTGCAGTAATGAGCCGAAAAACGCACTTTCGGTTCACTCTCTTTAAATGTAAGGTACGATTTCACATCTTAGATAAAGTAATATAATTTATTTCAAATATTTATATTTACATGTACAAATTTCAAGTTGTATCTGTAATCTAGAAAACGAAGACATTTTAAAAGTCGGAAGCCTTGACCTGAGCTATAATATAAGTTGAATTTTACTGATGTTCCAACTCAAATTTATATATTATCCCCCATTTAAAATTTTCAAATTTTGGTCCATAAATCTTTCTTACCTTTTTCTTTCCCATGTCATTAGGTACGATTCCATTCTTTTGGCCATCGTCCAGGTCTCACTTCCTTACCTGCGTTAAATTAAATTATATTTAAAAAAATACCAATTGTATATTTTCTTAAAATATTTACTTTTTCCCCTCATTCACAAAAACTGTTGGTATCTTTACGTTGTATAATATTTAAATACAACTTTTATGTATAATTTGAAGTTTTGTATTGAGTTTCGCATGCTAATGTTCATACTGAAATTTTGGAGACGTAGTTGTCGTTTTGAAATTAAGTTGTTAGATAAGTTAAAAGTACATTTTATCTTTTAGCACATAATATAATATTTTAGCCTTGTAAGATATTTTTATATCCACCGCTGTATTCCTCGTACTCATCGGCCCGGCTTCGATCTCCGGTTGGAACAAGTTCCTGCATGAAGTTTTTTTCTGGATTTTCCCTCACTTGTAAGACAAATAATACAATTTTAAGGCCCAAACAGTCTCCGGACATCATAAGACCATCATAATCATTCATTATCGTAATCACGCTGTTTAGTATGAATGGTGTATTTCGTGTTTATATTATGTTGACTTGGAGGAGGCCCTGGATTGAGCTCATCAATCATTCCATGTACATGTGTGGTCAAAAAAAAAGTGTATGATCCAAAGTTTAACCCTTAAATTGGCAAAACACAAATTTATTTTGTAAGTTATTTGAATGTGGCGGACCGCAGTGAAAACGGAATCTTGTGTAACTGTTATTATTAGGTATATTGTATAATTTGACACACATTTAACTGCTTTATTTTCGTTCGTTTTCTTCTGATTTATTTAAAATATTAAATTAATTAAATCAATTGATGTATCCAAATGGATATATTACAAATTTAAGGGTTAAAGTCTCTCTCCCGACAGATCGTGGCAATGTAAGGCTCGAGTGACGTGGGACATGTATTTATAAGGCGAGAAGTTGAACTACAATGGAGAAGGAAAAGAAAAAAAAACTATTTTTACGAGACTCTCTACAGTGGAGGGAGAAGAAGAGAATTTGTTTCTATAACACTAAATAGACGCTAATAGACTTCCATATTTATGTTGTATTTAAATATTAGACAACGTAAAGATACCAACAGTTTTTGTGAATGAGGGGAAAAAGTAAATATTTTAAGAAAATATACAATTGAAGAAATTTTTTGGCATATAATTTAATTTATCGCAGGTCTCACTTCCTGGTTTAGGCAAGAGTTGCCTGTTCCGTGTTAGAAGATAAGTTAAAAGTACATTTTATCTTTTAGCACATAATATAATATTTTAGCCTTGTAAGATATTTTTATATCCACCGCTGTATTCTCGAAGTGGCTTAGCTTCCTCGTACTCATCGGCCCGGCTTCGATCTCCAGTTGGAACAAGTTTCCTGCGTGAAGTTTTTTTTTCTGGATTTTTCCTCACCTGTAAGACAAATAATACAATTTTAAGGCCCAAACAGTCTCCGAACATCATAAGGCCATCATAATAATTCATTATCGTAATCACACTGTTTAGTATGAATAATGCATTTCGTGTTTATGTTATATTTACTCGGAGGAGGCCCTGGATTGAGCTCATCAATCATTCCATGTACACCCTTAGACAAAAAAAAATAGTCATCTCTTGAACTAGTAAACTAGTCATAATTGTGCAGGCCCTGAGCTACTGCGTTATGTGGCATGTACTGAGTGAAGATACTCCTATGTGCCCTGTTAGGTTAGCGGTAAAGCATGCAGTCACTGTTTCTGTTAATGAAGGTCACAGGTTCGCGTCCTCAATTATGTAGTTTTTTTTTCGTGATATTTGTATTAAAATTTTTCATGAATTAAATACATTTTATTTTGACAATTGAACTAAATCAATGTTAATGTCGTTATTGTAACAATTATTTTACCACATTCAGGGTTTGTTCTAGGTGATGTCAATGTATTGATTTTAATAGACTGATGCGCACACGTTCTGCGCAAAAGCAACAGCCTCTAACAAGTTTTTTTATAATGAACTCTAATTGTCCTGCAGATGCACGAAAGACGAAAGATGGCTTATGGGCACAAATTCAGGACGACTGGGATGCTCTAGCCGAAGGTCCACGTGACTGTAGAAATTTGATTGCATCAATGCCCCGCAGATTGAGGGCGGTAATAGATGTTGAGGGTTCACACACCCGATATTAATTTTGTTAAAGTTTTCATTTTAGAAGATATTACTTTCTTTCTTCATTTAATTATTAGGTTTTCATTTATGTGTTTTGTGTGACCATTAAAGCCATAAAACTCAAATATAAAATTAAATATGAAACTATATTACAGGCGAAATGCTATCCTAACATTCAGTAAAAAAAAAAAAAAGTAGAACAGGAATCGAACCTGTGAGGTTACGAACGCAGATGTTGTGTGTTAATCCTCTCCACCACGGAACACACGAAGTCAACCTCTCTGTTTTATGTTACTTGAGTGTGCACTGCGTTAACTAGCAAACAACACAGCGCAATTACTGAAAATGTGTTAATGTGTTAATGTGAATAAGGCTTCTGCGAGTCTCACGAAGTTCCCCGATCCGTTGATGAATCAAGATATGACTATTTCTTTTTGTCTAAGGGTGTACATGTGTGATCCAAAGTTTAAAATCTCTCTCCCGACAGATCGTGGCAAGTAAGGCCCGAGTGACGTGGGACATGTACTTATAAGGCGAGAAGTTGAACTACAATGGAGAAGGAAAAGAAAAAAAGGTCATTTTTATGAGACCCTCTACAGCGGAGAAGAAGATAATTTGTTTCTATAACACTAAATGGACGCTAATAGACTTCCATATTTAAAGGCTCTAATCTAATTACTAAATTAAAAACTTTCTTCAATATATCCCAACCTTCTTCTTCCGTGATTCATTATGATGAAGTTGCACCTTCTGGGATTAGAGCACCTGCTACTTTAAAATAATTGCATTGGTTTTACCCAACGCACCTCATAACTGATTGCAATCTGCAATAACATCAATAATTTCTTGCAACGAGCATATGCATTGACAACTTACAACCTGCAGAACCATCAGCCCTCAAGATTATGGACAAATTAGAAATTCGTACTTATATTCATACATAAATAATAGTTACTGTTTCGTTTTACTAAATTAAACCTTGAAAATAAAATAGAAACTATTTTTTTCTTTCTTATTTATAGTTATTTGATATATAAGATCGTATGCTGTCTAGAACACAGTTGTACATAGTATTTCTATTCGTATGGTTATCATGATTTTTTTTTTTAATTTGCTGATTTATTTTTAATCATTTTAATTTTTTCTCCTTAAAAATCTATTAAAATTAAATCAGTGATTAAAAAAACACATACTATAATTGTAAGTTCCTTAGCAGAGCGGTTTAAGGCACTATGCCCTAGTGCAGAAGTACGGGATTTGCGCTGATTAGAATCAACATGGGAGAAGAAGTTTTCTCGTGGAATTTTTGGACAGTATGGGACTGGTGACCCACCCAGCATTGTGATGAATTGGTACTTACAATAAATAGCGGCTCCAGGTTCAGAAAACCAGCTGAACCTGCTGGGGGACTCGAAATGCTGACCAAATGTCACCCCATACTGGTTAGATAATCGTTCACCTCTATGATTAACGTGTGGATTTGGGGCCAGCAGCCGACAGGTAGGACAAGGACGTTCTAGAGCTGTCGCGTCTGATTTCACTACAGGCCTTAGGAGACCCGTGGTGTAGGAGACAATCGGCACGAGATGTCACCGCTTTTACCCCAGGAATAAGCGCCTGATCTAATTTCCGTTAGAGGCCGAGTCGTCACCAGGGCCATAGTGCTGCCAGAAGGTTTAGGCCAGTTTAAAAATCCAGATATCCTCAACCTTCCGGCTTTAAGCATTTTGCCTTAAGCAACTACGCTACGGGGGTGCAGTTATAATACAATAATGAAGTAATGTGATTATAATTAAATGGGTTGAGAATAATGAAATTCCAACCAAGCTTTTTCTTTAATCATTGAGGAATATCAGGTGGAAATCCAGACAATTGTTCGGCTGCAAGGATATTCCGAATAGGATTCTCAAACGCTATCCTATGAGTGAATTCGATTGGATGGTGAACGAAGTACTGTACTCCCAGTGAAAGAAAGTCCCTGCTCGGTGATGACAATCTGTTGAGGAACGGGGGTTTACATGCAGGTGGATTCCTCGAATACCGTTGATGACGCGGTGATTGTTGTACTATTGTGCTAGGATACTATATATATAATTTTTAACTTTGCACTGTGTGGGATACCCTTTTTAGCAGGATTTTATTCTAAGGACTTAATTTTGGAAATGGTTTCATTAAGATATTTAAACATTTTTTTCCCCCTACAGGGTTAACTGTATGTTATTCAGGTATGAAATTAGTCCATACAGATTCCTGCTATAGAACAAGGTTTATTTTATTAATTTGACTATGATACCCACACTAGTTTTAAATTCTATATTAATTAAGTTATATATATATATATATATATATATATATATATATATATATATATCCACCGCTGTTGTCTCGAAGTAGCGTGCTGCCTTGTCACGCAGCGGGCCCGAGTTCGATCCCCGGTCGGGACAGTTTTTCTGGGTGAGGTTTTTATCGGGATTTTTCCTCACCTATAATACAAATGTCAGGAAAGCTTCAAGGCCCAAACGGTCCCCGAAATCATATGGCCATCATTATCATCATCCTCATCCTTATCATTATCATCAGCATCCTTCACCGGTGTGGAAAGCAACGGGAAGCTACCACACCTACAATTCCCTAGTAAAGCTGCAAATATAGCATAGCTTAGCCACATTCCTTCTTGGAACTTTCTTTTCTGGGAGTACGGTTGTAGTATTTTGTTTAATGATATCCTGTAACAACCCATGACAGTAGCTTGCAATTAAATTCTAGGAATGAAAGTATTTACTCAGAGGTTTGAAGTTTCAGAAACGAGCTTCTTTTACATGCTGTTATTCTACGACACTGGATTTACAAGTTTACTTCGATTCCATAACAAGATACACGATACAAAGATACAACAAATTGCCTGCAACTGAAATAACCTGTATTCCACTGGTGGATCAATTCTTCTTAGGTTCCTCTCTTGAAGAGAATGGAACCCCGGGTTCCAAGACTTGACCCATTTGCCCCGATTGTTAAATTTTGGGTGCTAAATTAATAGCTATTGCAACTGCGGCGGGCTTTTTGGCCAATTTCGGCTTTTGCCCTTGTACCAGGGGAATCCTATAAGATCTCTCAGAATTGGATGGCTTGGACATTTGATAAGAATGGATGATCAGAGACTGGTCAAAAAACTCTACAAATGGAAACCTATAAGAGGCAGAGCTGTAGCAAGAGCGAAGATCAAATGGGAGGATGATACAATGAACAATCTAAGGAAAATGAAAGTGACTAATTTGAATATGGCAAGAGACAGATTGGCATAGAGGAAGATTGTTGTAAAGGCCAAAACTTTCACATTTGAAGTTGTGGTATCTTAAGATGATGATGATGACCAGAGGAATCCGCAGAAAACCCTGGTCAAAATAGTCGGTCCCGGAACCTTTGGTAAATTTTGACATTTGTATATGTGCCTGATTAGGACTATAAAGAAGGCGCAACTCCTTACCCTTTATTTCTAAAAATACGCCATATGTGCCTGATGAGGATTACCCTTTATTTCTAAAAATACGCCATATTAATGCTTTTTGCGTCCTGCAAGATATTCATCGACACCAGCCAGGTTCTTCCGCGATCTTCGGAACCAGAGAATTCTATCGATGGAGTATGTATTATAGAAATGCGTAAAAATGAAATAAGACTTATGTAACAGTTGACGATACAAATTTCAAAAGGAAAGTTGATTTTGATTGATGACATTTTGTAATGTCAGACTTATAATAGCTGATTGAGAAGTTAAGTAACTTTCGCTTCTATTTGTATTCACCAAAATGCATGACATTTTATTGTCTTCTGTTTCACCTTGCACATTATTACTGCTGACAATGTGATATTAATTTCTTCATAATGTTAACTGTAGTTCTACCAAACGCTCGTGATGTTACGTCACATTATAATATTATTAAATCACGATACTCACTCAGCAAATATTCTGTTTTACTCATTTATTAACAATACACAATCTAAAGTAAAAGTAAAGTGATCCCACTATAGGCCTCAGGGGCCCTTGGGGTAGTAGGAGGTTAAGGCTCCCACTTTCCTGGACAATCGGCACTTGATGTCAGCCGGGTTGCCAGCCCTGTGCGACGGCCGCCATTACCCCCAGAACAAGCATCTGGTACTCATTTCTATTAGAGGCTGAGTCGACTCCAGGGCCATAGTGCCGCCAGAAGGTTTGGGTCAGTTTAAAAATCCTGACCCCACCGGGACTCGAACCCTCGACCATCCGACTTGTAGCTCATTGCCTTAACCACTACGCTACGGCGTGCCCCAACAATACACAATCTAGTTCATTTATTTCAAACTAGCTAATACCCGGCGTGCGCTCCTACACCTAAATAAATTATGTGTTTTTGCATTTAGTTGAATAAGTAAAAAGAAAAATGAACATAAATTTATATTGTTATTATTTTTAGATACCCCGTGCTGATTACCCGGCGTTGCCCGGGAAACTACGCATCCCGATGTACTTGGCATAGATGAGCTGAAAGACAAAATTCGTTATTTTGAGTTCTCCATAAAAGAATACCCGCCGTATGCTGCTATGCTTGCCCGGGAATCTACTTATCCCGATCTACTTGGCATCAATGAAAGACAAAAATGGTTATTGTGAGTTATCCTTAAAAGATGAACATTTCCTGTCGCGGACTTTTCTGCAGAGTTTTTTGAGATATTCAGTTCTGTATACGATAATTTTGTGTATTTGTTATGGTTTAGACAGCGTAAGCTATTGAAACTTACAAAAAGCAACATTTTTTCACGTTATTTCATTACAGAAGGTGATTTTTAAGGATGAAGGGCTTGAGCATTGAAACTCTCTTATAACCGATAATCTTCTCGGGAAAATCCTGAACATATTGCTAAAAGCCCATGACAATTGGACGAATGGTATGGCAGCACATGCTTGCCCGGTAATCTACTTATCCCGATCTCCTTGGCATCAATGAAAGACAAAAATGGGTTTTATGTGCTATCTGTAGAAGATATGAAAAAAAGTAAATTATCAAAACAACTGTGAAAGAATAAGAATTTGTGTTTAAAAAATAGGTTTTTTTTTTTGCGAAACTGAACGTTTTTGTGTTAAATTTGAACCCCAAATTATTTTTTTTGTTAATTTCCAATTTATTATTTCTTAGCATTAGTAGGTACTCCATAAATGTGTGGAATTCTGGAATATTAAAATAAATATATAAAAAAAGGTTCATTTAATACCACATTCTTCCCTTACGTTAATCTGGTACCTATTGGTCGAAATGTTCATTTCGATATCGATTCAGAACATGAAGGAATATATAGGCCTATATTTGACAATCGCAGTTCAGCGTGATAGTATAATCTGAACAAACACTCATATTAGGCTTATATATGCAACAAATGATATGCAGTATTAAAGGGGCGAGTATATATTTTTTTTCTTCATAAATACTTTTGTTATTTATAATTTTTTTTTTACTTTTATGTGCTTTTTTTTACCTGCCTTTTTATATTTCTTGATGCCTAAACATTCGGTCTTTGGTATTCAAAATTTCCATTGTAATTTCGTGTGCAGTAATTATTTAACATAAAAAAATGATCCTATTTTTGTACAGCGACACACGTGACTCCTCATACAGTTTCCCTTGCTACAGTTGAAATAATATCTGTTTATGACAGCTGTTAACTTAAAATCGTGATTGTGTACAATACAATATCCTTGGCATTTAAAGACTGTTAATCTGAATTAAATAACTGTAGTTACTTTTTATTCTTTCCCAACTTTCTTTCTCCAAGCTACAATAGAAAATGAAGTTGCATGCTTTATTCGACAGACATATTTGTTGTTTTCTTTTTTTCAAAAGAAAATTTTACGCAAACTATTTTGCTTCATATGTAAAATACTTTTGTGATATATGTGGCACAATATGAAAACAAAAGATGTTTCTGCAAGTATTTGTAAAGCCGTAACTCTATTAGAAGAATCTGCTCTTGTAATATTTCGAGTTTATAATAAACTATTCGTAATATTAACATAAAATTATGGAATATTCATCTGAAAGGTCCGTCTCCTCAACTTAATTAGCTACAGTTAAATAGCTAATTAAGCTGAGGAGACGGACCTTTCAGGTGAATATTTCATAATTTTATATTTTAATTTTGAATAATACCTCAACGGAACACGTCATGAATCTTATAAAAGTTGATTTATAATATTAAAATACAAGATAACATTTCGTTGATATTTCAGTCAAAATATTTTCGTCTTCTCCATCGTAGGTTAGCCTCTCACCTTATACGGACTTTTACGTGCCCCACGTCACCCGAGCCTTTTAGTGTCACAACTTGTAGAGGGATTTAATATTTTGGATCACACATAAACTTATTTTTTTTTACCACAGAAGGACATATAGAAGCTCTCCCGAATGAGTGATCAGCTCAATCCAGGGCCTCCTCCGAGACAATACGAACATTTAAGATGAAACACGCCATTCACTCATACATTCATATTATAAATAATGAATATAATATTGACGATTATGATAGCCAGATACTGTTTTTGGACCGTTTTGGCATTAAAGTATCTGTCAATATTTTCTTATAGGCGAATCTTACGATTTCAGTTGATATTACCGATATCCTATTCTGTAAGATCCATCCGAACATTATATTTCCACCTTTGACTAAGAATGTCTACTGTCATCATTCGAGATGCATGATCTTGCCATCTTAATCTCCTAGAATTATTAACCATGAATGTGTAAGGACAACAATATCAATTATTATAATGCAATTTCTCATTATAAAATTTACTCCATTCTCATCTATTATGGGATAGAATATTTGCCTCACGAGCTTATTCAGAATACTTTTAGTTTGATTTTTATTAATGTAATAATATACATGTAAAACATGTTTCACACCCATAGAGCACCAAATAAAATAATTTTGTTTATATATTTCAATCTTAGTCAAAAGCCGAAAAGACAGCAGATTTTGAGCTGAGTAGTAACAATCATTTTTTGCTTTACGTTGGTTTATAGTATTATTTTCTATACGGCTGTAACATTAATACTCGTATTAATTATTGTTCTGTGTTTAACATGATTTTAGAGACTGCAGTAAGGCATGTAATTTTATTGGTCATATGTTTAAAAAAATTGCTTACTTGACTAGTATACTTAATGTGTGCAATAGTGCTCAATTTTGGAAACATGCAATTGCATATTTCAGGAACTCTTGTCATACCAACATATCTCAAAAAAGTTATACATATGAACTCAATACTAATAAAATTCATATCAAATTCCGTTGAAGTGAATAGTCATAAGATAGAAATTAAAAATTAAAAGGTACCTGCCAACAGGTAGGCTACATTTTAATTTTTATCTATTAGTCATTCAAAATATCTCTGCAGGCGGAAGAATTACGAAGCTCTGTTTGTTGCTACACGTGACGTCATATAAGCCAGTGTATACTGTCAGCGTCCCACGTCCCATTCCCCTCTGCACTCATAGATAGCAGTGTCGCGTGTTCTATTCCTGCATAAACACGACTGCAGCGCCCTCCGTCAACAACTGCGCTTACTCCTCAAACGGGTAATAATATACAACTGTTATTCTTCTGCAAAACATTGACTCTATCTTCAAGGGAGAAAAAAATAATACGAATATTTATAAAAAAAAGCCTTAGGAATTTTTTTAGATGAGAGAGGGAGACCAACAGGTGAATGGAGAAAACTTTATAACAGTAAGTTTCATGATATCTATTGAAACCGTCTGTCCAACGGATCGTTGCCCCCGTAAGATATCAGAACTAAAGCCTACTTCTTTTCTTGCCTCGGCAAATCATTTCCCTCCCTGCATTCCTATCTCTCGCTCTTTTATATCTCTCTATTGCACTTGCACTCCAGTGTTGTCAACTCGACTCCAACCTTGAATTTTTCAATATTCAAGAGCCAAGACACTGGAGGAAGTTTGGCAACATCCCTACTCGATAAGTTACTGTGACTAGTGTTTGACGTAGTGGGAGGGGAGTGCCGTAAAGTGGTGTCAGAACTGACGTATACTTTTCTAAGAACGATGACAGCGCTATAGGAGCACAGATCCGTTGGTCCGAGTATACCTCTAGTAGACTGCGATGGGTAGGACAAGTGACACGAATGGGGAATAAAAGAAAAGCATATAATCTTCATGTAGCAAAACCAAAAGAAAAGTGCTCAGGATGTAGGCCAAGAATGAGATGGGATAATAAAATTAACATGATTTGAGGGAGGAAAATTATACAGGGGATAATTATCTCAGGATGAGGATATATGGAGAGCTGAAGTCAGTAGGGTTATGAATCTTCTAGTTTGATAGTACTGGTGAGTTAGTTAATAGGCAAAAGAGTTTATATTACAAAATAGAACTAAATTAATTACAGTGATTTGGCAAAATGATAGAAAGACTTTGTAAAACTTCTCTTGCTTTTCGGAAGTTGAACCTTGACAGTATGCTTATTCTTTTCATTTGTCATGCGTTGTAAACAAGGATTTCTCTTCCTACAGTTGATTTGAGCAATGCTAGGCGATTGCATACCATTAATCAAAGTCATCTCATGTGGCGATTTGAATGCATTATTGTGTTTCCGCCGTGTTGACTTGTGTTTAGCACTTTCTCATTTATTTTGCCGCCAGCCACCACCAATTACTGAGAAACAACAAGTTCAGGAACAAATATTAACTGGTAATTTGGACTGTCTTACTGATAAAAGGAAAAGTGGATTTGAATTAACATATTTACAGGTTTTCGTCTTATTGGGGGTACTTCAATTTACATTAAAATATTTTCAGAAGTAAAAAAATTCAAGAACAAATTAGACTTAATGCTACTTTGCTTCCGAGAGATAGCGTCCAAATCGAAACGTGCAAATAACTCTCAGGTCTAAGGAAATGAGCGCATAAGTTTAAAGATGATCCAACTTTTTTTTTTCGCGATAGTGCGTTTTGTCGTGCTTACAGCAATGGCGACCATGATTGAAAGTTCAACTTTCTACATTTCGTTTTTGCCAATCTAAATAACTGTACTGTAATAAAATAACTATACTGTAATATTACATATTACAAACCCCGTGTGCGAAGTAAAACCATTGCCCTCTATGTATACTACGAACAATGTATATAGAAAATTAAAGCCAAAAGGTAGTGTTAATATACATTATAAGAAACAAATCACTGCATTTTACATTAACTAAACTATATTTGAAACAATATAAAACAATAAGTACGTAATTGCACAATTTTATCACTAATTGGTTTCACGGCCTCCTGTAGTTTCAACTAATAAACATTGCCCATACTGTTAACGTCCGTCAATTGTTTATAATGAACGCACATATTTCCAACAAAGATGTTATTATTTTACTATTATTTATTATTTAGAAAACTCCATCGCGCAAGAATAATATACAACGCATGTTTGTGAAGTGTTTTACAGAATCTCGGAAATTAAAAAACCGAGCTATCGCTCGGTTTTTAAACATTTTCCTCACTTCTGTAAAATCCTCTTCCGAACCTCGCATCGTAATATACTGTTTTCTCTTCTCATCATCATCCTAATTTCATCTCTTACTTTTACATGCCCCATGCCGCCCTGGCCGAACAATTTCTTTCCCTCGTAAGTAGGCCTGTGGGTCACCGCCGTAGCGTAATTAATTAATTAATGCAATGCGCTACAAACCGGAAGGTGTCAGGATTTTTAAACTCTCCTAAACATTCTGGATGCACCATGACCCTGGGATCGACTCAGACTCTAACGAAAATGAGTACCAGAATCTTGTTCTGGGGTAAAGGCGGCCGTCACGCAGGGCTGACAACCCGGCTGACATATCGTGTCGATTGTAAAAAAAAGTGAGAGCTTTAACCTCCTACTACTCCAAGGGTCTCTTGAGGGATTACTTTAGCTTTACCTCGTAGGTAGACCTAGTTCATAAAAGGTCCATTAAATGTTTGGTAAAATGCAATTAATTATAATATAAATTTACAAAATAGACTGCAAATGAAAATATTCACCTAATTATTTTTTAAACGTATTATACGTCTTGGTTATTTAGTTAAATACCGTTTTCCATTTTTCTATTATCTGGGTGGATATAAAAGGAAAAGTGACTTCACAAGAAGCCTTCGAGGTCCTTGGGGTAGTAGGAAGTCAATGTCCCACTTTTCTGGACAGACGCCACGAGATGGACCATGGTGTCCCTACAAGTCTTAGGGCCAGTTTCACCAAGACAGGTAACTGTATTACGCCAGTTTAAGCTATGCATTATACATGGGGAAAACTGGCGTAATACAGTTACCTCTGTTGGTGAAACTGGCCCTTAGCCCAATTGAAAAATCTTACCCCACCGGGTCTCAAAGCTCGACCTTCCGGCTTATAGCTTAATGGCCTAAACAACTACACCAATGCATGCCGGGGTAGAAGTATTGGTGGGATATTTCAAATATTGCACATTTTCGTAATTACAATTGTAATTTGTATTGCCACTGTGGACATTATCCACTGAACACTTCAATTACTAGGGTATATTAACGTTATTTCGTTCATTTGGACTCTCTCGTTCCGCGCCATAGCGGAGCGGTTTAAGTCAGCATGCCTTGGTGGAGAACTGTGGGACTTGGGATGGATCGAGTCGCAATGGGAGAAGAATTTTTATTATGTAATTTCTGACAGTGTAGGACCGGTGTCCTCACAGGATGTTGAGGAAGTTGGATAGCTGCAATAAAACCGGCTTCAGATTGAGAAAACCAGCTTATAACGGCAGGGGGACCCATCATCTTAACCACATATTTCACCTATATTGGCTGCATAATAGTCCACCCATGTGATTGACACATGTGGATGTGAGGTCAGCAGCTGGATGGTAGACTACGGGCCTGTCCCATCATATAGTTTATTTTAAACCCTTTCCATTCTTCTCTCTATAGAGCAGAATCAAATCCATACCTTCTAATCCAGATAAAACAAGCTTAACTGACTAACTAACTAACTAACTAACTCACTGACACTATCAAACACTCAGGTTCAAGCCCGCGCGGACATAAGCTCTCGCTAAATTTCTGTCCAACCATCCCCTGTATAATTTACCTTTCTCAAATCATGAGCTCTCCCTACATCTCTATCCAACTGTACCCTGTATAATTACCTTTCTCAAATCATGATTAATGTTATTCTTCCACCTCATTATTTGCCTACCTTCTAGGCGCTTTTCCTCTGCTTTTTCTACAAGTAGTTTCTATCCTCATCTTTCATTCCCTATTTGTGTGCACATGTCCTGCCATCGCAGTCTACGAAACTTAATTGTCCTTATTACATCTGGTTTCCCATAAAGATCATGCAGCTTACTGTTATTAGTCTCCTCCATTCGCAAGTCTGTTCATCCACTTTTAGTCTAAAACATTTCCTACAGTTATTTAGGTTTAGGTCGTTTGAACCTGTTCCTTTGAGATCTCAAGTGTGTTGGTCAGTCCATATTAATTTTAGTATTTCTCTATCTCGAAGTTGTTTAGGTCGATACTGCAATATTAATTTAAGAAAGCGAGATGGGTCCATTTTTGGACATGTTGTAACCAGTTGCTTTGATAAAACTGAATTTCTTCAACTATATTTTGAACTTTTAATTTTTCGCGTATCTGTGTTTCTTTACTTATCCATTTTTGTCAAACCTAGGAGTGGACGTAAAAATCTCATCTGTGCTTGAAATTCTGTTTGGATTTTATAATCTAGTATCCAAGACCTGATTTTGCAGTTACATTGTGTAATTTCAATTTGGTTGCTGTTGACACGTGTTTACTTAAATTTATTTTTTGCGCGATAGTGTGTTTTCTCGTACTTACAGCAATGGCGACCACGATTGAAAGTTCAACTTCCTACATTTCGGGGTTGCCAACCGAAATAACTATACTGTAATGAAATAACTATACTGTAATATTACATATTACATATTACAAACACGCATGTGGGAAGTAAAACCACTGCCCTCTATGTATACTATATGCAGTGTATATACAAAAAATATCCAAAAGGTAGTGTTAATAAACATTATACGAAACAAATCATTGCATTTTAAATGAACTGAACTTTATTTGAAACAATAAAACAATAATTACGTACTTGCCGCCATTTTATCACTAATTGGTCTCACGGCCTCCTGTTGTTTCAACTAATAAACATTGCCCACACTGTTAAAGGTATTCAGTTGTTTCTAATGAACGCAAATATTTCCATCAAAGATGTTATTATGTTATATACTCCAAGCGGGACAGACCCAGAAGGCCCTTGACTACTATTATTTATTGTTTTGAAAACACCATCGCACAAAAAATAATGTACAACGAGCATTTGTGAAGTATTTTACAGAATCCCGGAAACTAATAACCTCGTTATGGCTTGGTTTTTAAACATTTTCCTCGATTCTGTAAAAACCACTTCCCAACCTCGCATCGCAGTATACTATTTATGACACAATTTATTGTATTGTATAACTGTAACTTTGTGTATTTTCTTATATCAGATATTAGGTGACCGAGGTAATTGTTGAAAAATCTTAAATGTTATAAAATATTCTGACGATATTCAATGGTCATACAATAACGATATTATATCACGCGATTGTCCACTTAACATAACGGTAAATTTTTCTTATGGTAAGATTGTAATGAAAGAGAAAGGCGTATAGTTTTGGCCTTGATGGAAATACTGATATTTTACTGTTGGCAGCATCTAACTGACCTTGTTATTGATGAAGATTCGTTTTCGAATTTATGATTCGTCTTTAAAATTCCATTATGAAGTTGTCATGAATGGATTGTTATTACTTGAGGATATATTATCTGGATATCGGTTATCGAAATTGAAATAGTGCACATTTAAGTTGCCAACTTGTTCGAATGTGAAATAAGGCCCTCAGGTTAAATCACTCCTACCAACTCACGACCGTGACAAATTCCAAGGCTAACATAAAAATTACTTGAATGAAAATACATTTATGCAAATTTAATTTAACAAAAATTTTCAGTTTTAATATATACTGAAGGACTTTACTATGCTTTGCAATTTAAAGCTGTTGTTTCCAATTAGCACGAAGTTTGACTTAATAAACTAGGTATAATATTAATAAATTAGCATATCCATTTTAAAGATGCCAATTTAGTGTTTAATAAAGTAATTTATAAGAACACGTTTATATTCTACTAATAAATTTGGCTTGAAAAGCTATGCATGAAATGTGTAGTAGGAAATGAAAGGTAATTTTGAAAATCAATATTGCAATTATATAATAGTGTAATATTTGTAAATAGACATTATTTATTATCCCAGTAAGTGTATTTTACTATATAATATTTCTAGTACTAACAAAATGGGGCTAGAAGTAAATATCAATAATCTAAATGTATAGTAACACATTATTAAATGCAAATGGAATCTTTCCAACAAATGAGGGAGAATTTAAAGAAGTGGCGGAATTCAAATAGTATTTCTGTGAATAATAATAACAAAAATTAATGAGGTACAGAATAGTATATTGCGACACAAGTGAGAATGAGGTGGGAGAACAACATTAACTATGATTTGAGGGAAGTAGATTATACAGGAAATGATTGGAAAGCATTAGCTCAGGATAGGGATGTATGGAGAGCTTATGTCTGCGCGGCCATGAACCTGCGGGTTCGATAGTGCCAGTGAGTAAGTAAGTAAGTAAGTAAGTAAGTGAGGTAAGCACTTGTTACTGATCGAGAAAAACTTTGAAAAAAAACGAGGCGCTTGCGCCGAGATTTTTTCAATTTTCGAGATCTGTTACATGCTTACCTCATGTGTATCGCGTACTACTTTTTGGTCGTTGTGACTAATTTTTATTAAATACTTACTTACTTACTTACTCACTGGCACTATCGAACCCGTAGGTTCATGGCCGCACGGACATAAGCTCTCCATACATCCCTATCCTGAGCTAATGCTTTCCAATCATTCCCTGTATAATCTACTTCCCTCAAATCATACTTAATGTTGTTCTCCCACCTCATTCTTGGTCTACCAACTGGGCGCTTTCCTTCTGGCTTTCCTACAAGAAGTTTCCATGCACGTCTTTCATTCCCCATACGCGCAACATGTCCTGCCCATCGCAGTCTACGGGACTTAACTGTTCTTATTATATATGGCTTCCTATAAAGACCATGTAGTTCATTGTTATGTAGTCTTCTCCATTCACCTGTCTGTTCATCTCTCTTTGGTCCAAAAATTTTCCTAAGAACTTTATTCTCAAATACTCGTAATCTCCTTTCCTCCCTTAAAGTAAGAGTCCATGTTTCGCACCCATATAATATAACTGGTAGAATAATGGTTTTATATATTTTCAGCTTAACGTTTTTTGAAAGGAGTTGGGACATCAAAAGTCTCTGCAATGCATAATAGCATGCATTTCCAGAATTGAGCCTATGTTTAATTTCTTTGTGCATCTCATTCCTATTTGTGATTATTGTTCCTAGGTATTTGAATTCAGCCAATTCCTCAAAATTTCCCTCATTTGTCATTAGCTGTCCATTTCCATTATATAATGTATTTCTACGTGTGAACATATATTTAGTTTTACTGATATTTACTTCCAGTCCTAATTTCTTAGTGTTACTCAATAGTGTGTGCGTGTTGGCCTTTAGTATCTCCTCGCTATCGGCCAGTAGTACTACATCATCAGCATAAACTAACAGCTTATTAATACCATTCAGTTGTAAGCCTTCCTCATTCTCTAAAGATTTAATGGCATGCTCTAGTACAAAATTAAATAGTAGAGGAGATAGTGCATCTCCTTGCTTCAACCCATTCTGGATTTCAAAAGTGTCTGAAAACTGTTTGCCTACACGCACCCTACTCATTGAGCCATTTAGACACATTCGTATAAGTCTAACTAACTTTTTAGGAATTCCGAACTCCAGCAGGATACTATATAACTTCTCCCTCTTAATTGAATCATATGCTTTTTTGAAGTCTACATATAGTTGATGTACAGTACCATTATATCCCATTTCTTTTCTAAAATCTGTCTTATACTAAAAATCTGATCTGTTGTAGACCTGTTTCTTCTAAATGCACATTGATGATCTCCTAGAATGTCATCAATATAGGGAGTAAGTCTGCTTACTAATATATTTGTTAGAATTTTGTACGAAGTTGAAAGTAATGAGATGCCCCTATAGTTGTTGCAATCAGTTTTATCTCCTTTCTTATAAATTGGTACGATAATTGATTCCTTCCATTCATCTGGAAGAACTTCTTTTTCCCAAATCATACTAAGCAACCAGCGTATCTTGTCCATCAATTTTCTCCCCCTGATTTTATCAGTTCTGCTGGGACCTCATCTGAACCTGATGCTTTATACATCTTCAATTTTTCAATTGCCATTTCAACCTCTAATGCACTTGGCTCTGCGACTAGCATTTCTGCTGTCTGTAACTTATCCTCCTCAATGTCCTGTTCTGTATGTACATTTAATAGCTGATTAAAATAACTTTTCCATCTATTTAATATACTCTTGGAATCTGCAATCATATCCCCATTTTCATTCCGAATTATGTTTGTTCTAGCCTGAAACCCTTTCTTCTCTATACTAATTCCCTGATATAATTCTCTAATGTTCCTATTTTTTGCATTCATTTCAAGATCATTAATCTTCTCTCTCAAATATTCCCTCTTTTTACTCTTTAGTAACTTGGTGGTTTCCCGTCTAACACTACCCAATTGCTCTAAATTTACCTCATTTGGCTCGTGTAACCATTTAATTTTTGCTAGCTTTCTTTTCTTTACAATGTCGGCACATTCCTCATCAAACCATTTCTTGTTTTGCCTCTTTTTTAAACAACCAATGCTTTCTGATGCTGACATTTAATAGTATCTCTTATAGCCTCCCATTCCTTATTTATATCAGATTCTTCTTCGTTTGCCACATTGTCATCTGAAGATTCCAGTACTTCAAATCTATTAGCAATTTTGATTTGGTATTCTTGCTGCATTTCATCATTTTTCAAGTTTTTTAATTCATATTTTACAGAATCATCTTTAGCGTTTGTTCCTCTCATAAGCGATAGCCGTTGTCTGATTTTCACCCTGACCAGATGATGATCTGAATTGCAATCTGTCCCTCTAACTGATCTAACATCAATGATGCTACTGTGCCAGCGTTTATCCACTAATACATGATCTATCTGGTTCCGAGTTTCTCCATCTGGGGACGTCCAGGTGTATTTATGAATATTCTTATGCTGAAATGTTGTGCTCTTAACAATGAAATTCTTTGATGTGGCAAATGTGGACACTAATCTAACCCCGTTGTCGTTACTCTCTTCATGAAGACTGAATTTGCCTATTGTTGGTTTGAATATATCTTCCGCCCCACTTTTGCATTAAAATCTCCTAAGACAATTTTCATATGATATCGTGAAAGGCTATCAAATAAGCATTCTAATTCTTCATAGAACTCATCCTTGATCTTGTCATCTTTATCTTCTGTGGGGGCATGTACATTTACAATTATAAAATCATGTCGTTTACCCTTTAGAATTATGTATGATATCCTATCACTAACAAACTTAATATCTCGGATAGCGGATAGGATCCTCCTTCTGACTAAAAAACCCGTTCCAAATGCAGGTCTTTCTGCACCCCCATAGTATAATGAAAAGCTTCCTGATTCCTGACTACCTTCTCCTGGCCACCTAACTTCCTGTAAAGCGACTATATCCAAGGGCGATTTATCCAATTCCCGCGTTAATATCTCTAGTGCCCCGCTATTGTATAAAGTCCTAACATTCCATGTTCCTAGGAACATGTCCCTGTGTTTGAGCCTTTGGCATGGGTTCCCTGAAGTTGTCCCCGCCCGGAGAACCGAATGGGGGACTATTTGACCTCCGGAAAATTTTACCCCAGTAGAACCCATGTCCGCATTTCTTGACGGTTGTATTTTTACGGTGAAAGATCGTCACTCTTTCGACCCAGGTACTTATTTCGTCTGGCTTATCACCTTCGACCAGTCCGGCATGGGTAACCCTATCGGCAGCAATGCTACCGCCGGCATAGCTCTCAGGATCATTTAAGCACACAAGCCACTCCACCACGACAAGGTAAAGATACCACGGAGGGATTTTTATTTAAATATAGTAATAAATTAATTAAAAATATTGATTGGATGTAAATTACTTCTATGAGAAAGAAACTTTTGGTGATCGTTTCTATGTAGTTTTTCATTTGTTTTATTATAAGCAAGGATTGTTGGCTGTGGAGACATTTTTGTATGTAGTACCGTGATTAGAATCTGTTTGATAATTTTATTATGGAAGGAGTCATGGTAGATGGTAGAGAAATTGAAGAAGCCAGGAGAGTGGGATGTTCTGCATTAATTCCGGAAAAATCTAAAGAAAGGTACGAGTTAGTGCACAAAACATTCAAGAAATGGTTAAATGAAAAAGACGTGCAGATTAACGAGAAGGGTTTGTTGGCGTATTTTGTTCTGAGGAATGAGAAATTAAAGTATGCAGGAAGTTTATTGTCAGAGTACTCAATCCTCTACTATATCAAAATAAATATTGCTACTATTATTTCACTTACCGCACGTGTGCTTTTTGAGTCCATATCAGCATTGCGATTTCTTTTGTTTACATAGCAACCAGGTTAGATGTGGAAACGTTGACTTCCAGTAACAACAATATTAGTAAGTATAAGAAATTAGTCACATAATCTGAGTATCGTCGAGGTATAGCTGCATGCCCTAAAAAGTGTTGAGGGAAAAAAGTTAAATTTACTCCTGCAAAAATATAATTAGAAATTGAATCTTTAATCATTTAGGGTTTATAGAAAGCCCTGTAAATAATGAGTATCATTGAATAAATCCGGTTATAATTGCAAACACCGCCCCTGTTGAAAGGACCAAAAATATATTAAACGTAGGCTCAACTCAAAAACGCATGCTATTATTATGCATTACAGGGACTCTTTTGTCATCCCAACTCTTCTAAAAAATCTCAAACTAAAATTCGCATTTGTCTTCCAGTTACACTATATGGATGGGGAACATGGTTGCTTACTTTAAGAAAGGAGAAAATATTACTAGTATTTGAGAATAATTAAATATCATGGCGCGACAGGCTCTGAAGTTGCTTGACCTACAAGCCGACTGCTGGCCTCACATCAACATGGCTAGCCAGTATTGGGGTGACGTGTGGTCAGCATGTCGCGTTCTCAGAATTTATAGTTTTTTTCTTCAATCTAGAGCCGCTACTCATGTAGCTACCCAAATTCCGTACGATGCTGGTTGGACACCTGTCCCATTTGAGAATAAACTGCTTAGAAAGAAAAATTGAACCAAAGAGCGATGGATAGAGAGGTGAATGGAAGTAACTATATTACAGCGAACTACGTGATCTTTATGGGAAACCAGACAAAATAAGAACAAATGAGTCTCGTACTTTGCGATGGAAAGGATAACTGACACAAAATGGGAATGAAAGAGGGACATAGAAACTTTTTATAGGAAAGCAAGAGGTAAATAGTCCAGTAGGAAGGTCAAGTATGAGATGAGAGAATAATATTAACTATGATTTGAGGGTGGTAAATTATACAGAAAATGAATGGACTACATTCGCTCAGGATAGGTATGTATGGAGAGTTTATGCCCGTGCTTCAGTCCATTCGATAGTGTCAGTAGCAAGATAATTTTATTTTTGTCATTTTGGATACTGGATAGGGCTACCACCTCACTTTTACATGAACCCCATTTTTTTAAAAATAATTTTTCCTTGTATCCTGAAAGAATTAGTTCATTAGAACGAGTATTTTATTTAATGTCGCTCTTCAACAAAGCACATAATTAGCGACACAATTCAAGTAATGGCGTGAAAAGTTGACAAATTGTACTCAGATATCTCTTATTTCAGGCTTCAGGTTCTTTCGCATGCCGAAAATCTATGAAAGCGAACCACGACTTTAGTTTCCTTGTGAAGGAACGTATGCTTATGATTTGTTCGTCCTGAAAATGTCATTGTTCCAGGTCATATTTGTAGGCCACTCTCGAACCTTGTAACCATGGTAACCATTAGATCAAGGCACACAACGGGAATGATGGCAACGAAATTGCTGATAGACTGGCTAAACAAGCAGCAGGGAACCGAGAACTTCCAGTGTGTTACGACCGTAAACCAGCCAGTGTAGTTTTAAGTGAATTGCAATCAATGAGTTTAAATAAATGGAAAAATGAATGGCAAAATACCACAAAGGGTGCAGTGACATAATCGTTTTTACCTAGTGTGAAGGAAATATTGAAATTAAAATTACCCTTAACAGGAAAAATAATAACTTTCTTAACAGGGCACGGTAAAATAAACAGTTATTACTATCGTTTTAAAATAAAATATAGCCCTTTGTGTACATGCGGAATTTCAACAACAAACTATAGATCATCTACTGTTTGAATGTACAAAAGTAGAAACAGAAAGACAGTTATTTAAGAACAAAATGATTAAGAAAAATGGTAAATGGACATTCGATAAAGTAGGACTAGTACAGGAGTCCACAGTTGAATTAATCTCATTTATTAATTCCATACATTTAGACAGACTTTAGAACAAAACAAAGCCAATTCAACGAGTATGACAAATAAAAAAATACAAGTGGCCATTACTTACTCACTGGCACTATCGAACCCGTAGGCTCATGGCCGCGCGGACATAAGCTCTCCATACATCCCTATCCTGAGCTAATGCTTTCCAATCATTCCCTGTATAATCTATTTCCCTCAAATCATAGTTAATGTTATTCTCCCACCTCTACTTGGTCTACCAACGGGCGTTTTCCTTCTGGTTTTCCTACAAGAAGCTTCCATGCAAGTCTTTCATTCCCCATACGTGCAACATGTCCTGCCCATCGCAGTCTACGAGACTTAACTGTTCTTATTGTATCTGGCTTCCTATAAAGACCATGTAGTTCATTGTTATGTAGTCTTCTCCATTCACCTGCCTGTTCATCTCTCTTTGGTCCAAAAATTTTCCTAAGCACTTTATTCTCAAATACTTGTAATCTGCATTCCTCCCTTAAAGTAAGAGTCCATGTTTCGCACCCGTATAATATAACTGGTAGAATAATAGTTTTATATATTTTCAGTTTAACGTTTTTTGAAAGGAGTTGGGACGTCAAGAGTCTCTACAATGCATAATAACGCATTTCCAGAATTTAGCCTACGTTTAATTTATTTGTGCATCTCATACAAGTGGCCATAGAAAATTAATTAAAAGAGAAGTTTTTTTTGAAAATAATTTTATGTAAATAATTTTGTAACTTAGAGCATGTAGTATTACTTTCTTTGTTATGGAACATGTTGAAAAAATAAATAAAAAAATGGTAACCATTAGTCCATTAGCATCAACGCTATTATTTGTAATGTTATTTAAAACGTAACATAATTTATAAATTATGTGAAAGAAATATGAACAGACAACATTTTTCTGCACCTTTCACGTCTCAAAGGTTGACGGGGAATTTGTCAGAATAAAATAACTGTCTTGCAAATGTTTCCTTCTATTCTTCTTTAATCTTAATGTACTGAAGAGAAAGTCGTAAACACCACACATATACAAGAAAAATAAATGAAATATGATTCGTAATTTTCATTAATGATGTACGGTAATTGGGAGGGTTTAGTGGATAAGTGATCTATGTTACATGTCATAAATTAGTATCATACAATTATAAAATTAGCTTACAAAATGGTTATGTGGAAACGTAAAACATTTAAACTGCAAAGAGTACTTAAAGATTATAATAGCTCTTTGTATAGCAACTATAAACATTATATGACCCGAGAATTACTGAAACGAACGCCGAAGAAAGTTCTATGCAAATTTTATGGTTCGTAAAATTAACTTATTTTAGTTTCCAAAACAGTTGTTTTAAATGCATTAAATTTTACGCAATTATCATGTTTATATATCCCATCCTCTTAAAATATCTCTTGATTAAATTTATTAGTGAAATTAAATTTGCGGATTTCGAAACACTCTTTATCGTTACGTTAATATAAGTTGAAGGTTTAATTCCACAGGTACACTTTAAGATAAAGAAATGTTTTAAATTATGAAGTAGTTATTATAAACATGTGTATGTATTATTTGCAATTTATCAAAAAAATAGGCTATGTTATAACATCAAAAAGTCTAAATTAGAGGTTTTTCAAAAACGTTGTCAATTTTTATTTAAATAGATTGTTGACTGCAACTTTCTGATTTCAACTGATAGTTCCTGATTTCAACTGATAGTAATTCCAATAAGGGGAAAATTTTATCTAATAACCATTATGCTAACTTTGAAATTGCTACTTATCCTTTGTCCAGTTTGGCTGACTTAAACATAGGCTGAATTCTGGAAGAAAAAAAAAATGATATTATGCATTACAGGGACTCTTGTCCAAACTTCTTTCGAAAAAGTTAAATTGTAAATATATAAAACTGTTATTCTTCCAGTTATATGGATGCGAAACATGGACTCTTACTTTAAAGGAGGAAAGAAGATTACAAGTATTTGAGAATAAAGTTCCTAGGAAAATATTTGGACCAAAGAGAGTGAACGGACAGGTGAATGGAGAATACTACATAACATTGAGCTACATGGTCTTTATAGGAAGCCAGATATAAAAAGAACGGTGGTCTCGTAGACTGCGATGTGCAGGACATGTGGTACGAATGAGGGAATGAAAGACGTGCATAAAAGCTTCTTGTAGGAAAACCAGAGGGAAAACGTCCACTTGGTAGTGAAAGAATGAGGTAGGAGAATAACATTAACCATGATTTGAGGGAAGTAGATTATACAAGGATGTATGGAGAGCTTAAATCCGCGCGGCCATGAACCTACGGGTTCGATAGTGGCAGTGAATTAATTAATTATAAATATTGAAGTCCTTTGATTAGCGGTACCCTAAAATCTGTACTTGAGTCGTTCATTCTTTAAAATGTCTTATACAATAACGATAATCTGATATAAATATGAAACTAAATGTACCGTGAAGAACCTAGATCCAGTCTTATTACAGAAGATGACGAATTTCATTGCATAATATAATTTTATTTGAATGTCATAAGAAAGTAGAAACGGTAGTCCTCATCAAGGAGTAAAAATGGTCGAAACGTCAGCTTAATGGTGAGAGTCACGATGATATGAGGGATTGGTAGTAGTTTCAATCTTAAATCTCCCACAACATCCATTGTTACTCTGTTGTGTAATAGAAACAAATATATGTCACTTCTGAAGCTTTCCCTTCCCAGATCTGTCGTCCACAGATTACACACAATGTAAATAAAACAATGCTTTGTTATCTATATGTAGCGAACCGTGTGCCATATGTTATCTCTAGTTCTTAGTCCTTGTTTCTTGTTGTAATTTTTTTCTCATAAGACATAAACACGTATTATTCGGGAAGAAAATAATAAAATATTCTGTGCCTTGACTGAGTGGTTCTAAAGGCAGCGTTTTCCAAGTTGTCCGCTCACCTATTGGATCGGAGGGAGTAAAGGAGGAGGTCCAGGAAGAATTGCCGATTTAAAATGTTGTATTCTTTGTTCCTAAAATCATCATAATCAACATTCATGGATTAAGCACATGCGGCTTGTTCCGAGCTCATGGATTCTCATTCAAAAAGTATCCATCTCTTTTTGTGTCTACCAACATTCCTGTTTCCTTTTTGGTTTGTAATAAGTATATATATATATATATATATATATATATATATATTTTATTTAGTTCATCTTTCATTATTTGTACATGTTTTTTTTTCAGTTTTTTCTAGATTGTTTTATTCTATCTAAAAGCTTAAAATATTTAGCTCATTTCCAATATCTTCATTTCTTCTTTTATCTAGAAGTTTGCAGCCAGCTACACTTCTCAGAAATCTCATTTCAGCTGTTTCTGTGACCTTCTCTTCTCTTTTAGTTCAAAATCAAAACTCACTACCATACACAAAATAGTAAGGGGACCGACGTTGCTTTATAAAAATTTAGTTTTGTTCCTTTTCTTGTATTTTTCAATACGCTCTTAGTTGTGCCACATATATAATTAAATTGATCAAGTTTGTTAAAAAGATCTCCATTTTTAAAATATGAATGATTCTAAAATAAATTCATAAATTTGATCTCAGGCTGCGTGCTATTAAAAATATATATATCAAAATTTAATTCGAGGAGATGTGGCAAATATCGTTAGTTGGTCACAGGCAAGGAATAGTCACCATCTAGTCGGCCACGGTGCAGTGTTCTGGTGGTTATCGTCCTTGCCTTTAATCCCGAGGGTTGAGGGTTCAAACCAAGCTCGATTCGATGGATATTTTAGGATGGAAAAATCCAAGGGACATGGCCACCGGGAGGGACTTTAAGCCGTGGATCCCGAGTCTCAAGATTTAAGGCTTATAAAAGAACCTCAAGCCTGAGTAAAAAGACATCTGAGCAAAATCAACCGGTCTTTGTCGGTCCATGTAATACCTACATTTCCTACTACATGGCTCCTCAAGACATGTAAATCGCTGACACGTATGTGGAAATAAGCATAACTAAACTAATCTGGTAAAGAAACATCCCATAGGGAGCACCGACATCCAGAGCGGGATGAACGGGAATCAATCACTCATTAATCATTTCACTTTCAAAAGGCAAACCTCAATTTCTTTAATCCCCATCTCACCTCAATTTTCGCTTTAAGAAAAAAATGCCCTCATGTATAATGCCAGACAGAATATATATATATATATATATATATAATCTTCCTATCGCCTATGTTCTTTCTGTTTTCCATATTTTGCCCTCTCCCTCCTACCCTCTTTTCCGTTCCATATTTACCACAGAGGGAGGAATTACTAACTGATCCATATTTTTGTCCTCTCGCTCTCTTGTATTTCCTGTTTTCCTTAGTTTACTCTTTCCTTTTACAGGCACTTGCACATGCTACACTCCTCCTTGGCCTTTCCTCAGAACTTTATTCTCAAATACTCGTAATATTTTCTCTTCCCTTAAAGTAAGAGTCCATGTTTCGCATCCATATAATGCAACTGAGAGAATAACAGTTTTATATAATAATAATAATAATAATAATAATAATAATAACTAACTCACTGGCACTATCATAGGTTCATGGCCGCGCGGACATTAGCTCTCCTCACATCCCTATCTTTAGCTAATGTTTTGCAATAATCCCCTATATTATTTACTTCCCTCAAATCATGATTAATGTTATTTTCCCACATCATTCTTAATCGACCAACTGGGCGTTTACCCTCTGGTTTTCCTAAAAGAAGTTTCCAATAATTTCTTTCATCCCCATTTGTGCCACATGTCCTGCCCGTCGCAGTCTATAAGATTTAACTGTTCTTAATAATAATAATAATAATAATAATAATAATAATAATAATAATAATAATAATAATAATAATCCTTTATACTTTAAATAATATCTCTCTAAAATACAATTTAAGAATATCTACATCTAAAACAAAAATATTAGCTCTGAAAGGAAAATGTGCAATAAGAACAAAAATAATGATAAACACACTAAAATACAACGATTCAATTACCTATGTGGCACAATTAAACGCACTTTATTGAATAAGACTAGAAAAGAAAATATTTTGAAGTTTTACAAAGTATTGGCAGTTCCATCTCTTATCTATGGATGTGAAACCTGGACATTAACAAAGGCACATAGTAAACAAATAGAGGCTGCCGAAAAGAAGATGTTGAGAGCAATAGCAGAACACCAAAGGACCGATAAAAAAGAAAAACGAAGATACGAGTATAAGAACAGAACTTAATATATTTAATCTCTGTGAAAGAATAAAATATTATCAAAATGCTTATCTTCAGCACGTATTACGAATGAATGAACAGCGCATAACAAGAAGAATGTATAATTATAAACCAAAAGGGAGAAGAATGTTGGGAAGACCATTGAAGAGATGGAAGGACCAATTCGACCTATAATGAGATTGGAACAGGCCATTAGGCTTAATCCTTGTTGTTGTTGATGATGGTGATGATGATGATAATAATAATAATAATAATAATAATAATAATACGCAAATTTGGTACGTTATGACTTACGACTGTGAGGTCTGAATTTGTTTATGTTTTTGTCACATAGGGCCTATAAAACATTTTTAGCTTATAAATTCTTACAGATCTTAAACATTTAAGGTCATAGAAATCCGCCTCTGCAGGGCCTTCATAAATACATGGCTTGTTCGTGTCAGTAAATACACATGTTTGATGTCTTCCCCGCATGCAGCCTAGCAAATCACTTCGTCAACAAGATTTGTAATGCATTCTATCACATTCTGTAGAGTCATGTACATTCTGAACATGATCCTCAAGTCGTAAGTTCATCATTCAGTCGTCACATTACTTCAGTTTGTTTCTTCAGCGGAGAAAGTAGTGATGAAAATTTAATATTGCAAACAGCGTCCACCATTAACCTGTTGAAAAGAAATAATATGTCTTTGGAACAGTACATGAAGCTGGTATCAACTTACAGCATCTGTGTTTCTCCAGTAAAGTTTTGCAACCTTTTTAAATACACCAAACCTTAACTTTTCATAAAATTGTAATTTGTAATATACAGATGTATTGTTCACGATAACATTTTCAACATAAATTATTGTGTAATAAAATTTACTTTCTATTTCTCATGAAATATTAGTTTTAAATCCATAAATGTTATGATCGGTCTTAATCTAAATGTTAAGTCTTATTTCGCTAATGTTGAAATGGAAATTTTAAAGTACCTCTCGGATGAGTGAACAGTTTAACTCACTTGCTTCAGATTTAAATGCTCAATGCATTTCCCCAGAAACCGGATTTAAGTTACCGTAAATTATATTGTCTATTTTCAGACATTCAAAACAAACAGAAGATAACGGTATTTGAGACCACAATTAGGGCGAAGGCCGAAACACATTTATCTACTATTCATAAATGTTAACAAAAGATTACCCTACCAAGGGATGTACAAAATATTGCAAACTATATAACAGCAGAGTTAAGCGAGTGTATCTCGTCTTCTGAGTTGAAGACCATTTAACTGCCGGCGAGTCTACCTCGTCTTTTGAAGCGAATGGGTTAATGTCAGGGCCACCTCCGAGATAACTCAAACATTCTTACAAGATAGGCTACGCCATTCGGTCGTACATTTATACTAAATTTCCAATATCATATTATGTTTAGCATGACCATACGGTGATCGGGAACTGTTTGGGCTCTGAAGTTTCCGGAGATTTGTCCTACAGGTGAGGAAACATCCTTAAATAATCACACTCCGAGAACTTGACCCGATCAAGGATCAAATCTAGACCTACTGCGTCGGAGACGACGTTATTCCTATACCACTAAAAAGTATAGGCGTTAGGAGACCTTGGGGTAGTAGGAAGTTAGGCTCCCACTTTTTCTGGAAAATCGGCACTTGATATCAACCGAGTTGTCCGCTTTAATCCCCATAACAAGCGTCTGGTACTCATTTAGTTTAAAGGCTGAGTCGACCCCAGGGTAATCGTGCCGCCATAAAATTTGGGTCAATTTAAAAATCCTGACTTCACGGGACTCGAACCCTTGACCTTCCTGCTTAACCAACGACACTACTGTGTTTCCACCAAGTACTGAATTCTCAAGGAGTCTTGATAACTGTTTTTTTTTAATTTTGGAGTTAGTGAACCTTTGTAAATCATAACTCCCTCTAATTTGAGATAAGTTATGCTAGTGGTTGGTGATTTTTCAAAACAAGTGAACTGGGATTAATGGATCTCTGAACATTTGACTGTCACAACTGGAGTCTAGGGGAAGGGTACAGTTTTGCCGCTAATACCTTCTGGTGGTACCATGATTCTTGGGTCTACTCGGTCTCTAATTCAAATGAGTACCAGACGCTTGTTCTGGGGTAAAGGTATCCGTCACGCAAGGCTGACAACCCGGCTGATTGTCTAGAATAAGTGGGAACCTTAACCCTCTACTACCCCAAGGACCTCCTGTAGCCTGTAGTTGGATTACTTTACCTTTTACTCTTTAGATTGACAATGACACCCTGAAGAAGGGAAAACATTTGACTACCTAATTATTCGTGGGAAGGGACCGATTATTAAACTTGTTAATACGAAAACAAATGTGTGTTCTAATGCTACCCACTATATTTACTGCGCTTAGGGTTCCGCACTGGGGGGGGGAAATAACGTCATTGTCAATATTAAGTCTTTATAATGATAGCGTAGCTACTGAAACGCGTTGACTCTTTTAACTTTTTAAATAGGTGATTTGGGTTTTTATTGACTTTGTGTAATACAAGTTTATCACCAAGAAGATCCTATTTGTTAAATACCTATTTTCAATTTTTGCACAACTTTGCAGTTACATAGATAGTGTACCTGTATTATGCGTAGATTCGTGTGCAGGGTGAATGCATGTTTACATTTTTGTGAGAGACGGTTATGAAAAGAAGGGAGAAGGTGAAATCCGATGCCTACGTGACCTACTACTTGTACCGGAGCTCAATGGTAGGCAAGAGATCTCAGGGTTATGAACTCTTTATAAGCAAAAGAACAACGTATAAATGTACACTCAATTTTAACGAATCCAAGAACTCTTTATTTTCAGAGAAATACACTTTTGTTAATACAGTTACAAGTTTTATCTAAGAGTGGAGTCGATGAAATACTTAGAGGTCCATGTGCTCGAGTCTATATTTTTAAAGTCCAAATGCTTAACGGACTATAACTTTAAATTTAACTATTTCTCGGACGAATCTAATATTAACACTGAATCGGAGATCGCGGTCTGCAGGTCTACGATGTTCCAACACTGAACACAGAGTCACTGAGAGTGATAGTGTGATTTTGATATAAGTTCTCGCTTATAAAGGCGGTGGCTCCTCCCACTTTTCTCGAATCCACTCCTTACAATTGAACATATTTATGTTTTATAATATTATTTACTAGTATGTATAACATTTCTAAGAACTGGGTAAATTGGTTCTTTGATATTTAATAGAAAAATGTTTATCAGTTTCTTTGTAAACTGTCAATGTTAAGAGATTATCTTTTCAAGAGGTGAATGAATGTCTTTTGTTGTCTGTACTAGGCAGGTAGTAATTCTTTATCATCATTTCTTGGAATTCCTTAGTAGCGTTAATTGGTTTCTAAGAATTGGTCAATAGATTTTTAATATTTTTAATAGCTAACTAATATTATCTTTTCTTATTAGTTGTAAGGACTGCTAATTGGAATTCTTTTGACAATACCCTTTTTGTGTCCCTATATTATTTGTAAGTTGTGTAGTAGGTAGAGTGGAAAATCAACTATAGGGTTTTTCATACCTAGAAAATTGGATTACTGTTATGGGAACGCTGTTGCCACTTGACGCCACAGACTGAGTAACAGAGATGGATATAGAATTATCTCCAAGTTTCGTTTGAAGAGGATAGTTCAATAGCATCTCCGCTAGTTGCTGTTCCGGTAATTGAGTTCACCCCTTAACTTTGATTAAATATATTGGCGATAGTGATAATTATACGTCCCATAATGTTATTTTTTTCCCATAAACCAGGCAACTATCTTCTTGGCAAAGCTGCAGGTGGAACTATTTAACTAAATTATTTGCTTCAAATGAGTTAACTAATAAATCAATCTCACATAAAAAGACACGTTTACTAGCAAGAATTGCCCCATAAGAACAATACTATTTTGTTGACAATAAAGTTCTTAGGACAATTTTTGGACCAAAGAGAGATGAGCAGACATGTAAATGGAGAAGACTATACAACAGTGAACTACACGATCTTTATAAAAAACAGATATAATAACAGTTAAGTGTCGTAGAGTGCTATAGGCAGGACATGTGGCACGAATGGGCGATGAAGAGGGTCATGGAAGATTCTTTTAGGAAAACAGAGAGAAAACGCTCAGTTGGTAGACAAGAATGTGGTGGGAGAATAACATTAATCATGATTTGAGGGAAACATGATGCAGGGAATGTTTGGAAAATATTAACTAAGAATAGGATGTATGGGGAGTTTATGACCGCGAGCCCATGAACCTACGGGTTCGATACTGCCAGTGAGTTAGTTAATGAGTTGGACGTGAAAAACCCTGCCAATTAGAGGGAAGACATGCTACCACCTGAGCTAACGCTGCGTGCAGACGAAAAAAGTTTTTGATTGCACTATGTTCAACTGATACACTTTAGGAGGACAAATGTAGAACGTGCTAATAAACACATTGATAAATTGTGCGTAGCTACAAGCAGTCGTAGGTTAGGAATAATTACAAGAGTGATTAATGAGACTGTGATTAATGGTCTCATGCTATGAAATGTTAATTTTCGTGTGGTATGATAAATGCGAAGTAGCTGTTAAGCAGTAATTCGCAGATGCTCTTCTTGTTATAGCTGCTATTAAATAACTGGTCATGGGAACTTGTTTAAGAAATCGCATTTATATAGGAATGATAAACGCTATAGCGAATTTCTTTTTACGACATTGGTATAACAATAAACAGCTGTTATTAAATAAGTGGCTATGGGAATTAGTACAGAGAAATATAACTTCAGTGAAAGGTATGAGAATATAACCTTATTGTTTTGCAAGTAATTATTTAATTGTATTAATAACTTCCGTGATATAGATAGACTTAAAAATGTTTGTAGATGTTTAGGTATAAATTACTATAAATGAAAGTGGTGATTTACGGAGGTGGCTGAAGCCAGATTTCGAAACAAATACTTTTAATTCTTGCAGTGTAAATAAACGATTTTGCATGATACCGAATTTAATTATTTTTACATACATTTTACTATAAAACAAAATAAGTTAAAATATACCTTCCTAGGTAAAATCCGTCGTCCTCAACTTATAAAATATGTAATCTTTATGCCTGTAGGCCTTTCAGAACATCCGTTCCATCTTCAGCAGGTCCCTCTTCGCTACAACATCCAGTATGATGATTGATGCTGCTGGCCCTAATGTGGTGTTGTCGTGACTAAAGCTTCTTCCTGACGATCGAAGCTTTAGTCACGACAACACCACATTAGGGCCAGCAGCATCAACCATCATACTGGATGTTGTAGCGAAGAGGGACCTGCTGAAGATGGAACGGATGTTCTGAAAGGCCTACAGGCATAAATATTACATATTTATAAGTTAAGGACGACGGATTTTATCTAAGTAGGTATATTTTAACTTATTTTATTTTATGACTCTCCACCTCAACGGCTTTAACAATGAATTCTATTAGTATTTATACATTTTACTTAAATATAAAAACCCGATAAATTTTGGATCGCCCTCGATGGCCTAAGATTTAACTTCCTTGCTCTGGTCCCGAGGTCGCGGTTTGAATCTCGCCCGACGTCGATGATTTGTTATGTAAAAGTCTTCCGAGTACGGCTTTAAACCATGGATCCCTAATCTGAAGATATTCGGTCTCGTAAAAAAAAAAACTTCAAGTCTAAATTAGAGCCTCTGTTCAAAAATTTAATTAGCCTTTCCCATTTAAATAATACCTTAATTGAATACAAGGTGTCAGGAACTGTTTGTCACGATCATTATTTAAATATACATTGAATAAGGTCTTCATAATGAAAATGATAGCTGGATAACAGCTATATTCATCACATTGTGTATGTACATATAAAAATCAATCTAAGGTGTAAATTACAACTGACATATGATGGATTCCATGGTAATTGACGTAATAATTGCACTAAAATAAAATAACACTCTAATTTTTAATCTTCAGATAGTAGGGCACTATTTTTTTGTCTTCAAGACATTTTTGTATAGGTTCCAATCTCTTTAACAGAAAAATGGAATTTCTAACTTTAATAACTGCACTTAAAATGTACGGTTTTAGCCTATATATCTGTAACTGACAGAACTGTAGAATGACATCATGTTTAAAGTGTGAAGAGTAAAATGATAGTCTCTGTGAAGTTTTCAATTTTATTTCAAGAAACAATTAAAATAGGCCTGCATGTTTTTGAGTTTTATGTTATAATAAACTTTAGTCACTAATTATACAAAATGAAGGTATCTGAAGTAACAATTAATGCTTCTACGTAGCGTAAAAATTATAATTTTAAAAATATCTGAGTTACGTATGAGTTTGTTCAATTCTAAATAATTTTGTGATGCAGCAGCCAAGAGATGGATAGACAGTGAATGCACATCCAATACGTCTTCCTCCGAGGAGTGATTTTGGAAATAAACAGGATGAAATCCTACAAATTAAGTTTAAGAAGAAGAAGAAGGCTCTTGAAAATCTAATAGTCCATGTACTACTTTGGGAAGCAGGGAATAAACTTTAATTTTCATGTTACTTAAAATTTTGCATGGAATTCGTAATATATTACATTTTTAAATAATTGTTTTATATTATTTGTTTTTGTTAATATTAATGTTAGATTAACATTGTCATTGTTTAGACTATCCTCAGTAATATTTAAAATTATATTAATTGTAAGAAACTTTATTATTTTATTATTCGCTGTTTAAGTGGAAGAAAAGACCTAACGGACTTAACTCTGCCAGCTTAAATAAATAATAATAATAATAATAATTATTATTATTATTATTATTATTTTATTATTATTATTATTATTATTATTATTATTATTATTATTACAAATGTAGAGTTAAAATGGGCTCAGAACTAACAGAAGAGTTGATAACTACAAAGGGTTTATTACAAGGGTACACAATGTCACCGACATTATTTAAAATATACATAGATATTGTATTATAGGAATGGTCAAAGAAATGTAAACAAATGGGATTAAAAGTAAAAGATAATAAACAGATACATAACTTATTATTTGCAGATATCAAGTGGTAGTCACTTCTGGATGTGAAAATGCAAACTATATGGGTAGGAAACTAGAGGAAGAATACTCAAGATGGGGTTTAAAAATCAATATATATAAATAAAAAAATATATATAGGCACATATCTTTCCGAGGAATTAGAAATAAATGGAACAAAGATTAAAACAGTAGAATATTTTAAGTATTTTGGATCAATAATTCAAAAATATGGATCATCTGAATTAGACATCGAAAAAAATAATATTAGAGATAATCAAAGTTATTGGCATATTAAATTATATTTTATGGAGTAAGCATATAATCAAAAGGACTAAATTATTAACATATAACTTGTATGAAAAAACACAACTGTGAAGAGTATTTTATTAATATGGTGCGGAAACATGGACGTTGAAGCAAAAACACAGAAATACATTATTAGTCACAGAATTGGACTTTTTAAGAAGATCGGCAAGAATATAAAAATTAGATAAAATAAAAAATAATACAATAAGAGAAATAATAATTGTATAGAAGGATAATTGTACAGGAGATAGAAGAAATCCAATTAAGATGGTATGGACATAAGATGAGAAGAAGGGACACAGAAACAAAGAAGCATTGAAATGGATACCTCCTGGAAAAAGGAAACGAGGCATACCATCCAACATGGATAAAGGGCATTGAAGACAACATGAATAAGAGGAATATGACAGAAGCATACACGCAAGACCGGGAAGTGTGGAAGAAAAAAATAGTATATCTTAGTTGAGGATACCCGTGTAAATAACAGAAACAATCCTGAAATAAAAATTATTATTATTATTATTATTATTATTATTATTATTATTTGAGGTGAATAGATAACAGTTTGCCACTCGCTGATATCTGTAGGGAAGTAAGCGTAAAGTATGATAAATTAGCTTGTCCTTTTGGCATACGTGGGGATATACAGGTATATGTATGCCTATATTTGGGAATGTGTAGCCAAATATAGTAATATTAGTTATAATAATGAAATAAGACAATTCTTAATTATTGTTAATTGACAAAATTAAATCCAGACTGTATAATTTTTCTTTCTTTTCCAATTACAGAATAAAACACGGTAAATTAGTAATGATAGTCCACAAAATTACGACTGACTCCATTGATTATATTTTCTACCTTTATAGGTATTTTTACGTGCCCCTGGGCCTTATAGGGACACATCCTATTGATACAGGATTTTAAACTCAGAATTACATAACTTACATACTTTTTTGACCACAAAAGGAGATGAAGAACTTCCCAGGATGAATAATTAGCTAGCCGGTCGAGACTACTTCTCAGAAAACATGAACATTAAAGACAAAACTAGCCATTCACTCACTCATTCATACAAAAAGCAAATATGATACGAGTGATTATGACGACCAGATCTCATTCATAACTCTCAATTGTAGTGTTGTAAGACCCAACTAGAGCACTTAGTAAACAATCTTGAGAAACAATCCCAAGTACCGGATTTTAAAAATAAAAACCCATTAAACTAACAGGAAGTGGCATATATATAATTATAAGATGTTACATCTCATGCATTAGAAGATCTTTTGAATTCTGTTCCTATTGCTCTACTTCTCACTGTGTATTAGAAGCTATTCCTTCCCATGGACTATCGTTATATCCGACATTTCTAATCCAAGTATTTGCTTAATATTTTTTTATATTATACAACTTTCCTCATTAAAGGATTGCCTCAAGGACAAAGTGATACAGACAATTAATTTTTGGAATTTACATTTCGTAAATACATTTAAAAAATCAAATTGTATGCCTAATTGAAGTAGCCTATACGTACTATAAAGTAGAAATTTTGTAAATATGGTTTCTTAAATTGAAATTGATCTTCTAATGGCAGCGATGGCAATTTTAGAAAGGTTCACCCTGTCCAAATCTAAGGAATTCCAAAATTTGGCTAAGAATCCTGGTATAGTACCTCTTGCCCCGGTTAGTCAAGGAAGCCTGTATCTTGTACATGTCAAGAGCTTGTAACTACTGGAATACAATTCTATATTTGCCCCGACTGAGATTTCGGGTTCGAATCCTGGTGGTTCCAGAGGAATATTAGCTTAGTTTTGACCCGGGGTTTCTCGAGATTCTCCCTTTTCCCGAACCTCTTCTCATATATTCTCTCCATTCTTCTTTCCTCCGGGGGCACGCCGTAGCGTAGTGGTTAAGGCAGTGCTCTACAAGCCGGAAGGTCGAGGGTTCGACTCAGGATTTTTAAACTGATCCAAACCTTCTGGTGGCACCATGGCCCGAGGTCGACTCAGCCTCTAATGGAAACGAGTACCAGACTCTTGTTCTGGGGGTAAAGGCGGCCGTCACGCTGGGCTGACAACCCGGCTGACATCAATTGCCGATTGTCTAGAAAAGTGGGAGCCTTAACCTCCTACTACCTCAAGGGTCTCTTGTGGCCTGTAGTGGGATCACTGTACCTTTACCTTCTTTTCTCCTCTATCCTGTCGTTTCATCTCCATTTATTCATTTCATATCACCTTTCATCTCATCTTTTGTTACGTAACGAATAGTCTATTTTAGCAAAGCTCGGATGTTTAAAATATGTGATTGTAGTGATCTAATTAGGACACACACTCGTATACGTCCTCATGACTCCGGGCCTGTGTGTCAACTTAGGACAGAATAGGACCATCTAATCTACTAGAACTCCATAAATACGAGATAAATATCTCTGATGATAAACCTACACATGCGCAAGATATTTTTTATTAATAGAATAAATATTGGGAATGAACAATTTGTTGAGGACCGTAATATAGCGGTGCTGTGACATTTTAGTTGTCGGTTGACGAGCTGAACATTTAGGACCCATTAATATTCTAATAAGACAAATGCAAACACTTGGTTGACAAAGATAGCTGGGAAACCAGTAACATGACGGAGAATGTTAAAAGGCAAACCGGAATTAAGTGGCTGTCATGAACATGACGCGATTAATTATTGGATCTTGTTCTGAAGACAATGTATGGGTGGAGGGAAACCATTAAACACTTTTGGAATAATAAAGGGTGAAGCTTGATTCTAACAATACCAGACACACTACATTGCTCTTTACAATCAATTATGTGTTGCGTTTTGGTTTGCAAGAGCCATGTTAAGGGGCTGACTTACTTGTAAATAGTTTGTCAACAGGACAGAGGCAATGTGACAAAAATCAAGGATGAGAGTTAATTCTGGAATTTTTAGTTACTTTAATAACAAAAATTAAAAATATATGAACTCTGTAAGATATCGGTTAGGAAGGCAAGAAATTCGTCATAGAGAAAATAATCTAGTTGTAGGCCTATAGACTATATATATATATATATATATATATATGGCAGGCCATGTTGCACGTATGGGGAATGGGAGACTTGCATGGAAGCTTCTTGTAGAAAAGCCAGAGGGAAAACGCCCAGTTGGTAGACCAAGAATGAGGTGGGAGAATAACATTAACTATGATTTGAAGGAAGTAGATTATACAGGGAATGATTGGAAAGCATTAGCTCAGGATAGGGATGTGTGGAGAGCTTATATCCGTGCGGCCATGAACCTATGGGTTCGATAGTGCCAGTAAGTAAGTAAGTAAGTATATATATATGAACAGACAGGCGGATGGAAATTTCATAATATTGAGCCACATGATCTTTATAGGAAAACAGATATAATAAGAACAGTTAATTCTCATAGACTGCAGAACATTTGGGGTGAGTGGGGAATGAATCTAGGGCATAGAAGATGTATAGGAAAACTAGAGGGAAGACGCCCAATTGGTAGACCAAGGATGAGGTGGAGAATAACATTAACTGTGATTTGAGGGAAGTAGATTATACAGGGAATGATTGGAAAACATTAGCTCAGGATAGGGGTGTATGGAGAGCTTATATCCGCGCGGTCATGAACCTTCGAGTTCGATACAGCCAGTGAGTTAGTGAGTTAAATATATATAAGAAAGAAAACTGTAGTTATATGCGTGTGTGAAAAGGATGTTTGCGGAAGACTAATGTAAGAAACAATTCAATGATCTCTACATGGACAAGAAGTGAAAGACAAACTTAGAATAGAAGGATGTAGGCGTAATCAGTAGAAGAGAAGTATGAAGAAAAATAATTATATATATATATATATATCCATCCATAGTAATTCTGCCCGAGGGCAGGTCTTTCACTGCAATCATAGCATTTTCAATCTATGCTTTGCAGCTTTTATAGGTGTGGTAGCTTCCCGTTGCTTTCCACACCGATGAAGGATGATGATGATAATGATAAGGACGACGATGATGATGATGATGATGACTGGATGATTTTCGGGGACCGTTGGGCCCTAAGCTTCCTGACATTTGTCTTACAGGAGAGGAAAAACCCCGAAAAAACCTCACCCAGTAGCCTGTCCCGACCGGGAATCGAACCCGGGCCTGATGCGTGACAAGGTAGCACGCTACCTCGAGACCACTGCGGTGGAATATATATATATATATATATATATATATATATATATTTATTTATTTACATTTGCGTTACTCCATTGATATGATGGGTAATAAATTATAACGAAGCAGTAGGAGAGTAGGCCTACTTAATCCTAAACTTAACCTAAATTTTAAATCATGGGCGACTACAGGATTAATAATCCTCTTTAAGGAACATTTCCTGTGGCCTGGCCTCGAGACTGGTCTAACTTAACTATAATTTCATGGAACCAATGTAGTATTTCAGATAGCGTCGTCAGCTCACAACTAAACAAGAGAGTTGCCTGCGACGCGTATTGAACAGCAGTACTATTCTGCTTTATCTGTATAACGTTTGGGTTCCTAGAAATTAAGTTATTTTCTCTGGTAATTTAGAATTTGTGTGACGAAATATGTTTTGGAATTTTGAACAATGCGTTGAATTAACTTATTATTGCTATTTTGATTGTCACTGTTAAAGAAGAATTCTAATTTTAGTCCTTTTGAGCAAGTGCTGCTGTGGCGTTCTCTTCGGGATTGTTCTAGCGTTTGCTATTTGCACCTGTGGAAGCTACAAGAAAATGCAGATTAGCCCATATCATAAATGTTCAGTTATAAGAATTATATCATTTGTAAGATTTAACCCCTATATCATGTTTATGGTATTTGTAGTGTTAAACAATATGTGTCGAATTCTGGATAGTCTATTTTCTAAAATGAGCCCCCCTCATTAGATTTCGTTACAAATAAAACAAATAAGTTCAGTTTTTATAATGTTATTGTTTGAGTTGAGTTTTACACTTTGAAACTAGCCTATTAGGAATTTATTTCATACTGTAGGCCTAATTTAAAAACATGTCATTGGAAAATAATTAATCTCTACAAAACTAGATCAAACATTCAAGATGTTTAAAATGTTAACGGAAACAGTAGTTTAATTTGTAATTTTACAGTAATTAATTTTCAACTGTAAAATTAATTTTTCCTAAAACTCAAAAATAAAATATAAATATAAATGCACGATGGAGATTTCAATGCATGTAAAGACAACAAAAAATATGAATATTATGATAAATATTTCCCGGCCTAAATTATACAGACCCTTCACTTAATAACTGTTGTTTTCTATCCTATGACAACTTCTTAATATTATACTCTGATTTTTTTTTCCTTTTATAATTTTCCTGATCTTATTCTTGCTTTGTGGAAAGCAACGGGGAGCTACCACACCTATAATTCCCTAGTAAAACTGCAAGCATAGCATGAAAATGCTATGATAGCAGCGAAGGACCTGACCTAGGGCAGAACACTATAGATAGAAATTCTTACTTTCTTTTACCAACAGGGCATCTTCTTCCTTCATAATTTGGTTTTCTCGCTCTCTGTCTTTATTCGATTCGAAATTTTGTATTATTATTAAATTAAATTTTCTGCTGGTAAAATTAGACATAACACATGCAAATTAATGTTTATTCCCTGCTTTCAAAGTGGTATGGACTATTAAAAATATTTTCGCGTGCCTACATCCCAAAATATTGTGGAATATGAAAAAACTCATATATAACTAATAGTTGTTTTATTTTAATTAAAAATCTTACAACACGTAGAAGCGTTAGATGTAGTGTCTGTTACCTTTGTTTCTTATAATTAGTGACTAATGTTTATTATAACATGAAACATGTATGTATTTTGTAACTCCTTATATATATATATATATATATCCATAGTAATTCTGCCCGAGGGCAGGTCCTTCACTGCAATCATAACATTTATTCATGCTATGTTTGCAGCTTTACTAGGGAATTGTAGGTGTGGTAGCTTCCCGTTGCTTTCCACACCGGTGAAAGATGATGATGATGATAAGGATGATGATGGTGATGATGGCCATATGATTTCGGGGACCATTTGGGCCTTAAAGTTTTCATGACATTTGTCTTATAGGTGAGGAAAAACTCCGATAAAAACCTCACCCAGAAAAACTGCCCTGACCGGGGATAGAACCTGGGCCCGCTGCGTGACAAGGCAGCACGCATCCCCTCGAGACCACAGCGGTGGATACATATTACATTCACAATTTTAATTGATTTGATGGAGGATAATTAAAATCGGGATGATTGAAATACATTAAGTGAATATAGGATGTATGAGGAGCTTATGTCCGCGCTGCTATGAATCTCCACATACGATTCTGCCAGTGAGTTTATTTGAACAGTTTTCATCATCAAATGTCTATTAATTTCATCAGAAATAATACTCTTTTTTTCTGTTCCAAATAATGAAAAGCCTGTATTTTTCTTGGTTTTACCCATTTTTGAAACAATATATAAACACATTTTTGTACATGGAAACTACTAAGTTTAGACCAGAAATATAGTTTTTATTTATTTCTCTGCGTTATGTCCTCAGGTCACGTGTTGAAATGTCCGTCTATATCATGGCTACACCTAAATGACAGAAGAACTTTACTATTACATGCTTTATTATTCCAAATCCTGCACACATATTTACCAAGTTATTTATCAACACGTTTTCAAAATTTATCGGCTGATCACTATTTAGGAACAAGATCACAAGACTCTCCTTTACTTTTGATACCACGACACAGGACATGTCTATACTCTGAATCTTACACAATACCTATGATTAGAGCATGGAACTCACTTCCCAGTCATGTCAGGGACTTCAATCACTATTTAAATACAAATTAACTGATATCTCAAGTTCGACACAATGGAAACATTAACTGCATAACAACTATATTCAGGATTCTGTAAATAATTATCTAGGAAGCTTTGCTTACTTTATTTTATATTATTTTAATTTTATTATATTCACGTTTTTGTTAGTATTAGCTAGTATTAGATCACATCACCATTGTCTTTTGTTTAGTCTATATTTAATAATATTTTAAAATTATAATATGTATGGACATTAACAAAGGCAGATAGTAAACAAATAGAGGCTGCTGAAATGAAGATGTCGAGAGCAATAGCAGGATACCAAAGGACCGATAAAAAGAAAAATTAAGATATAAGAACAGAACTTAATACATTTAATCTCTGTGAAAGAATAAAATATTATCAAAATGCTTATCTTCAGCACGTATTACGAATGAATGAACAGCACATACCAAGAAGAATGTATAATTATAAACCAAAAGGGAGAAGAATGTTGGGAAGACCATTGAAGAGATGGAAGGACCAATTCGACCTATAATGAGATCGGAACAGGCCATTGGGCTTAATCCTTGTTGATGATGATGATGATATGTATGTAATTATTGTATAATTTTACTATTCGCTGGTTCAGTAGAAGAGAAGGTCTTATGGCCTTAACTCTGCCAGCTAAAATAAAGCATTATTATTATTATTATTATTACTATTATTTTATTATTATTATTATTATTATTATTATTATTATTATTATTATTATTATTATTATTATTATTATTATTATTATAATAATTATTAAATACAGTTTTGAACTGATTGTTACTTCTTTGGTTCGAAGATCTGAACTAGACAGTGATAATGGCAGTTGGACTGATTGGAAAACGATATTAGTTGCTGTATAATTAAATCGAAAGAACTTTTTAACTATATGCTATAGAGAATTAGGTCAGTTGAGTTATTCGCAGAACTAGTTGTACTATGTGACACAGCACGAATGTTAACAATTATTAATGTGAAATTATTACTCATGTTCTGAATAATGTTGAAATTATTTAAAGAATGTATTAAAACTTGCCAATAGCTGTGACTTGTGACCTATGACCAGTTGTATTCAACTTTCCCTATATGTTAAGTTGAATAAATTGTACTTCTTTATCCATAGAATTGGAATTTGATTTCTCTCTGATTGGCTATTGTAAGTGACTTACATTCCATCACGTGTACCGAGTTGATCGTCAATTTATGTCGCTGTTCAAGAGACGTAGAGAGTTTGCGAACAGCTTAAGAATCTCTTTCAATTAAGTAGCTATAGGTCTACTTGTTCCATGCTCCGCGCCGTAGCCGAGCGGTCTACAGTCCATAAGGATTTAGTCATCATCATCATCATCAACAAGGATTAAGCCCAATGGCCTGTTCTGATCTCATTATAGGTCGAATTGGTCCTTCCATCTCTTCAATGGTCTTCCCAACATTCTTCTCCCTTTTGGTTTATAATTATACATTCTTCTTGGTATGCGCTGTTCATTCATTCGTAATACGTGCTGAAGATAAGCATTTTGATAATATTTTATTCTTTCACAGAGATTAAATATATTAAGTTCTGTTCATATATATCTTCGTTTTTCTTTTTATCGGTCCTTTGGTATCCTGCTATTGCTCTCAACATCTTCATTTCAGCAGCCTCCATTTATTTACTATCTGACTTTGTTAATGTCCAGGTTTCACATCCATAGATAAGAGATGGAACGGCCAATACTTTGCAAAACTTCAACATAGTTTCTTTTCTAGTCTTATTCAATAAAGCGCGTTTAATTGTACCACATAGATAATTGAATCGTTGTATTTTAGTGTGTTTATCTAAATTTTTGTCATCGCCTAAATGACATTCTAAATAATTAAATTCTGAACATGGTCTATAATTACATTGTTTACAATTATTTTTGTTCTTATTGCACATTTTCCTTTCAGAGCTAATATTTTTGTTTTAGATGTAGATATTCTTAAATTGTATTTTAGAGAGATATTATTTAAAGTATAAAGGAATTGTTGTAAAGCATTTTCTGATTCTGTCGGCATTTAGTAGTCACGATTTATACTATCTTATTCTAACTTTTAGTGCCGTTCTTGTCTAACAATATTCACAAGAACATATATCTATGGTCAATGACCTTCTTTTGTTAAAATTCTTGGAAATGCTTGGGCGTTTTCATCCCCTTCCTCCTAACATATTCCATCGCATATTATAATATATATAATTATCAGTCACCGTAATATTCCCGAGGGAAGACAAAGCGAGAGGGAAAGAGAGCCGTCTTTTTCTTAAACCGATCAGACTACATCTCTCTCTTAAAACGATCGGTCAAGTAAACCCTCACAGACTATGCATAGCGGAAGGTTATGAAACGCGCACTTGTGTAAATCCCTTTTGAATTTCGACCTGATTGCGGAGCTGGTTGAATTTGGTAGCTATAAGAAGTGGCTACGTGATCTTTATAGGAAACCAGATATAAGAAGAACAGTTAAGTCTCGTGGACTGCGATGGACAGGACATGTGGCACGAATGGTGAATGAAAGAGTGACATGGAAACTTTTTGTTGGAAAATCAGAGAAAAGCGCCCAGTTGGTAGACCAAGCATGAGGTGGGATAATAACATTAACCTTGACTTGAGGGAAATATATTATACAGGGGATAATTGGAAAACATTAGCTGAGGATAGGGATGTGTGGAGAGCTATGTCCGCGCGGCCATGAACCTAACGATTAGTTAGCTACGAGTAGTGGCGGCTCCAGGCAGATAAAACGGCTGATTGTTGGGAGACCGACATACTAACCACATGTCTTCTCTATACTGGATTGATGATTGTGCGGATATCAGGAAGCTTCCGACTTACAGACCGTGTGTTTTCCAGATCTGTCGTAGCATAGAGTCAGTTCTGTAAATGTGTTACACGAATTCCATGATTTTTACGAACTTAAACAATAAAATCTTGTAGTGAGATCACATATTTAGGAATTAAAATAAATAAAAATGGGAGTTATGAAGAGGAAATAAGAAATAGAAATAAAAAAGGGAAATTGCAATTGCTTGCCTTAATGGAATATTTTGTGGGATAAAAATATAAGTAATAAAAATAAAATGAATATATATATATCACACAATTGTTAAAAGCATCATTACTTATGGAGCAGAACTTTGGCCATTAACAACAAAAACAAATAAGTATCTTTTGGCAACGGAAATGAATTTTATACGAAGGGCAGCAAGAATTTCAAGAAGAGAAAAATTAGGAACTCAGTTATAAGGGAGAAAATGAAGATTGAAGACACTATTTTAGATTATATTAAAACTCAGCAATTTAGATGGTACGGACATGTCCAGCGAATGGAAGAGGATCGACCACCAAAATCTGTTTTGGAATGGAAACCTGAGGGAAGACGAGGCAGAGAAAGATCTAAAACCTCCTGGAGTCAGGGAATATGTTTATACATGAAGGAGAAACATCTACAACCAGGGGATTGGATGGACCGACAAAATTGGCTATTAGGAATCGGAGATGTCAAAGACATTAATCAACCGATGATCAATCTAAAAATCCATCGACTGAATGATACAACAAGGTGTTACTTGAATGAGGAAGGCTAGTTAAGTTTTGCTAATAAGCACGAATTTGCCTTGAGGTCAATTTACGAGCAGATTTTGTTTGTGTCTCAAGAAATGAAGATGTTCACTGTATTTCCATTTTAATTAGCTTTCATTAATTCCCATCCAATTAAAAATGATCAAATTCATGATTTGAAGCACTTTTAAGAATATAGATATATATATTATAGCAATTAAATTTTAATGTCATTTATTCATGAAATCAATATGCAAGAAACAAAAAATAGGAATCAATAAAACAGCCTTCCATGATTTGAAGATTAACAATATCCTGAATAGCTACAGTTTAGCATGATCATTATTTGTTTATTGCCTATGTACGAGATAATGGACACAGTAAATGTAACCATAACAATAATTTGTTAATTTAGTTCACAATACGGTAGTGGAGTTCGAGTAGAGTAGAAAGTGCAGAAATGACCTTTCTAAGAAGGACCAAAGGATGCACAAAATTGGACCACATAACAAATGAAGAAGTAAGAGGTCTTCTTCTTAATCATAATTTGTAGGATTTTGATAAACAAGAAATAAGAAGTGAATTAGAAATATATTCTAAAATGATAGAATTCAACAACACCGTGTCGGCTGGGAACAGCATGTTCAGAGAATGGAAGAAACAAGATTGCCCAAGATAGCATATTATTTTAAACCAAAAGGATTGAGGGATATAGGAAGCCTAGGAAGAGATGGAAGGAGTTATTGTGAATTCGGAATAGGCGAATCGCCCAAACTCTGAAGTGAAGAAGGAGAAGAAGTTCACAATACATAATTAGAAATTACTCTATATTGGAGCAGTGGAATCGATATTGTGGAGGCATGGGAGTACCAGTGAAGGTGACACAATACGTTCCTTATTATTTGCAGACGATCAAGTGTTTATAGCTCAGAGTCGCGAGGATGTGAAATACATGATGAAAAAACTTCTAAATGCTTTTGAAATAGGAGGATTAAGAGTAAACATGGAAAAAACTGAATATCTTGTAGTAGGAGGAAGTGGATGAGATATATCCCTATCCCAAGGAATTATTAGAGCTGTTAAAAACTTTAAATATTTGGGATCACTTATTGATGAATCAGGGAGTTGTAAAGCTGAAGTAGATAGCAGGTTAGTACAAGCACGAAGAGCCATAAAAATGTTGAATGGAGTACTGTGGAGTAGGACCATGTCAAACCACACGAGGAAGAGGATTTTGAAGTCTGTTGTGGAAAGCAATAATGACTTATGGTGCTGAGGGATGGACTTTGGTAGAGGGACAAAAAACTAAGATCTTGGCAGTGGAGATGGATGGAATGAGACGCAGTGCCAGGGTGTCCAGGTTGGAAAGAAGAAGAAATGAAGAAGTGAGGCAGATGATGGATATGGAGGAGACAGTGGTGGAAAGGATCGAAAGACGAGCTCTTCAGTGGTATGGCCATGTCAGGAGAATGGTCACCTTCTGGTAGAAGGAAACGGGGCAGGAGAGATCTATAGATTGATGAACGACCGAGGTCTGGAGGAGGATGAATGGCGTGGTTGGCAAGAATGGCGAATGGGAATACAGGGTAACCGCTGAAAAGTGGAGAGGCCCTCAAAAGTAAAAAAAAAGTAAGTAAGAAATTACTCTATATTTGTTTATGTTAGACTGTAACGCCTATCTATCAGAATTGTTTTGTATGATGGAAAAGTGCGATGTGATGGTAGCATACTTGAATGGTGCTACTTTTGGTAATTTGATGTTAGTAGGGGTAGTGTTGGTCTTACCAGAATTCTGCTGATTCCACAAAGTCTGGACTTTTTTGTATCGTATACTTTCACGGCCGGAGTTGCTATGATGATCTTGAAGTCTCAAGACAACCCTTGAGGATGCCACACGCAGTCTCTGGCGAAACGTCGGGGAACTACAAACCTCACTACCACGGCCTACAGCCCGAAAATCTTCTTCAAGATCATCTGGACTTTTTGTTGAAAAATACTAGTACTTAAAATGTTGAAGAAATGAAGGATTATGAAGTATTCATTACAATACATTTTATGAAAAATTTTACAAAATATTATTGAGTATGATATTTTTTAGTCCATTCGATTCTACACATCAGAAAGAATAAAAAAATATTTGTCTTATTGCTCGCTGACTAATAGTTTAAAATATTAAATTTCATACAGTAATTCCTCGCTCTATTCATCATTAAATTTGGTAGAATTAGTTAACAATATTGAGCTAGTTACTGTTTTTCATAGCAAGGTATTAAACGGCACCAAAACAACGGTAAAATATTTAATAGGCTTGTAATGTGGGGAGCATTTAAATAGTCTAACGGAATACGCCATACTGATATACAGGAACCGGAAAAATTTCATCTCTACTAACAGGTTGTTAGTAATTTACATAATACCTGCCATTCATGGTTGTGACATGAATATCATCTTCTTCTTCTTTCCCCCACTTATAGGTTTGCCGTCTTCAGTTTCCATTTATCTCTATCATTCCAATCTCCCTCTTCCAAATTCCTATCATCCATTATAGTTCTGACGTAGGTTTTCCATTTCCATCTTGGTCTGCCACGTTTATTTCTTCCAGGGGGTGACCATTGGTATATATTTTTTTGACCATCTTTCATTTTCCATTCTTTGTACATGGCCATACCATTTAAGCGTTTGATTTTCAATCCTCTTAACAACAGATGTGGTGACATTCATTTCTCTCCAAAGGAATTCATTTCTTATGTTATCCTGTCTTGTTTTTTGGAGGCTTCTTCTAAAATAATCAAATTCAACTGTTCTAATTTTATTATTTTGTAATTCCGTCAAAGACCAAGTTTCACTTCCATATGACAAAATATTCTGTATTATGCTCTTATAAATTTTCATTTTAGTTTCCTTTGTAATATTTTTATTCCAAATTATTCCATGTAATGTCTTAGTTGCATTTTGAATATTATCTAAGAGGTCTATTTTTAAATTACAAAACATTTTAAATAAATACACAATGAAAAATTCAGAAGAGAAAACAAATATAAGGCAAATTGTGAGGGGAAAAATATCTTAGAGCGTTAGAATTAGAATTAGCTCATTAACATCCCGGTGCGGTCAAGGACCTCCTGTTACAGGGTGGCTTACAGAGAGTGCCTCGAACCAGCCATTTCCGTGGCACTAAAGATTTCTTCACACAGGTCTCTCAATGTTTATAGATTTTTCCCACTTGCGTGACTGCTGCTATTACAGACCACTCGATCCCTAGTTGACGCTTGAAAACTTCAAACCATCGGATGCTTTGCCTCCTTACGCTCCTATTTCCTAACCTAGGTTCCCACGCAGTCACTTTATATGTCCATTTTTCGGGGTTCATTCTGAACACATGCCCTCCCCAACTCCACTTTGAGTATGTTGCTGAGTTCTCTGCATATTTCAGAATCGTTGAACTGCGGATGTCTTTTCTTATTCGGTCTCTTAGAGTGATGTTGAGTAGCTTCCACTCCAATTTCCTCTGGCTAATTTGTTTCGTGGTTATTTATTTTTTGGTCAGCGTCCATGACTGCAATACATAAATATGTATAAATATTATTATAGTGTTAGAACAGTTTATATATTTTGTGTATTTAGGAACCTATAACTTGTTATTTAATAATAATAATAATAATAATAATAATAATAATAATAATAATAATAATAATAAAATAAATATTCGAACATTTTAATGAAATATAATAGAAGGAATACGACGAAACTTTGGCTGACAAATGAAAAAGAAAATTCAACATAATTTGTAGATCCTCTTTAATATAATTGTAGTTAATATAATAAATTAATCCAAAATTATAAAATTAAAATGCATTTTTTACAATTGAGATTCATATGATACCTGCCAGGTGTCACATTTGAGGACCCACATTCGAAGTGGAGCTAAGGATATAATAATAATAATAATAATAATAATAATAATAATAATAATAATAATAATAATAATAATAATAATAATAATAATAACAATAATAGTAATAATAATAGTAATATAATAATAATAATAATAATAATAATAATAATAGTACTTTATTTTAGCTGGCAGAGTTAAGGCCATAAGGCCTTCTCTTCCACTCAACTAGCGAATAGTAGAATTATACAAAAATTACATACATATTACAATTTTAAGATATTAAAATACAGACTAAACAGAATACAATGATGATGTGTTCTAATACTAGAACACTAACAAAAACATGGAATATAATAAAATTAAAATTATATAAAATAAAGTAAGTAGCTTCCTAGATTATTATTTATAGAATGCTGTATATAGTTGTTATGCAGTTAATGTTTTCATATGTTCCTCTATAGTAAAGACCACAGGAATCAATGGAGAATAGAAAAATGACAGATTACATTTATAAATACCAACAATAATGGAGACAGCAAGTTCTACAAATGCCAGCCCACCATTTACCTTCTAAAATCCTGAACTATAATGACGTGGACATAGAGACATAAGGAGACTGTACCGTAGATGGACGGACCAGTTCCAAATATAGTCGTAGAATGGGATGATCCAAATTGCAATTGGGAAGAAGAAGATTGATGGTTATAATTGTTATAACTATAGACATATTTTTAATTTTCATATAAGATGTTTGTTTTAAAAGTTTTAATATTGTCACAATTAACCTTAAATTGATAATACATCTTGCAGGATACATTTGTTATTTTATTTAATATTTTAGTAAAACAATGGTATAATGAATCACTAGAAATTATATTTGCGTCAAGTTATAGAACAATATACTATGAAATAGGTTATGCATGATTTGTTTTTACTGCATTCCGACACATTTAAATAAGCTGGAATGAGAAATTGAGTTTCGCCATTTTAAAGATTAAACTTTATTAGTCGAGTCCACCGCTGTGGTCTCGAGGTAACGTGCTGCCTTGTCACGCAGCGGGCCCGAGTTCGATCCCCGGTCAGGATAGTTTCCTGGATTAGGTTTTTATTGGGTTTTTTCCTCACCTATAAGACAAATGTCAGGAAACTTTAAGGCCCAAACGGTCCCTGAACATCATATGGCCTTCATCATCATTCATATTCATCTTAGATTAAGCTTAGGATTAAGGACTCTCCTGGCTCATCGGGGAACGTAACTCCGCCTTCCAGGCGCCCCAACCTCAGTGGGTTACAGTTACGCCAATGCCAGGAGAGAACACCAGAAAATGTAAAAAAGGACAAACCTGGGGCTTAAAAAAAATCGAAAATTGAAATAAAACATTAATAAAAAAAACTATCCAGAATTGGTTGTCACACTATAAATGTGTTGTTACACGGTCAGCACTAAATAAGAACATTCTCAATACAGAACTGATGTATTGTAACAGTAGAGTTAAATAATTATAACTGGACATCGGATTTTTAGACTCCAAAAGATGTAGGACTAAGTTTAGGAACCTAAATTTTAAGAATGTAAAATAGGCTATAAAAATGTTTCTTTAGACTTTTAAAATCGGTTGTGAACGCAGTATGAATTGTTGTACACTCACCGACAGATAATTAAGCTATTTATTGAACCTTAATATTGAAATTAATGCACTTAGACTCGTTTTTCGCATGCAATTGTTAATAGGCCTACACATAAAGAGAAAAGTTTCCGCTAAATCGGGATTTGACCCAAAGATATTCAACTTTGCGCGATGGCTCACTAAACCATTATGCTTCTTAGGGAATCTCTTCCTGGATTGCTCGCCAGCGCGTAAAGCTGGAGAACTTGGGTTCAAATCCCGGTTTTTGCAGATTTTTTTTTTCTTTAATTGTATCAACTGTTGCAAGCGAACAGCAAGCATGAGTAGCCTACGTTAATTTCAATATTACGATTTAGTTCATAGCTTATTTATAGCTGACGGTAAGTGTACAGCAATTCATAATGTGTTGACAACCAATTTTAAAAGCCTAAATAATCTTTTAAAGCCTAAATATCCGAGAACTAGTTGTAATTTAGTTCTACTGTTATATCCCTTCAGTTTTGTATCGAGAATATACATTATTTAGTGCTGACGGTGAGTATACAGTAATTCACTTTATAAATATCTCCTGATTTGTAAATTAATTATGTTTTTCTTAATTTACAGGTAAGTTCTGATACTCCATATATACTGAAAATGAGAGACGCTGAAGCTGAAGACCATAATTTGATCGGTTAGTAATAACTAATAACTGAATGCTTAAACATAAATGAAATATCATTTAAATTTTTCTGACTCCACATGACTTTTTTAATATTCTGTGTTCAGAGCGTTTGACTCAAACTCAACGTGTAGACATCCCGCTTAACACAACTACGGATGGACAAAGAATACCGTTAATTATTGAAATTCTTACGCTCGGTGAGCTTGTGTTCCAGATTTCGTTCAACTGTTGAACACCAACTAAAAATACTAAATAAGAAAACTGATACTGAATCAGACGGGATTCTATGCAATCAACATAAATTCAAATAAAAAAAGGAAAATCGCACAATTTATTCCTGCAATATGCGAATAATTACCCGAGAGCAAAATATGTGTTGATTTTTCCCCAAAAAAATATAAAAAAATGTCTTAAAATAAAGTGAGAAATTGAGCTCAAACTAACGTAAAATCAGCATATTTACAATGTAAAATGTGTATTAGCCATTGCTCAGACAGTATGGCCAAATTATCACGAATACCGGCTAACAAACAAGTGAATGCTAAACAAATCAGGTGTACTAACTCGTTCATTTTCTCACTAACTTGTCCATTTTCTCACCCTAACTTTCCCACTAACTAGGTAGAATCTTTGGGATATAATCCCCTTATATGTGAGCAAACATGTTGCTCTAGCGGGAACATGTGCTATCACATTGACCAAAGTGATAATAATAATAATAATAATAATAATAATAATAATAATAATAATAATGCTTTATTTTAGCTATCAGAGTTAAGGCCATGAGGCCTTCTCTTCCACTCAACCAGCGAATAGTAGAATTATACAAAAATTACATACTTATTACAATTTTAAGATATTATTAAAATACAGACTAAACAAAATACAATAATGATGTGATCTAATACGAGCTAATACTAACAAAAACATAGAATATAATCAAATTAAAATTATATAAAATAAAGTAAGTAGCTAATAGTCACTTGTCTCGGATCGAATATTCACTGGTTGCTCGGTGGCATAGAATAGCCGAATCAAATATTATAAAACAGTTTGTATTATTTATTTCAGTATTAGTTATACTCGTATTTACATGAACAGTTTAACAAACCCCTATTTCCACCTGCTAAACTATTCAACGGCTATCTGGTTGCCTAACCAGAAGCTGAACGGCTTGAGTCAGACACTCTCTGTACAGATATCTTACAAATGTTAAAAAAAATAGGGTGTATGTTACTAATTGTTGCAATATTTTATTACTAATAAAAAATTTACTGTGTATTGGGTTTATTCCTAAACTGTCTTTATTTTTATTTGCCAGGAAAAATGTTTCCAAACAAATCGTTTGAAGTCAATGGTTAATGGAATAAGAGAAAAAAATCTACGTGTGAGCCGGAATTTGAATCCAAGATATCCAACTTTACACTCTGGCGATCTACCATTGACATAACTCCCGGAGCAATCCCAAATTCCTCTCTCTTTTTAATTCCCGAGTCCCGCATAATTAGTAAAATATATGTTCACAATACTTCAATTATGATAAATTATTGTGATTAGGCTTCGCTGAAAGTTCTGCCAATTAAAAATCTAATATGAAAATTAATGTTTTCAAACCCGCTATCTGTAGGCCATGATTTGTCTGGAAACACATGATATAAAGTTGGTAATTGACTATATTTTAGCGAAATCTCATCAATGTTATCATAATGCCTTCTCGCAGTGCATTACTTACGAAAACTCGAGGATTAAAAAGAGAAGAATTTGCCTGGTATGTCTAAGTAGCTTAGTGATAGAACGCCAGCGCATAAAACTGGATATCTTGGGTTCAAATCCCGGCTCAGGCGCAGACTTCCTGTCTTGTTTTGATTTGTAAGTGATATTTCTGTATTAAAAGTTTTGGCAATCTCATTTAAATAACTAATATACCCCTAATAATAATAATAATAATAATAATAATAATAATAATAATAATAATAATAATAATAAAGTTCTGTATGTTAATGTTCTTTGTTGTCTACCCGTAAGTATTTTTCATATGCAATACGAAAATCTTCTTGAGAATGTAAGTGTTAATTAAGATATAAAACTTAACAGCTATGTTTGAAAGAATACGAAATTTATGTTGAAGATATACGAGATGCAAGATAAAGATTTGCATAGAGTTTGCATGCTCTTAGGGTCAATGAGCATTTTACCTTGCACGTACACAAATCAGGCTTACTTTATGTCCGCGAGGTATAGAAAATGTCTACCATTTGAATTAGTTGTAATTTACAGTAAAAGGAACTATTGTGTGGCAGTCATGGAGTTGCCTGGGTGGCCAACATTAACATAAATGCATAATATTCCCATTTATTTATTACATAAGCTAGTAAAGAAATACAATTAAATGTTCCACAATACAACACATTCATGTCTGTAATGTATGTACCTAGCTTTGTGGAATTATTTTCAACTTCGTTTGTATTCTCGTATGTCATATGTACAAAAACTTGCAAGCATTTATACATCGTAAAATATAACATAAATTACTTGAAAGATGTGAAATTACATCAATATCCTTATTTGTGTTTATTTACTTAAGAGATTGCAAAATAAATTATATTTTCCTTAGATGGTTCAGTTTCTGCTTAATTCAATATATTTCTATTAACCCATCTATGAAAATGAAAATACGGTATGGGGAAAGTTAGTTATATCCACATTTCAGTTTTTATTATATATTTCTTAACTTAAATTGTACAAATGTATCTAAGTAATTCGGTGGTCCTCAACTATATTTTTAAATTGCGTAGGCCTTTCAATCTGTTATCTATCATCAGCCTCTATTCAAATACTACTTTGTGTTGTGAATATTTTGTAGAGGGAATTGTGCTAATTGGGTCTGTTTTCTTTTTCTTATCTTCTGTTTCCAGTTTCTTATAAAAGTTCAGTTTCTTCCAAAATATTACTTTTAATATAATTTGTATAATTAAAAATGTGATAATTATAAATGTTAATTGTGTTGTATTTATAACATGTAATCGTTTATGTATATTGTAATTCTGATGTAAAACTTTTTTTAAACCTGGTTGAATGGCAGACAAGGCCTTAAGGCCTTAACTCTGCCAGATAAAATAAAGCTATTATTATTAATATTATTAATAATCAATTAATTCAATATAAGGACTTGTTTAATTAGCATTTAATAGCCGAGCAGTTTATGGCATGATGCCTTGGTGCGGATTTACGAGTCATGTGCTGGTTCGAGTCCCATAGGGGAAGAATTTTTCTCATTGAATTTCGGCCAGTATGGGACCGGTGCTCATCCAGAATATTGAGGAATTTGGGTAGCTACAGTAAGAAGTGGACCCAATATGAGAAAACCATGTATAACGGCTGGGGGGCCAGACATGATGTCCACATGTCACCTATATACTGGCTAGATAATCGTTCACATCTGTGATTAACACATGTGAATGCAAGACAAAGAATGCCAAATAATCGTTTATCAAAGCAGCTGCTTCATTATAGGCCTCTAGGCCGAAGAAATGTAGAAAGATTAATATAAAAAATTATGGAATATTCACCTGAAAGGTCCCTCTCCTCAACTTAATTAATTATTTAACTATGCGCTTTCGGGACTTGTCCCATCATCGGCAGGATTCAAAACTGGTGTTTCACTGAAGATCTGGTAGAGGGGGTTGCATCTATTGGGTTCGTTTTCGTTTATCAGGCTGTTGTTGTTGTGAGCTGCTTTCATGATTTTTATCTTTGCTGGATTATTTTATCTGTGCATTACTGTTAGGGTGTTTTCAATATTTAACATGCGGTGTCCTTCATGGATAACGTGTTTTTGCATAGCTTGATTTCCCTTCTGCGTGAATGAAGTCTCGAAAATGTTCTTTGAATCTGATGTTAAAGCTCCTGTTTGTCCTTCCTATATAGAATTTGTTGCAGTCCTTACATGTCAGTTTATAAACTCCTTTGCTGTTGAAAATGTTATTTTCTTCAATGTTATTGTTTATTATGTTGTTTAATTTGTTATTGGTTCTGTATGCTATTTTTACGTTTTTATTGGCTTTCTTTAGTGTATTGGCTAGTTTTAAGTTGAGGAGACGGACCTTTCAGGTGAATATTCCATAATTTTTTATATTAATTTTGAATAATACCTCAACGGAACACACCATGAATCTTGTAAAAGTTGAATGTAGAAAGACCAAAACGTCGTTGGAAAGACGACCTGCACCTGCAGCATATAGTGCACCGGCGAGCGGAACGGGCCCAACAGACCCATACCTTGAAGAAGAAGATGATGAATATAAGACCAGCAGCCGGCTGGTAGACTTGTCTCGTCAAAAAGTTTTTTAATATTACAAAAAAAAAATGAATATAATATCATAACAATTAACATTTTAAGAATTAAAAAATAAAGAAGGCCAAAACGGAAGATTAATAAAAATGACAGATACATTTATAGATGTTCATGTGTCAAAAAACAGTAAAAAGTTGAACCAACTGATTTCTTTTGGAACATTAATGAAAAATGTTGATCCACTTTTATTAAACGGATTATAGGAAAAACAATTCCGCTACTGGAGGAGAATTGCACTGGCAGAACCAGTATACTGTGTGTTCAGACTGTTAATATACTTACTGTCTGCAATAATTCCCTTTCTTGCCGTCGTCTAGTCAATTCCCCTACTATTGCCGTTAAAAACGTTACCTCTATAGACGGGCAATCCCATAAACTCACGTCTTAATCCCGCATTGTTTAAACTCATCAATCACGTAATTCGGCTCATCCAAATATGAATATTGTCTGTATTTATTTTAGGCTTCTTAAGAATCAAATCATGCGTAACGCATTTTTCAAATTTAATTAGGCCCTACATGAAAATGTTTCCTGCAAGAAGTTCCCGTCCCACTCTTTTATTTATGATTCCAATAGTATGTTTTGCACATCGTAGTACGCAGTCTATGTCTAAATTAGATTTCTGTCAAATAAACGGTACGGTGTACAGCGTAATGTCGGGCAGAGGGATAGGATGAGATGAAGTCTCTATTATTTAAGATCCGTGATATGAATGGATGCAATTGACCCAGATCTGTCGCGCCATTTTAGGGGAGGATCAGATGGAACGAAATGGATAGTATGAGATTGGAGAATTAATGGAATGATATTTTTGGCAGGAGAAAACTTGAAAAAACCCGAAAAAAAGGTTGTTCTTACACCGTTTCAACCGGCACGAACGCCATATAAAATGACTGAGATACAAACTCGCAACCCAGAGATTGAGAGTGATTGTCTAATCTCTTGCGCCACGGTGCCCCCAAATTAATAATATAAAGTAATATAACATTTCTCGTAGTCTGCGATCGGTAGGACATGTGGCACGATCGGGAAATAAAAGACGTGCATGGAAGCTTCTAGTAGGAAAGCCAGAGGTAAAAGTCCAGGAATGAATGAGAGAATAACATTAAATATGATTTGAAGGAAGCAGATTATACAGGGAATGATTGGAAAACATTAGCTCAGCATAGGGATGTATGGAGAGCTTATGTACGCGCGGCCATGAACCTCCGGTTCCGATAGTGCCAGTGAATGAATTAGTTATAACAATATCCTCTCTTTTATGACCCAAATTAGATACACTGCATTGCACGAATATACTTGTTATCCAAAGCACTTTTTTTTTTCTTCTTTCGGATAAATGGGGTTTTAAAGTTGAATAAATACATAAATTATGGTGTCACATTTTTGTCATATGAGCTATATTTAAATTTTTTTAGGCCGTAAGTTAATGTATATTTCTGACATCTGGTGATTTACATTACTTACTTACTCACTGGCACTACCGAATCAGTAGGTTCATGGCCGCTCGGACATAGGCTCTCCATACATCCCTATCCTGAGCTAATGCTTTCCAATCATTCCCTTATAAACTACTTCCCTCAAATCATTGTTATTCTCCCACCTCATTCTTGGTCTGCCAACTGGGCGTTTTCCCTCTGGCTTTCCTACAAGAAGCTTCCATGCAAGTCTTCCATTCCCCATACGTGCAACATGTCCTGCCCATCGCAGTCTACGAGACTTAACTGTTATTATTATATCTGGCTTCCTATAAAGACCATGTAGTGCATTGTTATGTAGTCTTCTCCATTCACCTGTTTGTTCATCTCTCTTTGGTCCAAAAATTTTCCTAAGTACTTTATTTTTAAATACTTGTAATCTCCTTTCTTCCCTTGAAGTAAGAGTCCATGTTTCGCATCCATATAATATAACTGGTAGAATGATAGTTTATATATATATATATTCAGTTTAACGTTTTTTTGAAAGGATTCGGGACATCTAGAGTCTCTGCAATGCATAATAGCTGCATTTACAGAATTGAGCCTATGTTTAATTTCTTTGTGCATCTCATTCCTATTTGTGATTATTGTTTCTAGGTATTTGAATTCAGTCACTTCCTCAAAATTTCCCTCATTTGGCATTAGCTGTCCATTTTCATTATATAATGTATTTCTACGTGTGACCATATATCTAGTTTTATTGATATTTACTTCCAGTCCCAATTTCTTAGTGTTACACATTAGTATAAAGTATTTCTTCAACGAAACAAATTGTTATATATATATATATATATATATATATATATATATATATATATATATATAGACCAGATACAGTGTATATCGAGTTATTCCTCCAAACATTTCTATCTTACGTATCGTCTTCTGATTAATCAACATTTTACATAGAATATTCAACATTTATTCCGTCAATTATCCTTTGTCACCACATCATCGAAGGCAAGCCTAGCCATTGCGATAATCTACTAACTAGAATGTTAGGGGTTGGACTACCGATAGGGTCAGGAATTTTTAATTCGCCTAAGCTTCTGGCGACACCATGGTCCAGCCTCTAACTGAAATGGAGTTACCATAAGTATGTTCTGGAGGTAGAGGTAGCTGTCATTCAGAGCTGACAACTCGGCGAACATTTAATGTTGACTATCTATAAAGGTGGGAGCCTTAACCTCTTACTACTCCAAGGACCTCTTTTACCTCGTTACCAGCCTTAACTTTCTACTACTCCAAGGACCTCCTAAAGCCTATAGTGGTATCAGTTTACCTATTTCACCTCGTTACCTGATTCCATTTTTCCCCATTCATGTATTAATTTTAAGATTTTCTCCTCTCCGTTCTCTGTACATGTTCGTACCATCATAGTCTTTCTTCCCCCCTACTGCATCTAACGTTTGAAGCATAGAAATCCGCTCATTGATTGTTACTTTATATAACCTCAGCTATGTTTATGTATCACTTCCTATGTACAGCAAGGTTTCAGGATATTCTATAGATAAAAATAAATAAATATTCTCAATTCGGGTCCAACTCAGGGTCGGGTCGAGGAATGAGATCAGAGGAAGCCTCTATATTTATAGAGGCCTGTGAAAGACAAGGGTGCGGGCCGACCAATCTTGACACACCGTCACAGGAGCGGATGAACGGAATGAAACAAAATGGATGAGGTGGGTATGGAGAAATGGTGGGAAGTGATTTGTGACAGGGGAAAATGGGAGAAACCCCGAGAAAAACCTTCCCAAGCTCAGTTTCGTCCACCACGAAACCCATATGGAATGAACGAGACTCGATCTCGAGACCCCAGCAGTGAGAGGCGAGCGTCTTAACAGCTTGCGCCACGGAGCCGCCTTATATATACATATATATTAGTCAGTGCATATGTGTAGGCCCATTTGCGAATTTGTCAGTTTTATTAGAAAGGGAGTTAATAAAATCCACGAAATAAAAAAAAAAAAGATGCGTATCACCTATGTCATGCTTGAAGTGACCCACTCATTCACTGCAGGGGAAATCTTGACGGACAAGATTATGCAGCGATTCTCACGTCTTGGGTTAGTAGGTCACCACACAAAACATCCTGCCTCAGTGCTACATAATCAAGACTCTCCTTTTGTTTAAAGCCAAGAATATTCATTATAGTGGCATGGCCAATAATACTTTTAAAATTTTAGCTTATTATTTCCCATTTATTTCTCGATCTCTGGGTGGCAATGGAGAACTTCGGAATACCTAAATCTCTTGTACATTTTATAAAAAGAATGTATGATTGTAAAGCAAGTATTAAGGTTGGAAATAGAGTATCCTCAGAATTTGATATAACAAAAGGATTAAGACAAGGAAGTGGGATGTCACCAACATTGTTCAAGATATATTTAGAATATGTATTAATGAAATGGAATAAGTTATGTAGGGGAATGGGAATCAACATTAATGACCATTTACTGCACAATTTATTATTCGCTGATGACCAGATTATAATAGGACAAGATAAAGAAGATATAGAATATAGACCAGAAAGTTGGTCGATTCATTTGAGGTAGGTGGACTGACGATAAATTATATTAAAACAGAATAGGCCTATATGGTAATCGGAGGAAACTCAGAAGACCTACAAATAAATAATATGATAATTAAATGTGTTAAAGAATTTAAATATCTTGGATCTATAATAGATAAATCTGGTACTTGTGAAAAAGATATTATTAACAGAGTAAATTCTGCAAGGAAGGCGATTAGATCCCTGAATGGTCTGTTATGGAATAGAAATTTGACCAGAAAAACAAAAAAAAAGAGATTATACGGACAATAATAGAAAGAATACTTACATGTGGATCAGAAAGCTGGACAATAAATGAAAGGATGCAGAAAAAATCATTGGCGACAGAAATAGATGGTTACGGAGAAATAGATGGATTACGGAGAATATGAGAAAATCCAGGCTACAACATATTCGAAATACATATATCAGACAGGAAATGGATGGACAAGAAACTGTTATAGATACGATAACAAAGAGAGCTTTACAGTGGTATGGACATGTACAACGGATGTCGGAAGACCAGTGGCCTAAATAGGTGTTGGATTGGATGGTACCAGGCAGAAGGAAGAGGGGAGAAGTAGAAGAGCATGGTATGAGGGAATATATGATGCCAGGATGAAGAGGGGTATGGAAGATGGTCAATGGGAAGATAGGAGACTCTGGAAAGCAGGAATCAAGGGCAAACTGCTGTAAAGTGGAAAGCCTGTATTAAGTAATAAGTAAAATTTCTCGATCTCGGCAGATTAATGGTTAGAATGCTCGACTCACGTTGGTTCAAATCAGCCCCCCAGTAGACGTTCTGTATATGCCTTTCTCCGGGAGGGGAATATAATATTGAATCTCATGCCGTACATTTATGGGAAGTACAAGGATCTTATACCTGAGATAAGAGGCCCTAAGCAAAATTTCTCGTTCCTTAAACGCCTAGATTTTGAACTCCAATGCTCTAGGGTCCAGGCGTTTTCATGTCTAGAACATAGTATTGCTCTTATAAATAAAATATGAAATGCGCACAACGTGTAAAGAAGATTGTTTTTAGTCACTGCAGAGGTTCACCAACGATTCTGATCCCATCCTACAGTTTAACACATGAGACCGATGTTTCAGGGTCCTCTTTCGAGGGTTATATTGCAATGAAACTTGCTTGAAATTGAGTGCGAGTATATGAAATAATAATGTAAGTGAATAAATTGTCATGTCTAGTATTGCTCTTATGGGAACGCTGTTGCCACTTGACGCCGCAGGCTGAGGGGACAGATGGAAACATATATCCTACTTCTCCTGCTAGCATAAACACAACAGCTACATAATTTTATGGCATAATTATATTCACAACTGTTACTAAATCGTGCATGGAAGCTTCTTGTAGGAAAACCAGAAGGAAAACGCCCAGTTGGTAGATCAAGAATGAGGGGGGATAATAACATTAACCATGATTTAAGAGAAGTAGATTATACGCTACGGCGCGTCCCCTCATTATGTATATATACATTCAAATACCAGGAAAACTTTAAGGCCCAAACGGTCCCCGAAATCATGCAGCCACCATCATCATCCTTATCATTATCATCCTTCATCGGTGTGGAAAGCAACGGGAAGCTACCATACCTACAATTCCCTAGTAAAGCTGCAAAGCATAGCATGAAAATGCTATGATTGCAGTGAAAGACCTGCCCTCGGGCAGAATTACTATTTCTGGATGGATATATAAATTCAGCATATGAAATAATCACCTGTGTTGGTAACAATGATTCTGTCAAAGATCATCAAGAGCTGGAAGTGAGATAACGGACGAAGACAGTAGAGTCTGCGTGATTTATTCTGAACAAACCCAGAGGCATTGTATAACTTGCCTGAAGGTTCCCGCGGCGTTTAACGGTTATGCAATGTGCATAACGTCACTTTCTGTAAGTTCACATCCGTGACCTCTGATAATGCATGCAGTTTATTGTTAGTTTAGTGTAAGTTTTCACCGTCATGGTTCATGTTATGGGAAGATTATTGTGAAACCTGACAATTCACGAAGGTACTGTTAGTCGCCCAATACACGCATCATAATTACCAGTCTTGGGTTTGAAATGTGGTTGACCTACATGTCTAGTAATTAATGAGACGCAAACTGTACAATAAGGTTTGAATCAGAGTTTTAGGATTTAAAATCTTATATTTTTTATATACCACAACATTAATTTACGGGTGATATAGGCCTAGTGTGTAGGCCTATCGGTAGATGGTTGGATGATGTGGAGAATTGATTGAGAAGAACGAATGTTAGGAGGTGGAGACATAAGGATTTGGAAAAGGAGGAATTGTATTTGTGACATGACTAATTAAATTACTTCATAAACTCCTGTCAAATTTTATTATTAGGGTTTCATTTTTAAATTATTTCCCTTAATTTACAATGCTATTTACATGTTTTATAACAACTATTTCCATATATTTTTTCACAATATAGAACTACATGAAGACGTGACAGCCATATTGATTTTAACGATTATTCTGTGTTCCAGTAACTTGCACTAAACCCTGTTCGCTCTTAAAGTGATCCTCGTCAAAACAAAACCACGTGACCTGCTCGCCTTTCATTGGTTATTGGTACGACGTACGTTGTAGAAGCAATAAATACGAGAAAAAGTAGTTTCCTTCATTGAATTAAAAATATGTCCTCTGATTATACTTCTTATTCTTCATGAACGAAAATAATAATGTTCAAAACATACAAAATATTATAAAATATACCTAATCGATAATTACAATTTAAAACAATTTATTACATATGAGTGATACATTTGAGTCCCGCTTCAGTCGATTCTCATGAAACAAAATGGCTGAAAGTATCGAGTCTTCTGTTGCTGTGTCGACATCTTCCTGTCAAAAGCGACAGTAATTGTGGCGAGAATGGCGGAAGGATATTGCATCTACAACGTACGTCGGTGTCCATAACCAATTAAAAGCGAGCAAGTCTCATGGTTTTGTTTTGACGAGGATTACCTTAAGAGCGGATAGGAAAAATTATTTCATTGATTGGTCATGTCCCCTTAAGGCCCGAGAGAGGTAGAGCAACTAAAATGGCCTACAAAGGGAGAGGTTAAACTAAGGAAATTATAACTAACTAACTCACTGGCATTATCGAACCCGTAGGTTCATGGCCGCACGGACATAAGCTCTCCATACATCCCTATCTTGAGCCAAAGTTTTCCAATAATTCCTCAAATCATAGTTAGTGTTATTCTCCCACCTCATTCTTGGTCTACCAACTGGGCGTTTTCCCTCTGGTTTTCCTACAAGAAGCTTCCATGCACACCTTTCATTCCCCATTCGTGCCACATGTCCTGCCCATCGCAGTCTACGAGACTTAACTCTTCTCATTATATCTGGCTTCCTATAAAGACCATGTAATTCACTATTATGCAGTCTTCTCCATTCACCTGTCTGTTCATCTCTCTTTGGTCCAAAAATTTTCCTAAGAACTTTATTCTCAAATACTTGTAATCTCATTTCCTCCTTTAAAGTAAGAGCCCATGTTTCGCATCCATTTAATATAACTGGTAGAATAATAGTTTTATATATTTTCAGTTTAACGTTTTTAGAAAAGAGCTGGGAAGTCAAAAGTATCTGTAATGCATAATAGCACGCATTTCCAGAATTGATCCTATGTTTAATTTCCTTGTACATCTCATTCCTGTTTGTGATTATTGTTCCTAGGTATTTGAATTCAGCCACTTCCTCAAAACTTCCCTCATTTGTCATTAGCTGTCCATTTCCAATAGATAATGTATTTGTATATGTGACCATATATTTAGTTTTATTGATATTTACTTCCAGTCCCAATTTCTTAGTGTTATTCAAACTAATGAAATGATAGACAATAAAATGCATTATAGAAATATTACTCCTAATTATAATCTATATCTTCCCCGTTTCCAGTTGCAAAACATATTTATAAGAACTTTTAATTAAGCTAAAAAACATGTTGAATACAATAAGCTAGTTTCGCATTTCTTTATTGCAAATTCAGATAACGAATGGGAAGAAGCAGAATGAAGTCAGGTATTAAGAATTCAGATGGAGAGTTGAGATTAGAAATCCGTACATTCCTAGCACATGGTGTAACATCTCATTGCTCATTACCTGTTTCTTTATTTTTTTGTTGTAAGTTTCTGCAGTAATGCGACATTATAAACATTCAGGGCGTTGGTTTCCGTCCGACTGCATGCAAGGTTAAACCCTTTGCAAAGATAAAGTATGTGATACTGAAAAATGATAAATCTATATACTCCTTATAATGAATACAAATGAACACCGTTTGGAAGCGCTTCAGCTCTTAATTTGAGGAATGGTACATGGCCTTCTTGATGGCATATACTGGTGATTTTCAAGGTGTGGCCTGGGCATTAGTAACGCACGATTCATTAGGTGCGTATGTTTATTTCATGCACTGTTTTAAAACAATGTTACAAGTTTTTATCACCTTCTTAGGATAATGAATTACAACAAAAATATACTGGCTAAATGAATCAACGTAATATTGAATTTAATGTAACACTCAAGCTATTCGCTAAATATTTAACCCTGTCCTTATATCATCATTCTTTATCCAATCCAATCTTGTGCAGTCCCGCGCCGTAGCCTAATGATTAAGGCAAGAAGCCTTGGCGTAGAGCTACGGGTTTTGCGCTGGTTCGAGTCCCTATGGGGGAAGAACTTTTCACATGGAATTTCAGCCAGTATGGGACCGGTGCTCACCCAGCATCGTGAGGCATTTGGATAGCTACAATAAATTGCGAATCCAGGTTGCTGTAACGGCTGGTGAACCCGACATGCTGTCCACATGTCACCCCTACACTGGTTTATGATCGTCTACCCATGTGATTAACACATGTGGACGTGATGCCAGCAGCCGGTTGGTAGCCCAAGGGCCTTCTAGGCCTGTCGCGCTTGGGGAAAAAATCCTTGTGCAGCCTTTTGTTCTTTTAAGGAAGTTCATTTCTAAGCTTTGTATTCTACTTTGTAATTTTTTGGTCATTACCCAAGTTGCGCTGCCATAAAGTAGTGGAGGAACTGCCAATGTTTTATAAAATTGCAATCATATATCTCTTCTAATTTTGTTCTTTAATGTTTTATGTATAATTCCGCAAATCAATAATTGAAATTTCGTCAGTTTCATATATTTATGTCTCATTCAGTTGCATGCAATAAGTAATATAACTAAGGATAAAATGTTTGCCTGAATAGGGATTGGAAGCCAAGATAACCAGCTCTAGGAGACAACACCAATATTAAAGACAAGACACACATTCATACTAAATAAGGCTAATTAGATTTTTATGCTCAGTTGGTTTCGAGGACCATTTAGGCCTGAATGTTCCTTGAGATATGTCTTAAGGTGAGGAAAACACCGAAAAAATATTACCCAGGTAACTTGTCCCGATCGAGGATCGAACCCGGACCCGCTGCATACAAAGCGACGTTATCCCGATATCGTAGCGGTGGATATAATTATGATATATTCCAATATAATTTTAACCCTAAAACAAAACTTTATTAATGATAGTGGATAATATTGAAACATACAATTTCGAATGGGTAAAGTATCAAATATGATATGTAAGAGTAGTCATTGACAAATAAAGTTTAAATCATTCATCCCTCGGAAAAACACTGGCCCAAACAAGATAGGTTCCTCCCTTTTAGGCTTAGCCTATCCAAAAAAAATGTCTATTATAGCTATTAGATGTCCACCGCTATGGTCTCCAGGTAGCGTGCTGCCTTGTCACGCAGCGGGCCCGGGTTCGATTCCCGGTCGGGACAGGCTCCTGGGTGAGGATTTAATCGGGGTTTTTCCTCGCCTATAAGACAAACGTCAGGAAGCTTAGGGCCCAACGGTCCCCGAAAAACATCCGGCCATCATCATTCTTATCATTATCATCATCATCCTTCACCGGTGTGGAAAGCAACAGGAAGCTACCACACGTATAATTCCCTATAGTCTGTGAGGGCTAACTTGTCTAGAATATTTTAGAAAGAGAATGAGAGTACTCACCATCTTCTTTCTCGCTCATACACATATCTCTTCACGGTGACAACGGTAGGGGGAGTACTCCCTGCAGTGAACATAGATCAGTGGTGGCATTCCCTTCTTCTAAAGACTAATTTTACACTAATACACAAACTACAAACGAACTCTGAAACACTCGCCACTGACAAAAATTACGTGGACAAAAATTACGTGAACAAAAGTGACTGGGCGAAAGTAGGGGTGGAGTTTTTCTAGCATTCCTAAGTAATTTTACAAGGGTAGCCCATTAAAGTACACATGTCACTCAGATGTCTAGCGAAGGGTGGAAGAACAATTCTCTAGACAAGGATAGCAGAAATCCTTCCAACTTACAACTTTTACACTATAGTAAAGCAGCAAAGCATAGCGTGGAAATACTATGATTGCAGTGAAAGACCTGTCCTCGGGTAGAATTACTGTGGATGGATGGATGGATGGATAGCTATTAGAATGAAGAATTGACTAATCTTGTTATTACCATAAAGAATAGCATCCACTAAGAAAATTAAAAAAAAAATTGAAAAAAAAATACTTGTCTAGTTTTTACCGGGGATATGTGAATTTTACTTTAAAGGCATGATTTCGAGTAATATTAGGAACACCAAGATCATAGTGAGGTTATATTAAGTTCTTACAATGGGGCTTTTGAGTCTGGACTTATCATTCTTTATAAAGAAAATCGAGCAAAACCTTTGGCAGTAAATATCGCGATATTTTGTTGAATAGTATCTTTAGGTCAATCTTCTGCAAGATAATAATAGTATCAGTTCCAACACAGCAAGAGAGCAAACAGACAAAATACGGGCGGTAACTTGAAGTATAATTGTTCTACTCTATAATACCTAATGGCTAAAACAAGCTTGTTTCCTTTATAAATTCTCCCACGTTGAATGCGTTAATGGCATTGAAATGACCGGATGAAATATTTGGGCAAAACGTGGGTGTCATAATTGGATTTGCCTTCTTAAAACTTAGTGTTCAGTGTACGATATGCTAATACTGTATTTCTATGTTACAATCCTAATACAAAGTACTGGTTGTAAGAATCAAGGTTAAGGATATATAAATGGAATTTTAACATTGAATATGATGTAGTGATTGAGTTTGCGTAGGAAAATTCACTTGCTTAAGTTGTCTTGTAACAAGGATATCCACAAGTGTAATGTTTCCTTTTCTGCAAGGAAACTGAATGTATGAAAAAAAAAATGGGTTCATTATTCACGAGAAGACTAGCGGGGACTGAAAGAGGACTAGGCATTTAATATCAAATTAACAACTGCATCTATATGTATACCTATTGAGGAAAGCATGGATAGTAACATCACTATTATAGAAAGGAACCCCATGTCATGTTTTGTACTCACTAGTTGCAGTCTTGCAGTAAATGCGGGATTGTTGAGATGTATGTGGAGTGTATTTATGCTTTCTCTTACTTACTTACTTACTTACTTACTTACTTACTTACTTACTTACTCACTGGCACTTCGAACCCGTAGGTTCATGGCCGCGCGGACATAAGCTCTCCATACATCCCTATCTTGAGCTAATGCTTTCCAATCATTCCCTGTATAGTCTACTTCCCTCAAATCTTTCTCTAAAAAATTAAAATAATTAATATAGTAACTGTTCCACAAAAGTTAATTTCTTTACTTTACGTTGAAGATAGTTTGGATATAAAACCGCTAGGAAGACCCACACCGGATCTGAATATAATACAGACAGTTCAATACAAAAACAGACATTTTGCACGAATTTTCAGGAGTGGGAATATGTCCCAGTAATAAAAGCGTAACTAGATGTGTGATTCTGTAATATTATAATGATACTGTGAAAAAAATGAATGCCTGAACCAGGAATCGAACCGCGGATCTCTAGTTCTCCGTACTAGTGTGCAGCCCACTACACCATTCTAGACTTGGCACAAACATTAACCTTTCTTTCCACATATACAAATATATAATTCTCGTTTCGTCCGCTGCCAGGTAGGTGTCACTACCATCGCCAACGGCCGGCTTCGTTTAGAAATATCTATATTTAAGGATTTACACCACCACTTTTATAAGCAGTAAACGATGTTATTTAACATTTTGCAATACTGTTATTTTAACACAGTTCCAATAATGGATCATATTATAATATTATAATGATATTTTGAAAATATTCTGCAATGACAAAGTATTTTATAATTTTTTCTCTTGCAATTTATTTACTAGAGAAAATCTGTGGACACATACTGTCGAGTGAAATATTAACGTATCTTGCAGAGAGAGAAAAAAAAAAACGAAACTTCAAAACAACATATTCAAATATATATGCAGTCAATATGCCCATTTCACCAATTAATGTATTAAAATGGTCAACAAGCTTCTACAGCCAAGCTGTCATTCTCAACACCAATATCTGGTCTTGAGAATGACAGCTTTGCTGTAGAAACTTGTTGACCATTTTAATACATTAATTGGTGAAATGGGCATATTGACTGCATATATATTTTAATATTTTATCACCAAGAAGATCACTTGTGTATTAAAAACATATTCAAAATTGTTTTTAATCTAGCATTTTTGTTGTTGTTACGAATATAACTCAAGAGTGACAGAAAGTACAGAAGCATCATCATCATCATCACTCCAGGGATTAGGCAATTGCCCGTTCCGACTTCATATTGCGTCAGCCCATCGTCTTCTAGGTCTTCCAACATCACGCCTTTCTCTTGCTTGATAATTTCTGGCTAACAATGGATATCTCTCCTTACTCATTCCATCCATGTGATCAATCCATTTCTGTCTGTAATTGTGACTTTATCCAATAAAGGCTGTACTTTCAATTCTTCTCTTATATCCTCATATCCGGCTGATTTCCATGAAGCTTCTCAGTAAGATAAATGTCTCCTGGAAGCGTTACGAGCGCTTCGCAGGACAAGGATGGTGGAAGGGCTGCTTCCTCTGAGCCTCCAAACATGCTCCTCTGGGTATCCACCCCCAAGAGAGGGCTGCTTCTTCCGCTCTTCAAGCCCTACAAGTTTAGCTGTGCTATTCCTTGTCGCCCTGTTGACCGTTGAAGACTTGACGAAGATGTGGCCGCCCAATATGGATACAGACACCATTCCTTCGTTGTGAGCTATACTTAGTTCCCCTCGCCTCTTACCACCAGCAAGATTAACCTAGGTCAATCTTCCCCAGTAGAGTCGTCTGGTTCATCGGGTACTAAGCCCCCCCCACCACGTCAAGGTGATAGCTCCTGGGGGGGGGAGACAGAAGCATAATGAACAAATTAAAGCAGAACAAGTTGTATTTTAAACATCATCATCGTCACCACGAACTTGTTTAAGTTTATGTCGTTTGAGCCTATTCCTATGAGAACTCAAATCTCTTGGTCAACCCATCTTATTGTTGGTCTTTCTCTATCTCGAAGTCCTTTTGCTTGATACTGCAAAGCTAATTTAGAAAAGTAAGATGAGTCCATTGTTTGGACATGTAACTAATTGCTTTTGAACTTTTAACTTATCGAGTACATCTGTGTTTCTTTCCTTGTCCAGTTTTGTCAAACCTAGACGTAAAAATCTCATCTGTGCCGCTAACAACTTTTATTTGATTTTAGAATTTTGTATCCAATTTTCACTGCCATATTTCAGTCCTGATTTTGCAGTTACATTGTGTAAATTCAATTTGGTTGTGGTTGACATTTGTTTACCAATCATTTTAAATATGTAGAAATTTAATGATAAATAGGGCAATGATTTTAATGCATTAAAGTTAAGATTGTAACACAGATATTATATATTATCCAATTGTTTATGTGTGAAACCAAGACAAAATACAGTCAGAAGTCTAACTAAATTATTCAACTGTTTGTGTGTGAAACCAAGACAAAATACAATCAGAAGTCTAATTTCTCATTATATTATTCAACTGTTTGTGTGTGAAACCAAGACAAAATACAGTCAGAAGTCTAATTTCTCATCAACTGCTTGTGTGTAAAACCAGACAGAATACAGTCAGAAGTCTAACTTCTCATTATATTATTCAGCTAGACAAAAGACAGAAGTCTTACTCCTAATTATACTGTATTACAATATTAACTTTTACTGCATTAAAATCCTTGCCCTAATGTAATATGTTACATTTATTTTGTTTTAAGCGCAACTGTCATTTTTTAATTTCTCGAGCTGCGATTGCCAGAGGGCCTATCATGAATATGATGTTGACTATGATAAATATATAAAGTTTCGAATTGTTATAAAGAAATGTTACACACATTTAAAGGGTCGAATCTTTGAACGCATTATACCTTAAAAGGCGTTCTCGACTGAGAAAGTTTTATCCTAATACGATTTTGCTTACTCGGAAATCTATTCATGCGATAATAATTGTTGAAAATCGTAAGCTACCTGACGAGGTAACTTAAGATTATAGCTTAAGATAGAAACTTATCGTGAGAATCCCGAAGGAAACCGATGGTAACCGATGTAGTTTGAAACCTTGCCGCTTTTTCCAAGATGTCGGACCTTGAAGACTTCGATCACGTTTTCGGTATACGCGGAGAAGAGGAATTTGATAGAGTCTACCAAAGAATTCAACTGGAAGAACAGGAGAATCGGCGTAATATTGCGCGACGCAGCCGTCGTTGTATACGGTATTATTTGCGGGACGCAAGCGTAAATTCGTTCCTCTATAGCAGACGAAAATAACGGAAGTGGTTTTATCGCTGAGAATTCTGGGTAATTTCTTGCCAATATTACGAAAACGACGACTTTCATGCATGACCAGTTTGTGGGTAGCTAATTCGATCTTTGCACTTGCTCACGGTGAGTCAGCTCACAGTGATTGGAAGTAATTTGAGTAGAGACTAATGTATTTGCATGCGGCCCTTAGACTTTCCTACGTTGCTTTTCTACTTATAAAAATGCACTATGTTTATTACTAGCTTAAAGGTTTTCCCACATAGCCTATGATAAATGTACTATTTTTCTAAGTAGAGAGGTTGCAAGATCAAGACACACAACTGTTAGTATTGAAATTAAACCAGTAACCTTTAATAGTTAACAATAAAACAGATAGAATCGATGGGAAAAAAAAGTAAAGTTATTTGAGTTTGAGCAGTACCGGTCCCATAAATCTTAAATGCAGACACTAATCTCTTAGCATGAGGGAGTAATACAACTTGTACATTGCAAGTTACTTAAAATTCACAGTGCATTGTCCAGATGGGGAGAAGGTCAAGAGTTGTATTTTAGGACAGCTGTGCTTTAAATTCTTCCTAATGTACATGCTTGCTATTATTCATGAATAATGATATGGTACCAATGCCATTACAAATTATAATTAATATTATTAGTAGCAGTAATAGCAGCAGCAGTACAGGTGGTGTGGTGATGTTGGTAGTACTGCCATTATACAGGATCTATTTTTACACGCTTTGTATTAGCTTGACCTGTATCTGTCTATCTGTGTAACGGAATCTTTGAACACGATTTTCACCCACTTAAAAACATTGGATCGACTTGAAATGTTGTATACTTGTAAAGGACCAGTGACAATACAATAATTTCATCAGGACTTACCGACTTTTTAGTCCATCGTTGTAAGAGCTCAATTGGTAGAGCGGTGGACTGTAGTGATATATAATTTCAGTAATCCATAGGTCGCTGGTTCAAATCCGGCACGGAGGATTTTTTTAGAAGAGTATTAAGCATTTAAATTTTCATGGGATTCCGGTTTATGACAATCAATTAAACTAAAAATAATAAAAATAATAATAGTTTAAAAAACTAAAACAACACACTTTATTAGAAAACCAAACTAAAAAATAAAAATTAATAATAGTTTAAAAAACTAAAACAACACACTTTATTAGAAAACCGAACTAAAAATGAAAAATTATTTTAATTTCCAACACGCTTGGGATAAAATTAAAGTGGTCAACAAAGAAATCATCTCCAACACATCTAGAATAAAAGTAGAGTTATCTAGAAAAAAAAATTACCATCAAAAGCGTGGGGTGCTTTTTATTGTTTTTACGTTTTCTTCTTAGAGTCTTTACTTTTACCAATATATGTTTATTATGAAATATATAATTGATATAGAGCACCCCATGCGTTTGATGGGGGAAAAAAAAATTGTGCATAACTCTAGTTTTATTCTATATGCGTTGGAGATGATTTATTGTTGACCACTTTAATTTTATCCCAAGCGTGTTGTTTTAGTTTTTTTAACTATTATTTATTTAAATTTATTCACATGTTCTACTAATATAGTGAGTACAGTAGTTACAATTTACCAAGATGAGTCGAATTTCCCTATTGTTCGTTTTGACACGAAATTCAGATGATGATTAACTCACTGGCACTATCGAGCCCGTAGGTCCATGGCCGCGCGGACATAAGCTATCAATACATCCCTATTCAGAGCTAATATTTTCCAATCAGCTCCTACATAATCTACGTCCCTCAAACCATGATTAATGTTATTTTCCCACCACATTCTTGGTCTACCAACTGATCGTTTTCCCTCTGGTTTTCCTACGAGCTACTGTTTCATTCCCCATTCGTGTCATATGTCCTGCCCAACGCAGTCAACGAGACTTAACTATTCTTATAAATCTAGTTTCCTATAAAGATCATTTAGTTCACTGGTTTGTAGCCTTCTCCGCTCGCGTGTCTGTTCATCTCTCATTGGCTCAAATTTGTTCCTAAGAACTTATTCTCAAATACTTGTAATATCTTTTCCTCCCTTAAAGTAAGAGTCCATGTTTCGCATCCATATAATTTAACTGGAAGATTAACAGTTTAATATATTTTCAGGTTTAACTTTTTTTAGAGAACTCAGAAGATGATTAGTTGATTAATTTTGGTTTTTTTTTGTAATCTATCAGAACCTACGTCATGACCCTGTGTAAACGATAAACTACACGACTAACATACTGTATCAACAATGCATTTCTCTATATTAAGTCACCGGAAACCGTGGGTTTCTTATATATAAAAATACTCACCCAATATCGCTCCTTAATCTGTGAAAATTTGTCAGTAAAATTCTGTTCCACACTCTCTGTGTGTGTGTGTATTTGTATATATATATATATATATATATATATATATATATATATAAAGTTCTTCTCATAATCCTAGGCTTAGAGCCTGTTGGCGAGCGAGATTTTTCATCTTTGTTGTTATCTTCCTGATGACCCTCTGCCGGTTGGAATATTAATTCGAACGATTTTTGATAACTTGCCGTCATTCATTCTTGAGGCATGGTTTTCCCATTCTTATCGCCTTCTTAAAACCCATCCATTATTATTGGATAAATTTCCATTTATTCCCGAATGCATATTCATTTCTGATACCATCATATCGTGTTTTTCTTATTTTGCTAAACATAATTTTTTTTGTTTTACATTTACTTTAGGTATATATTTAATTAAAAAATTAACGGCTTGTTAATACTGAATCGATAGTATGAAGTCGAATAAGTTTTCAAAACACAAAATAAATAACTGTACCACTGAGGGTATGACCCATTGCAGATTATGTTATAAACTATTCTTTAGAATTTCACATAACTTATACAATTAACTTATCTATAATTTCATATGAGTTCAAATATAAAACTTCCTTTTCCTACTTGAACCGGGACATTTTGGGGAGAGATTGGAAATCTCAATATAGAAAGCATATAAATATCACAGTATTAATAAAATATAAAAAATCAACTAAATTGGTATAAAAATTCACAAGAATAAAATATATAATACTTTAGCATTACCTTACCTTTTATACGGAAGTGAGATTTGGACATTAAGAAAAAGAGACAGGAGCAGAATCAAAGCACCGGAAATGAAATTTCTTAGAAAGACAGCAGGATACACTCTTTTAGATCGAAAAAAGAATGAAACAAGTTTAGAACAATTAGAAGTAGAATCAGTAGAAGAAAAACTCAACAGATATAAATTAAACTGGCTAGACCATGTAAAAGAATGGATAATTCAAGAATCCCAAAAATGATGATGCAATATAAACCCAAAGGACAGGAAGATCTTTTAAAAGACTGTTAGATGGGGCCTGAACAGGTCCACAAATGCCTAATTCGTGACGGATGATGATGATGACGACGATTAAAAATCACTAAAATAGTACTACAATAAATAACAAATTTACGATATGTTTACAATATTTATAAGCAATGATCATCCGTATGTTTTATGAAAGTGATAATTAAGTGTATTTAGAATGTGACTTATCCCTATGTTAAAAGCAGGTCTAAAGCTATCTATAGAAATTATTACCCTAGAAGAAGATCTTTATATTCCCAAACATGGATTAATAAACTCATACAATTCCTGTAAAGTATCATACTTGTTCTGCCCCATAATGGAGTTATTACTAATTTTATTGCCTACAAAAGCGATTCAAATGATTTATTTAAACGTGTAATAGGAATTTGTTTGGTTAATAAACAGTTTGTAGGTATGTTTATGCTTGATGTTGCACAACTTTAAAAATATGTAAAGCGCGTCTATTAAAGTTATTTCATGCTCGTTACACTTGATGTTTCCACATTGTTTGTTACAATTTCGTAGAAAGTAAAATTAACTTTAGTACGTGTAATAATACAGGAGATAACAATGCACGGTTAGAACACCGACATTGGTGAGAGATTATAAAATTATATTGATGCTTTGTCAGATATCAATGAAATTCTGTACACATACTTAAAGAAACAATCACAGTATTTCTTTCTCACATTAGTGTAAGCTAATTTATGTATTTCAATTACTTTGTTGTTATAATAACACTGGTCAACATGATTTTTGTCTCATGAGTATAGTTGTACTTAATGCTGTTTTTTTTCGTGTTTTCAAATATGTATTCGGAATTTCTCCATCACCCACAGGTTTTTTTATTTCAATTTCAATTAATGGATTTAAATAATTATTTTTAATAAACTTTTTTCGTCCTTTTGTCCATTGTAAAATAAAATCAAATGAGCTAACTCAGGAGATTTCAGCTATGGGCAAGAGATATCAAGACAAATGGATTCCTAATATCCTGGCCGATTATTGTTGGACCATCAAGAGGGATGCTCCACAGGCGAAATATAGCAGAAAATCGTCATTTCTTACTTTCTAGGCGAGTCCGAAAGTTCGAATATTGTTTAGTTACGGATGTAGAAAATATTAAAGTGTTTGAAATTATAAGTGCCTGTCTCTCGGAAACCTTGCGTGATGGAGAAAAACCGATATCATATTTGAATTCAGGAGAAAATACTACCAGAATCACATTTTTCTGAAACAAAAAAAAAATTTGTTGCTCAGTGTAATTAATTAATTACGTAATGAACACAAGATTCGAAAAATGGATAGAAATTTTAAAACAATCCAATAACGTCAAGATCTACAGTGATATTCAGAGACAGACATGTGCAGACATTTGCTGCATGGTCTAGGACTGGACACTTGTTGCAGAGACTTACACTGTTACACCGCTTTAAGTTGTCAGAATCACAGAGTAAAAAGCGTTAAAAAAGAAGATATTAGAGCACATCCTACTTTACTGTAAAAAAATCATAAACTTCAGAAAATAATAAAAAAACACTCACTCCAGGAAATTCTCACCAATCTCAAGTTCTAGAAGATTAAATTATTGATCCCCGTGAACATCTTGTATTCACTTTGTAGCTGGACATGTGTTCTAAGACATGAGAAGTAAGGAATTATCAATTCAATTCAAATTACTTAACAATTGGCTAAAAAAAAGTTAAGCTTACCGATCAGACTATAGCAAATTTTTCTTAAAGGTATTTATTCTTGTGTTTGCCCATGGCCTGGAATTTAGGTTAAGTTTAGGTTAATGACTCTTTTGTTGCTTCATTATTATTTATCAGTTATCACTGATCACTTCATCGGGATAACGTAACTCCGTCTTCCAGGTGCCCCAAACTAAGAAATGGAATACTACAATTCTGCAAAAACCAGGGGAGAAAGCTAAATGCCATAAAAGACAACCTGGTGACATTGGGCAATGTATATATGTCCCGCTGTGGTCTCGAGGCAGCGTGCTGCCTTATCGCGCAGCGGGCCCGGGTTCGATCCCCGGTCGGGACAGCTACCTGGGTGATTTTTTCGGGTTTTTTCCTCACTGTTAGACAAATGTCAGGACGCTAAGGCCAACGGTCCCCGAAAATCATCCAGCCATCATCAGCATCATCATCATCATCCTTCACCTATGTGGAAAGCAACGGGAAGCTATCACACCTATAATTCCTAGTAAAGCTGCAAAACATAGCATAAAAATGCTATGATTACAGTGAAGACCTGCCCTCGGGCAGAATTACAATGGATGGATGGATATATATATATATATATATATATATATATATATATATATATATATAAAGTCAAAATACTTATGTATGCTAGCCCATCCGGATGCTAGCCTCACATGCAAATGTGCCATTTACAGATGTGGGATGAAATATGGTCAATTTGTCGGGTCCTACAGTCATTATAACTGATATTCTTATCCTGAAGCTGCTATTTATTTAGATATCCAAATTCTCATGTATTTCGACCGAAACCTCATGAGAAAATTTATTATCTCATGGGGATCCGAACCAGCGCTTGTGTCATAGCTCTGTGACAAGGCATTGATGCATTAGACTGCTCGGCTACGACGCCAGACTCAGATGTTTACAGCTGAAACCAGGGTTTTGAATTAATTTATACATTTGCTATCCTTGTATTATGCATAATTTTATTTTATATTATGTCCCATTTCATATAATAACATACATACAATCATAGGGAGAGATGTTTCAATAGTTGGATGACTTTATCGTATCATTTGTAACATTAATAATGTATTGTGTTACTACATAAAGTGTCATGTACTCTGGTATCTATAATGGTAAGATTTTACCTTTCTTGGAGAATTGCTGTAGATGACCGAAGGAATATTTCAGGAAAGCGAACATTCTTGTGTATTATTTCGGTGAGTACTCATCAGAACTACAATATTCAAGATGTTTGTTGTATATGTTGCATTCGTCTTTCGTGTTCACATCGCTGTCTGTGGTGAACTAGACACCATTTTTGAAACGTTACAAGACTCATTCGTGTACATGACACTACGATATAGTACTTTTGATATAAAGGAGCATCTATTGCACAATTCCCTAGCTCTTTCTACTCTTCTATGCGGTTGCGAATCTTCAACCACTAAAACAACATACACTTCAACATTGAGAGTATCAGTAATAATAATAATAATAATAATAATAATAATAATAATAATAATAATAATAATAATAATATATAAAACAATTATTCTACCAGTTATATTATATGGGTGCGAAACATGGACTCTTACTTTAAGGGAGGAAAGGAGATTACAAGTATTTGAGAATAAAGTACTTAGGAAAATTTTTGGACCAAACAGACAGGTGAATGGAGAAGACTACATAACAATGAACTACATGGTCTTTATAGGAAGCCATATATAATAAGAACAGTTAAGTCTCGTACACTGCGATGGGCAGGACATGTTGCACGTATGGGGAATGAAAGACGTGCCTGGAAACTTCTTGTAGGAAAGCCAGAAGGAAAACGCCCAGTTGGTAGACCAAGAATGAGGTGGGAGAACAACATTAACTATGATTTGAGGGAAATAGATTATACAGGGTATGATTGGAAAGAATTAGCTCAGGATAGGGATGTATGGAGAGCTTATGTCCGTGCGGCCATGAACCTACGGGTTCGATAGTGCCAGTGAGTAAGTATAATAATAATAATCTCAACTCTGGCGACAAATCACTTAGGGTTGAAGAAGAAACACTGTATTGTGGAATATTCCTAAATAATAATAACAAAGATAATAATAATAATAATAATAATAATAATAATAATAATAATAGCTATATTTTACTGGCAGAGTTAAGGCCTCAAGGCCTTGTCTACCACCCAACCAGTTTAAAAAAGATACAAAAATGATCTTACATCTAATTACAATAAAAATAAATATTACATAGTATATCTTAGGGTAACAGAGTGGAACCCTTGATAGAGGTCCACTCCAGGGAGTAGGCGCCCCTGCCCTTTTGTAAGCTCCAGGTCCCACTCGCCCAGTGGGTAGTACCTGGGTAGGGCCCCGTCCACAGGGTTACGTGGGGAGAAGAGAAGTCCCCAAAGCCGTAGTGAAGGCAACTTCTCTAGGAGACGAACACTCCGAAATTCCAGTTCCCTGCCCTCCAGGAAGAGGGGTTTGGCTAGAGGCTGGTAACCTCTACTAGTAAAAAATAACTTATAAACTTCAACAGAAGAAAAGCCGGATTGATACATATAGACAAAAATGGAAGCAACACATAGACAGAATGAATGAAGATAGATATCCAAAACAAATAACAAAATACAAACCTAAAGGCACCCGAGATGTGGGCAGACCTAGAAAGAGATGGGCTGAAGTCGGAACGGGTCAACAGACCTAATCCATGAATGCAGATGATGATGATGACATAGTATATCTACAATATAATTATTATTTACAAAATATTTTGATTTAATCTAGACTTAACGAATGAAATATAATACGTACAAGATAAAAAAAAGAGAATAACTCTTAATGGCATACAATAAATTTAACTATCGAGAAAAAATAATTATTTAACAACAGGTAACTGTATAAGCGTGACTTAAAAGTGCCAAGTGTGCGGCAACCCCTGATATCTTGAGGGAGGAAATTTCAGGAGCGGGCAGAGGTACTGTGAAAGAAAGAGGAGGTGTTATGAAGAGGGATTGTTAACATGAATGGGAAAGGAGCCTGTTATATATCTGGCTAGACCATACAATTAACACAGAAATAGAAGAAGTGAAAATAACTCCAGTTTTCACAAAAGTAGAAAAGTATAAATAAACTTGCAGACAGAAGTATTCTGAAAACTATAAACCAATAGGAAAACTACGACGAGAACACCTTTGGAGGGTCTTCTTGACGTAATCTTCAGTGAGAGTGGAACAGGCCAACAAAGTGTCTTAATTCCAGTACAGTCACATGATGGTGGCTATAATGATCAAGACATCTAGAGCAGAGGTGTCCAAACAAAACAAAACAGAACTCTTACATCTTGCTTCCCCGTCTATCGCTAATCGCCAATGCCTTCCCCCTAACGAGTGACGTAGCCACCTACTCGACCGTACAGTTATCTCTGCTACTAGATCTGATTAAAACTACGGAAAGGGCTTTTGTAGACTAAAAGTTAAGATGGCAACACCGATTAGTTATGATATCTTTGTAAATGGAACATAATCTGTTTTCTAAAACAAAAGTTTCATCTGAAGGCTAGTATAGAGGCAGTATTGTTAGATCCTACAGAAAACATTGATGATTTTTAAAGACTAGAAAAGAAACTATTTTGAAGTTTTACAAAGTATTGGCAGTTCCATCTCTTTTATATGGATGTGAAACCTGGACATTAACAAAGGCAGATAGTAAACAAATAAAGGCTGCTGAAATGAAGATGTTGAGAGCAATAGCAGGATACCAAAGGACCGATAAAAAGAAAAACGAATATATAAGAACAGAACTTAATATATTTAATCTCTGTGAAAGAATAACATATTACCAAAATGCTTATCTTCAGCACGTATTACGAATCAATGAACAGCGCATACCAAGAAGAATGTATAATTATAAACCAAAAGGGAGAAGAACGTTGGGAAGACCATTGGAGAGATGGAAGGACTAATTCGACCTATAATGAGATCGGAATAGGCCATTGGGCCTAATCCTTGTTGTTGTTGATGATGATGATGATGATTTTTAAAGTTGTATTTATATAAAAAGTAACGTGGAAACTTCTTGTAGGAAAATCAGAGTTAAAACTCCTAGTTGGTAGACCAAAACTGTTGTAGGAGAATTACATTAGCCATGATTTTAGGGAAATAGATTATACAGGAGATGATTGGTAAACATTAACTCAGGATAGAAAGGTATAGAAAGCTTATATCCGCGCAGTCATGAGCCTATAGGTTCGGTAGTGTTAATGAGAAGTTAATAAGTAGGGGCCCACGTTGATAAAACCAGCTATCTACAGTCACCCTATACTGACTATTATTATTATTATTATTATTATTATATTATTATTATTATTATTATTATTATTAAGAGCCCCACCACCATCTCCCTGGGTTTCCTCGGACTTAATGCCCATATCCCCAGGTCTGCCCTTGTCCCTAATTACTCTCTGCTGTTTTTTTTGTTCATTTTTCTGGATACAAGTTTCGGGTATTTGTTCTTAATACTACTTTATATATATATATATATATATATATATATATATGTTTACATATTAATCCCTAACTTAAGTCTTAAATCTACTATCTAATCTACTAATATTTACATGGAGTTGTTTAACCTAAGTTCTAAAACTATTACTTAATTTACTAACTTACTAACTTATTGCTAGATTACATCTAATCCCTTCTTCTTGGCGTTGAGTAAGGACCCATCCGATGAACTTTCTCACTGCTTGATAGGGGCCTATGGCTGTTTTTCTGTCCAAAACCGTAGAGGAAGCGGCCACTTCATATCTCCGTTTACTGACTTGACAATCGTCGACCTCTGTAATTAACCTATGTGGATTAGAGACCAACAACTGACTGGTAGCTCAAGAGTCTACTAGTCCTGTCGCGCCATGGAATGAAAATATTATTTTTTACCAGAATACATTTGTCTTGAAAATGTCTCCTAATTTTATACCGTAAAATGGGGCTATTTTGACATATTTTTGAAGGTTTTTGAGTCTAACTCGTATGATTTATGCCGAAAAAATTTTAATGTATGATTTATTGTACCAATTGAACCTTAGACTACAAATCCCATTTGGTACTGTTCTCCTCAAATAAAAAAAACTTAGTAGGACAACAATGAGTTTGTTTAGGTCTGTTTTGCCCATGTGCTGGGGCTACTTTGACATCACATTTGATTTCACTATAATTCAAAGAAGACCCACTATATGTACTACTTTATCTTTTTATAAATATTTTTATTGTAAACAACCTTACTACAAATGTTTTTATAACTGTAATTTAACAAAATAAATTTAAACTTCTTTATCAATTCTGACACGCAACAAAACAAAAAAATGATATAATAATTGTAGTTAGACAATCAGGAATTAATTAGAAAACATGAATTTTTGAAACAACAGTAGAAAAAAACAGATTTTCACATCTCATCTTAACATAGTTCACATTCATATTGAGAATTGTTCGATCCTCTGTTACACATACTGCAGACCCAGAGCTTGCATCTTACACAACAAATCCAGTCCTTACCCCTGTAAAACCGAAAATAACAATTTTATTCTTGCTGGGAATTCATTGTTGTTGAAAGTGACACAGATGTGTCTCCAACAATTAACATCCTCTTTTAAAACAACTTAATTATTCGTGCGCCTTCAAGGAAATGTCTACACCATTGAATTGTTGTCAAAATAACCCAAAACACGCAATAAATTTAAAATGTCGAAGACGCCCTAATTTTGTCAAAGTAGCCCCTCGAGTCAAAGTAACCCCGTTTTACGGTATATTTTGTTCCCTCCCCCCTTTGATTAAAACTTTGTAATATAATATTATATATGTATTATTTCCGCACTCGAGCACTTGCTCATTCGGGTGTGAATACTGTATACATTTATTTGTGAATATAATTTATTCTTATTCTTATTATTATGTAATGTCCCTTGAAAGTAAGGTCTAGTCTACACCTGAAATAAAAATCACAACTTGGTGAGTGTGGGTGTATTATCTATTAAAATTCTATCTAAATAATGTTGACAGTTTCTGTTAAGCTTACGGATATAAATGATACGATTAAATCACATTACCTTATATGGTGAGAGATTTCAGAGAATAAAAGAACAGGTCATGCACTTGATCATTTGTTACAATGAATTGTAGTACCAAGTTACAATTACAGCTAGGTCTGAAAAGGAAGACAAATTTCTTATGTCGGTTTTAGTAATAATTCTTATCAGGCACGCGTCATTCTAGATTGTAAAAATGTTTTAACAGGTTATTAATGAGTAAAATTTGATATCAACACTGTCAAGCAATTGTGCTTTGCCTGGAGAAACACTTCACTTTATTTCTTCCTAGATGCTCGTCGAAGCGTGACTCAAAACGATTCGTTGTCACATTTAAAATTTTGTAACTTAACTAATTCACAGTTGTAACTTGCTAAAAGAGCATTTATTATGAATATTTCTGACACTAACAGGTGAATAAACTTACAATTCTGGGTTATGTCACGATTGAAGAACTTTATTATTGCTTTAACTTCTAATACTTTCACCTACAGATTATTTTCTTTCTAATATCTACAACATGTACCTATGTCTACTTGAGCATCAAATTCTTATATTGTCACCTATAGAATATCATTCTATTCTATAGTGTTCTGCCTTAGGGAGGTCTTTCACTGCAATCATAGCATTTTCATGCTATGCTTTGCAGCTTTATTAGGGAATTATAGGTGCAGTAGCTTCCCGCTGCTTTCCACGCCGGTGAAATCATAAGGATGATAACGATAATGATGGCCGATGATTTTCGGGGACCGTTGGACCCTAGGTTTCCTGAAATTTGTCTTACAGGTGAGGAGTAACCTCGAAAAAAGCCTCACCCAGGAGCGTATCCCGACCGGAATCGAACTCGGGCCCGCTGCTTGACAAGGCAGTACGCTACGTCGAGACTATTGTATCTAATGTTCTTAGGAGAATTTTTGGACCAGAGAGACATGCGAATGGAGAAGACTACCTAACAGTACAGTGATCTTTATAGAAAACAAGATATAATAAGAATAGTTAAGACTCGTAGACCGCGATAGGCAGGACATGTGACACGGATGGGGAATGAAAGATGGACATGGAAGCTTCGTAGGAAAACCAAAGGGAAAATGCCCAATTAGTAGACCAAGAATGAGGTGGGATTTATTGATTTCTATATTTTTTGAAATAGTATCTGACATATTAAGCTTTCTTCTTCTACTTCTTCATTCTTAGGTCCAAAAAACCTTGGTTTCCCTCAAAACAACCTTCCGTTTAGCTTTCATTTTTCAGTCATTTCATCCCAAACTTGTTCAGCGCAGTAGCCGAGTAATTTAAAACGCCATGCCTTGTACAGAGCTTTGGGACTATCAGTGGTTGGAGTTCCAATGGGTAAAGACATTTTCTCATGGAATTTGGTGTGGGACATACCCACATAGCATCGTGAGGGAATTTGGGTAATTACAATAATTAGCGAATCCAGTAGAGAAAACCAGCTATAACTGCTGAGAAACTCGACCTGCGAATCATATGTCACCGCTGTTACTGGCTAGATAATCGTCCACATCTGTGATTAAGCCACCTTACATTTATCGACTTCATAAAACTCACAAGATTATTTTCTTCAAGTAACTCACCAATTTCCTCATTTTATCTTTTTCTCTAGTAAAATTTACATATACTGCGGCATATATAAACAAACTCCTTCGCGCGACAGGCATAGAAAGACATTGGCCTTCCACAAGGCTGCTGGCCTCGCATCTACATGTATTAATCACAGAAGTAGACGATCATCCTGCCATTGTCGGGGACATGTGGTCAACATGTAGCGTCCCCCAGCCGTTATAGCGGACTTTCTCAACTTATTGTACATACCCAAATTCCTCACGATGCTGCATAGGCACTGGTCTCGTACAGGCCGAAATTCCACGAGAAAATTTCTTCCCCATGTAGACTCGAATGAGTGCAAGTCCAGTAGCTCCTTAACCACTCGGCTGCGGCGCGGGACTGCGGGATATATAGTTACTCTTGACAATTTCAATACAATAGGTCTACCAAACATAAATCTAAATTGAAGGTCAAATAAAGGTTGGAATGTTAATTGATTTATATAACTTATACATGTAAAGTATCGGCGTTTGTCCAGTTTATTTATGATACAGTAATTTCTCTTAGTTATAAAATAAATGTAATTGTCAGTTTAATGAGGGAATTGTCAAGAATGCTGTCGGTCTATTAAAACCAATGGAGGGCATTTCCGTTCACGTGGAAGTTGTGTGAACTAGAATTCGATAGTTGTATAAAGAGTGAAAGGGTGAAATGCTCAACGAGCAGAAACAAAAATATTCTGACATTTTACTAAGTAATGTGACGGACCAGTGAATAGTCAAGAGAGCAGCTCACAACTTGAGAGTTGTTTAAACCGGATGACATATTTAAAAAACGAGTAAATCTTGATATTCACAATTACTGAATGTCCAAGAATTGCATTCAAATCACTTTCGCTACAAATGTATATATCTTATTTACAGCATATTTATCTTCTTCTTCTTCTTCTACTTCATGAAATTACGCATTTTGACATGTTTTCACATCAAGTGGGATTTAATGAATCTTCCCATCTAGTAAATGGGCGTCCAACACTTCTATGTCCTATTGGTTTGTACTTTAGTAACAACTTTAATAACTATCTCTAGACATTTTTGTAACATGTTCTTACCAGTTGTTTCTCATATTGTCAATTCTATTTGTTAAATTAAAAATATTCAAGTCTTTTCTTTAATATCTTCATTTCTTTTATGTATATGTAACGAATTCATACCATTAACTCAGTTAAACCTCTCACCTTATGTGCTACACGCCACCCAAGCCTTACGGTGGCACGACCTATCGGGAGAGGATTTTTTTTAACTTTTCGATCGTTATGAGTGTCCAATCTTCTTCAAGTTGGATTTGATTCATATATAATCCCCCAAAATGAAAGAAATTTAATACATTTTTGCCTCACACAAGGACATGGAGGACCTAACCGAATGAGTGACCAGCTCAATGTCAGGGCCACCTCCGAGACAACACAACACTAATACACCATTCACCGCAAGCCTGGATGAAGAGACCTCTGTGCAAATTTTACCGACCGTTACCCATCCAAGTAATACCTTAGTTTTGACTTTTTTAACAATTAACACTATGAGTTATTATTTAAGACTATTTAACTCGTACCCCAAATGGGAGTCAATGACCAATCACATTTCAGTGATTTTTTATTTACAACCAATCACAGTCGTGTTTCGCCTAAAATTTACCAACTAAAGTTTATCATAATAAAGAAAGCACCACCTTTTAACATTCTGAATACGTCATAGCATTATTTTGCAGTGACTGACTCACTCAGAAATACGCCTACCAGATTGTATATATAGTGCATGAATGTCAACACGTAATCGCATTCGGGAGTTAATATAAAAACATTTGTATCACTGATTATACCACAAAAAAAACCACTGTTTGCACTTTCTTAAATGAATTATTTTCCCGTTGCAGAAAAATATAATTGTCATATTTACATCATAGGACATCAGAAAATGAATTACTATACAGTTTGATGTAGTTTCATATTTTTTTCTCTACTAATGTGCATCCTTACAATATTGCGTTCACTTTGGCAATAAATAATATGATCTGGTTGCAGTGATGAACAAAAGACGCAAATGAAGGGTACCAATCGTTTCTGATTTGTTTTCAAACATCGCCGTTGACATTAAATATATAAATATTAACTAAATTGTTAAATAATGATTTGTGAGTAAACAGCTTAATTTTATTCGTTAAATAGTCCTAACAAATGTCACTCTTGATTTCCAAATTCTCTAGATAAATTGGAAATCACTCGTGGCATTACTTATGATAGATTGTATCACTTCACCTGAATTTAAATCCACCCTTTTTTCTTCTTAATACACGCTGTTTCAGGACCTAATGATTTGTCCATCTTGAAGAACAGGTGATTCTTCAGGACGACTTAACAACGGTCGTGAAAGCACTGAGAATGGAACCTAATTAGGTCCCGAAACCGGTCTTAAAAATAAGAAGGATATGAGATGAGGTGATAAAATTTTCTTAAATATCTTACTTAGTCACTAGGCGTCTCACTGAGGCAATATGCCGACCTCTATCACTTGTTGACATCTATAGTAATTCTGTGCCGGAGGGCAGGTCTTTCACTACATTTTCGTGCTATGCTTTGCGGCTCTAGTAGGAAATATAGGTGTGGTAGCTTCCCGTTGCTTTCTACGCCGGTGATGGATGATGATGATGATGGCCGGATGATTTTCGGGGACCGTTGGACCCTAAGCTTCCTGACATTTGTCTTACAGGTGAGGAGCCTGTGCCGACCGGGAATCGAACCCTGGCCCGCTGCGTAACAAGGCAGCACGCTACCTCGAGACCACAGCGGTGGACATAGGTAAATAAGCGTAACTAAAATTAGCTTCTTAAAACACTCTCACTAGGGAATACCCTAATCTCTACAGGGGAAGTGTGGGGTATATATATAGGCTATTGTCCCGCGCGATAGCCGAGTGGTTAAGGCAGGAAGCCTTGGCGCAGAGCTACGGGACTTGCGCTGGTTCGAGTCTCCATGGGGGAAGACATTTTTCTCATGGAATTTCGGCCAGTATGGGACCGGTGCCCACCCAGCATCGTGAGGCATTTGGGTAGCTACAATAAGTAGCGACTCCAGGTTGAGAATACCAGCTATAACGGCTGGGATACCCGACATGCTGACTACATGTCACCCCTACACTGGCTAGATGATCATCTACTTTTGTGATTAACACATGTTGATGTAATGCCAGCAGCCGGCTGGGCAGCCAAGGGCCTTTGCCTACGCCTGTCGCGCTTGGAGAAGAAAAATATAAATATATACATATATTACTTTTAAAAACCATTTTTGTTCAGTTCTTGGCTTCAATGTCCGGTTTGTCGTGCTATTGCAATACATAAATGAGTGATTTACTTCCAGTCCATGCGCTGATTTGGAATGACGATGATATATTAATCAGACCATGCTCTGCCTTATTATTCCAGAGCATTGAATGACAAAAGCTTGTAATCACCGGCTGGTGGCTAACACACCGGATGACCGGTTCACCCACGTCCAAGTGGAAGGCGTTGTATGAGTCAAACTACTTTAAAAGTCTAAGCTGGGTATATTTCGTTATCTACAGAATGTTTGCTGAAAGCATACGAGTCAGGCTGTCTGCTAAGACCTCTAATCTATGTGCATATGAAAAATGGTATGGGAAGGAGAAAATAAAAATAATTATATATGTGCTTATGTTCCTGCCCAAATTCTTCCAGCGAGAACATGTATTCTACTCGTACTTTCGTATCTGCAACTTTTTGTATAAATAATTTTTAAATTACCTATTGTTCACGAATAACACGCTCTTTTGTTCATTTTTATTTATTGATTTTGTTTTTATCTTTTATTACTAAACTAACCAATACTTGATTTGTGTATACAATATTATTTCAATGTATATGGATTTATGGAACCGTAGGTTCGATGCCGCTTCACTAATAGCCTATGTCACTAAGCTCAGCTAACAACCTATTTAATATCTCCGCTCTAGAGTTTCGTAATATAAGTCCGAATATTATTCTCCCCTTCACAACTACATTTAGGCATTTTAATTGCCTTTTCCTCAACAATTTCCCAATAAAAATTGAAACAATTACTCTTAACTATGTCTAGGGCCTTCCTAATTGTCTTTCGCTCAAGAGTTTTCCAATAAAAATTGAAACAATTCCTCCCGACTACGTCTAGGATTTCCTAAATGCCTTTCCCTCAAGAGTTTCCCAGTAAAATTTGAAACAGTTCCTCCCAACCACGTTTAGGATTTCCTAATTGTCTCTACCTCAAGAGTTTCTCAACAAAAATTGAAAAAAAAAATCCTCTCAACTACGTCTAGAATTTCCTAATTGCCTTTCCCTCAAGAGTTTCCGAATAAAATTTGAAACAATTCCTCCCAACTACGTCTAGGATTTCATAATTGCCTTTCCCTCAAGAGTTACCCAATAAAATTTTAAACAATTCCTTCCACCTTATTTAGGCCTTCCTAATTGCCTTTTCCTCGAGAGTTTTTCAATAAAAATTCAAATAATTTCTACTATCACTCGTTTGTGATGAATGACATGTCCATCTCAATCTCCTAGACCAATAAAAGTAATGTAATTTTTAGACTATCGGCTCGAGATGTTAGTCGGATAGTCAGCCCTGCCTGTCAGTCACCATTATTACCCCAGAACAAACATATGCTACTCATTTCCAGTAGTGTTGAGTCAATCCCAGGGTTATGGCGCTACCACAAGATTTAGCCCAATTAAAAAACCCTGATTCTATCCGGGGTTGAACATCCCGACCTTCCGGCTAGTAGCATTAATTGCCTTACCCAACTATGCTAAGGCGTGTGTCTCCGTATCCTGAGCCAATGTTTTTGAATTATCCCTTATAATTTACTTCCCTCAAATCATGGTTAATGTTATTCTCCCACCTTATTCCTGGTCTAACAACTGGGCGTTTGCCCTCTGGTTTTCCTATAAGAAACTTCCATGTCCATCTTTCATTTCGGAAGCTAGACAAAATGTTTCTTCCTCAGCTCTTCGAGATATTATTTTATACTGTTAAGGTTTTGTGTTTGAGAAAGAGAGATAGGGATATATATATATATATATATATATATATACACAGACAGACAGATAGGGAATGAAAGGAAGAACCAAGCACAAGACGATATATTTTTAGTGAAAGGAATATTTGAAAATCTTGTTCATTCACTGTCTAGATTTTTATTATTGTAAGTTATATCATAGACTATTACGGGAAATGGACGTACATTTGCAACGCGTTTATACTAAAATATGTTACATTATAATAACAATCTTTCTGTAAGATGGAATTGTCTCCTTTACCATTTTCTCTACACGAGTTTGGATTTATTTTATTGCATCAAATCATTTACATAAAGCAAAATAACTTGTAGTTTATAAAATGATATAATAGAAGCTGGATATAAGTTTTTCCCACAACTTTATTTCATTAACATACGCCAGATTGGAAGATTTGCAACCTGTTATGCTAATTTTGATAGATAAATGTACATTATTAAACCACGTTAGACCTAACTTATTATATGGATTTATTGCCTCTCTATGTTGAAATAAATATTTTTTTTAAATTAGCAAGCAAGCTTGCAAATTAAACTGTTTGTTAAAAATATTGATGCGATGAAATGCGTAATTAAAAAAAATATTATTATGCCTTATTAGATGTTAAAAGCCATATGTAAATTTAATGGACTTATGTCATCGAAATAAAAGTCATATAACTTCTTAATTAACATAGGCTCAACTCTGGAAACGCGTGCTATAATGCATTGCGGGGCCTCGTAACCTTAACTTCTTTCAAAATGTGTTAAACTAAAACATTTGTAAAACGATTATTTTTTCAGTTATATTAGATACGAAAAATAATATTTTACATTAAGGAAGGAGACAAAATAACGAGTATTAGAGAATAAAGTTCTTAGGAAAGGGAGAAAAGCTGACAGGTTAATGGGATATTCAACGTAACAATGAGCGACAAGCCTCATGGCCTTAGTCGTCGGCGTTTATGACTACTGTTCATGAGGTCCCGGGTTCGATTCCCGGTCAAACCAAAGGAATTTTTCGTAAAGGGAATTATTCCTGCGGTTGCCCATGGTCTGGAATTTAGGTTAAGAACTCTCCTGGCGCTTCATTATCATTTGAGACATTGACATGGGAAATGTAGTAAGTCATAAAAAGTACATTTTACAGGTGAAGCAATAAAAAAAACAATTTTCCTAACATTAATTTTAATATAATTTTGACAATACTATACAAGAAATTTTATTTGAAATATAGCTACAAAATATCCGTATTAGATTTACAAAATATATTTAAATTTAAAAGCGTCAAAACTGCTTCCCCTGGAAAATTTGATTTTTATGACTTATACCTTTCCCATGTCAACGCCTCTTCACCCGTCATAGCATGGGGGTAACGTAACTCCGCCTTCTAGGCGCCCCAACTTCATAAGTGGGTTACAATTAAGCCAATGCCAGGAGATAACACCAGAAATGTCGAAATGGCAAATTGGGCATTGAATTAGAAAATCATAACAAAAGTCTTGGAGCTACGGGACTTGCGCTGGTTCGAGTCCCCTTGGGGGAATAAACTTCCTGGAATTTCGACCAGTATGGGACCGGTGCTCATCCGGCATCGTGAGGCATTTGGCTAGCTACAATAAGTAGCGGCTCCACGTTGAGAAAACCAGTTATAACGGCTGGGGGACCTGACATTCTGACCACATGGATCCACTGTGATTAATACATGTGGATGTGAGGATAACAACCGACTAATAGACCAAGGGTCTTCTAGATCTGTCGCGTCATGAAGGAGAATGATTTGAGGATGTATGGAGAGCTCATGTCAGCGTGGCTATGAACATCCTGATTTTATAGTCCATCCATCCAATTGCCGATTTACTCAAATTCGAGCTTTGGACTCCCTTAACTTCTGCTCCAATCATCTCTATTTTGTGCGGCAAGCCTCCAATTGCGACACTTACGTAGGTTTGCAGCTCTTCCTTTATACCATCCTCCCATCGTTTTTTCAGTCTTCCAACTCGTCTATTCCCCATAAAACTTGTTGTAAGCACCTTTTTTGGTACTCGGTCTGTTGAGAGTCTTTGCACATGGTCAGCCAATTTATTCCAATTTATTTATACTTACTTACTTACTCACTGGCACTATCGAACCCGTAGGTTCATGGCCGCGCGGACATAATCTCTCTATACATCCCTATCCTGAGCTAATGCTTTCCAATCATTCCCTGTATAATCTACTTCCCTCAAATCATAGTTAATGTTGTTCTCCCACCTCATTCTTGGTCTACCAACTGGGCGTTTTCCCTCTGGCTTTCCTACAAGAAGTTTCCATGCACGTCTTTCATTCCCCATACGTGCAACATGTCCTGTCCATCGCAGTCTACGAGACTTAATTGTTCTTATTATATCTGGCTTCCTATAAAGACCATGTAGTTCATTGTTATGTAGTCTTCTCCATTCTCTTGTCTGTTCATCTCTCTTTGGTCCAAAAATTTATTTATTCTTCTTCTTATTCATAATCGTAGGATTTTCTCCTGTTTATTTCCAAAATTACTCCACGGTGGAAGACGTATTGGATGTGCATCCACTGTCTATCCATCTCTTGGCTGGTCTTCCTCTTGTTCTTCTCCCGTCCATTTGTCTGTCTTCTTTAGCTCTTTTTGCAATTCGGTTTCTTCCATTCTTTCCATATGGCCTTTTTAATATTTCATCTATAATAAATTTGGTTATGTCTTTATTAAAGATGGACGAAAATATTGGAATTTATTTAATTTAATAAAAGTGACGAGGTCAGTTCATTGTATTTGTCGTATAATTCTTTTTTGTGCAGATTCGATCGTACCAGTTAGTTAGTTAATTAGTTTATACTTCTTGATTTCAATAAAGGGTAGAAATGTCTGCACAATTGTTTTAAAGCGATCAGCTATATGCAGTTGACACGATAGAGTGTACATTATGCGAGTGTTTTACACGATAAATCACAGATACTTCCACATTAGTTATTCTCTTAGACATCCACAGGAATGTAACCTATCTGAGAATGTGGATACCGAAGGAATTAATGTGGGTTTACACCCCATCCTAGTGAGTTGTTACTTTACGACTTTCCTACCACTTGTTCTATCAACCAACACTACCAATAAGATATGCTGTTCTTGATTATACTGCGAGACCAATATCAAATTTAATGTTCGATTTCAAGAAAAGCTAAGCGACTTTAACAGTAATTTTAGACTTATGTTACTTGCATCAAATATAGTCTAATTTGTCACATGATGGTTAACTATATCCTTGCTGTGTTTAGATTTGTACATGTAGACATTTTTATTTTAATGTAATCCGTTAGTATAGTTGTTTCACACGTTGTGATCCTAGGGAACTAATTAACTCAATGACTCTATCAACCCGTAGATTCATGGCCACTCGGACATAAGCTATCCACGTCTCAGCCCTCTCTCAAAAAACGTTTAACTTAAAATATATAAAACTCTTATTCTTCCACTTACATTATTTGGATGCGAAACATGGACTCTACTTTAAGGGAGGGAAGAAGATTATGATTATTTGAGAATAAAGTTCTTAGGTCAATTTTTGGATCAAAGAGAGATGGACAGACAGGCGAATGGAGAAGACTTCATAACGGTGAGCTACATGATCTTTATAAGAAACCAGATATAATAAGAACAGTTAAGTATCGATGGGAAGGACATTTGGCACGAATAGGGAATGAAAGAGTTATATGGAAATTTCTTGTACGAAAACAGAAGGAAAACTCCTAGTTGGTAGTACAAGAACGAGGTGGGAGAATAACATTAACCATGATTTGAGAGAAACAGTTTATACAGAGGATGATTGGAAAACATTAGCTCAGGATAGGGATGTATGGAGAGCTTACGTCCGCGCGGCCATGAACCGACTCAAAAACAGTTAAAGAAAAACTCACTACATATTTTCTTAGACAGTATAATATATAACCGTGTTCCATGTAAAATGTTATTAGTAAAGTGAACCCACTACAGGTGTCAGAAGGCCCTTGGGGCAGTGGCAGGTTAAGACTCTCACTTTTTTTGAAAATCGGCACTTGATGTCAGCCGGGTTGTCAGCCCTGCGTGATAGCCGCCTTTACCCCCCAGAACAAGCGTATGGTACTCATTTCCGTTAGAGGCTGAGTCGACCCTAGGACCATAGTGCCGCCAGAGGGTTTGGGTCAGTTTAAAAATCTTGATCCCCAACGGGACTCGAACCCTCCACCTTCCGGCTTGTAGCTCAGTGCCTTAACCTCTACGCTACGGCGTGCCCCATAATGCTATTATTGCTTTATATTTTAAACTTTCTTTACCAAGCCAATCACTTAATCAAATTATAGTTTTTTATTATTAGTATGATTATTATTATTAATATTATTATGATTATTATTATTATTATTATTATTATTATTATTATTACAATGTATCTCTATTAGGTTTTTTAGCATTGCAATTTTTTTCTGATGGGAGGTAGCTGGCCTACCGCATCAACCCCCAACCTGGAGGACCAGCACTATTTTAGATTATATTAAAACTCAGCAATTAAGATGGTACGGACATGTCCAGCGACTGGAAGAGGATCGACTACCAAAATCTGTTTTGGAATGGAAACCTGAGGGAAGACGAAGCAGAGGAAGACCTAAAACCTCCTGGAGTCAGGGAATATGTTTATATGTGAAGGAGAAACATCTACAACCAGGAGATTGGATGGACCGACAAAATTGACTATTAGGAATCGGACGATGTCAAAGACATTAATCAACCGATGATCTATCTATTATTACAATATATTGTTTGTATCCATTGTCAACTTTATATCGTATAGCCTACCTATATCTATTATGTATCATTAATCATGCAGATAATTCATAATGGTTATTCTATATATATATATATATATATAAGTGAAATAAGAAAAATAAGTGTTTGAATTGGATTCGCCTGGTAGTGTAATGGATATCACGCTGAGGTACAGACTCAGAGATCCGGGTTCGAATCCCGTCCAGGCATTTATTTTTCTTATCATACCATATATATATATATATATATATATATATATATATATATATAATTTAACCCTGTGAAGTGGAAGAGAAGATCTTACGGTCTTAAGTCCATCAGGTAAAATAAATAAATAAAAGTCCTACGGATTCGATACAGCCAGTGAGTTAGTTAGTAATGGTGAATGACTTTGTTATAAATTTCTGAAAATCATGTTTCAGTCTTACAAATAAAATTGGTTTCACGGTGTTTTTGTTTGCTCTACTTCCTTTATTATAGGTTGTAATCTGACAGGATGTTTTTTTACCCACCTTGTTTTTATCATCCCCTTTCTATCTGACTCACTGAATACAAAGTTAGTGTGAAAGTAGGGCAATGAATGCCTCTAGAATCCATATGCAATACTCCCACACATTGATAATGGAAGTCGTGTTTCTATCTCAACCTGAGTAATGTTATTTCTGAATTACAACAAAATGAGTCTGTGCTACTTCAACTGATATTCTATTGATGTTTTTGCTTATTAACTACCTTGCATAATGCGGAAGTAATTATCATATTAAGATTTATATATCATGATGAAGATATAGCTGAAGTAAATTATATACATTAAAAATTATATTAGCATTTTTAATCACCAAAAAATATATAATTATAAATGTTTCTAGTTAAGATGCAATTCAGGAAGAATACGCAATGTTGCATCTATTTTAGATAAAATATGAACACTCAACTACAGCAATTGAAAGAAGAATAAATGATGGAAGAAGAACCATTGGTATGTTGAACTCGTGCTTTGGAATAGAAATATAATATGCAGAACTAAGAAAACTATATTTCAAGCCCTGTTACAAAGCATTTTGTTATATGGGTCCGAAACCTGGACAGTAAGTACACAACAAGCCATCAAGCTGTTAGCAGGATAAATTGATTTTTGGAGGCGATTGATAAGAATTTCAAGACAGGATAAAGTCAGAAACAGCACAATAAAGAAAATTATACAAGTTGAAAGAAACAAATTAGAGAAAATAGTAGAAGAACGTCTGGAATGGTATGGACACCTCATAAGAAGGGAAGGGAACACAATGCCAAAGAATATTCTTGATTGGAAAGCTAATGGAATAAATCAAAAGAGGCAGACCTAGAAAACATTGGATAGATGGAGTGAGGAGAAGTATGGAAACTAGATATTTGAAAGAAAAAGTTATTTTAGTCAGAAACCGCTGGCGATAAATCACTTTGAGTTGAAGGAGTGATGTGGAATATTCCTAATGAAATAATAGGCGCCCTAAATGTTTCTTGGATATTGACTTTACAGGCACTATATTACTCGAGGGTTCTTGGACGCGCGGACATAAGCTCTCCATACATTCTAACCTAAGCTCATGTTTTTCAATCATCTCCTATACATATTGTTTAAATATTGTATTACGGTATTTTGTATCACACGAAGGCCATTAACGCACATGTTTGGGAGATTACTCTTATTTGTAACCAATATCGGAAGAGAAAAAAACAAATTATTCCACGGCGCGACAGGCCTAGAAGACCCTTGGCCTACCAGCCGGCTGTTGGCCTCGCATCCATATGTGTTAATCACAGAGGTAGATGATCATCTAGCCAGTATATGGTGACATGTCGTCAGTACATAGGGTCTCCCAGCCGTTATAGCTCGTTATCTCGAACTGGACTCTCTACTTTATTGTAGCTACCCAAATTTTTCACGATTCTGGGTTGGTACCCATCCTATACTGGCCGAAATTCCATGAGAAAAATGTCTTCCCCCATGGAGTCTTGAACCAGCGCAAGTCCCGTAACTCTGCGCCAAAGCATTTTACCTTTTTTTTTTTTTTTTTTTTAATTTGAACAAGTTTTTACAACCTGCGTTTTACCCTGTGGGTATATCGCAGGATATTTAGTTTACACTTTATATGGTTTAACAATTAATGGATTACAATTAATATGGATTATTTCAGTGTCTGGAATATTTCATTTATGTATTTGATTGTTTGTGGCATTTTAATAACTTTTCTTAGCACTATATTTGGGTCCTTGATGTGCGCTGGTCTGTTCTTTTCTTGTAGCTTGCAGTGAAGTAAAAGATGCATAACTGTTTGGTCGTCTTCTGAGCATGGGCATTTTACCTTAACCACTGAGCTACGGCGAGGGACTGGCTACTGCGTAATTATATAAAAAATTCAGTCGATCGTTCAGTTACTACGAAAAAATAAATAAAAAAATGTACTTTATTTAAAATGTGATTGAAAAAAAGTTGAGTAACGAAAGGAGATCAAGGACAACAAGAATAAGGGGAGTAAAAGTGAAGGAAATTAAGAAATATAGTGTAGCATCAAAGGTGTTTATAGGCTTAAAAGCACAGGTAACCAGTCCAATGTTTTTCAAAAAGAGCATGTTTGTAACTCAGTCCTTGTGGCTATAGCTAGAACTTCTACCACACATTCCTGAAAATTAATTGAAAATATTCTACAAGAAAAGTAATCTGCGAGATTCGAATATATTATAAGGGCTATTTAACTCATGCCACAAATGCTAGTCAATGACCAATCACGTTTCAATGAATGTTGTTTTACAACCAATGACAGTCGTGTTTCACCTCGCTCTTTATCGATTTCTCTTTATCAGCTCCTGCTTTTCTGACAAAGAAAGCTCCTCCTTTTTAATGTTCTGAACAGGTCAAAGCATTATTTTTCTCCAACAAATACATTGAATATAGCAAATAATGAAAAGATTCCTTGATTTTACTGAGTTGTTTACTAAAAAATAAATGAATAACCCGTAATGTTGATTATGATATATAGTTTGATGTGTTTCATTATTTCTCCACTTGGATGCACTCTTACAATATTGCGATCTTATTTGGCAATAAAATGATCTAGCAGCAGTGAATGAACATAACCTCACATTTCTGATTTGTATTCAAACATCGCCGTTTACATTAAATATATAAATATTTTAAAAATAACTATAGTTAAACAATGATTTGTGAGTAAACAGCTTAATTTTATTCGTTAAATAGTCCTAACAAATGCCACTCTTGATTTCCAAATTATCTAGATAAATCCACTCCTCACTTCGTGAGTCGTGAATTTATCGATAATTTGGAAATCACTCGTGGCATTACTTATGATCATTTCTATTTACTTTAATTTACTTTACATAAAAAGTGAAGCGTGGATAAGGAAGTATTATGGAAGATGAATCACTGCTAGTGAATTAATATTCAGATGCCGAACAGGTGGCTGTATTAAGTGATGCCATAAAATAAATGTAACACCTTAAGGGAACTTAAAACGAAAACTATAACTAGGATATATATCACTATCAAGATAACTGATATCAGTATTCGAAGCGCGTGTCCAGAATTAGAATCCTCAGGACAATCCTGAATTTCCTGAGGCAGATCAATTGGATGTCCAATCATGAGTTGGGCTAAAAAATGTCGATAGCGATGTATGCAGGACTACATCATAATATTTTTTTTGTAATACCTCTGTAAATAATTAAGTAAATCCGTGGCACGGCAACTCCAGAATCCAAATGCGACTGAAGTGACTATCACCAGATGATATAGTATAGAGAACTATGAAGCTAGCATATTTTATCACTTTTTCACGCCTACTAGCTATGCATTTGACTTCACGAGGCAGAGCGAACCTGCTTCCGAAGCCTATACTAAAATAATATATCTGTTATCCTGCTAAATGGAATTCCTGGGATGTCAATAGTAATATAATAATAATAATAATAATAATAATAATAATAATAATAATAATAATAATATTAACAATGATTTATTTTAGCTGGCAGAGTTAAGGCCATAAGGCCTTCTCTTCCACTCAACCAGCGAATAGTAAAATTATACAAAAATTACGTACATATTACAATTTTAAGATATTAAAATACAGACTAAACTAAATACAATGACGATGTTATCTAATATTAGCTAATAATAACAAAACATAGAATATAATAAAATTAAAATGATATAAAATAAAGTACGTAGCTTCCTAGATGATTATTAATGGAATACTCTATATAGTTGTTATGCAGTTAATGTTTTCATTGTGTCGAACTTAAGATATCAGTTAATTTGGATTTAAATAATGATAGCGATTGACAGTCTCTGACATGACTGGGAAGCGAGTTCCATGCTCTATCCATAGATATTGTGTAAGATTCAGAGTACAGACAGGTCCTGTGTTGTGGTATCAAAAGTAAAGAGGAGTCTTGTGATCTTGTTCCTAAATTGTGATGAGCCGATAAATGTTGAAAACGTGTTGTTAAATAAGTTGGTAAATATGTGTGCAGAATTTGGAATAGTAAGGTATGTGAATGTAAAGTTCTTCTGTCATTTAGGCGTAGCCATGATAAGGCCTGAAATGAAGGAGACACGTGGTCATAACGACGGAGATTGAATATAAATCGAATGCACGCATTATGAGCACGCTGTAGTCTGTCAGATAGATCAGTTGTCAGATTAGTCAGTAATATGTCGCAGTAGTCGAAGTGTGGCATTATAAGAGTCTGTACAAGTATTTGTTTTAATTTTGTAGGAAGGAAGTTTTTAAAACTATTTAGGGAGTGAAGAATTGAGAACACTTTCTTGCAGGTATTATTCACCTGGATTTTCCAGTCTAGGTGTTGGTCCATATAGATACCCAGATTTTTTACTACTGAGCTGTAGGGGATATTTTTGTCATTTAGGAGAATGGTAGGGATATTTTCGTAATTTATAATGCTTTGGATTCGCCGATGTCCTATAATTATGCACTGTGTCTTGTCAGTATTTAGATTAAGTCCATGTTTCTTCGACTATTGTGCTTTACTATATAAACAGTATACAATGGTAAACGTTGTAGAATTAATATTATAGATTTAGAAGACTTCTTGGCTTACTAATTGGCCGCTGGCCTCACATGCACTTGTGTTATTCACAGAAGTGGACGATCATGTAGCCAGTATAGGAGCGACATGCTGACCAAATGCCACCCCTGTAGCCAGTATAAGGGTAAAATTTGGTCAGCATGTTACTCCTATACTGGTTATATGATAGCCCCCTCTGTAAATGGCTCCAGTGTATATAAGTGCATATATTTCAAGATATTCATCAATATATTTGTCATTTTTGGATGCAAGTGTACGGTTTTCTTAGGGGGGGGGAAATACAGAAAATTATTGATGCATTATTTATGAGCACGATAATGAGTATTGGCCTGATTTTCATGCGGTACATAGAGGACGTGAAATGAATAACTTTTTCTTTCCTTCAGCATTTTTAGATCCATGGTTAGTTTTGCACAAATTAAATTTAAAGAATCTTACAAAACGATTTGTCCTATGAAAGGATAATTGGTGCATAAGAAGATGTATTATTTATTTTATTGCAAAATGTTACAGAAATACTATAAATATTTCACGTCCCCAATATCAGTAACAACTTCCATACACGTATAAAACCTGATTCCCTGTTACTCTCTGAAGGCTGGTTTTCAATCCATCTATTCTTCAGACGGTATAGATCTCCTTCGATGTAGTCAGTAATGAAGCGTCACTTTTCGGATTCTATCCATGGGCATACATTGTGCATGAATTTTCCGGTTACTCTGGTAATTGTTTATAAAATGGATAACTGATTTTTACTGTGAAGTTCTTGCAAGTTATCTTCATTTCTTTTGTGATATCATTGGGGGGGGGGAGAAACTTCTGTTGATTTAATGAAATTCTTCTTGCTGACTGTGTTTCAGTGGATCCCTTATTTTTCATTGTCAGTGCCTCACTTCCGTAACATAGTTGTAGTCTTGCTAACATTTTATATACTCGTATTCTTACGGATCTTTTTACCATGGAATATTTCATAATTTTGTTAATTATTTCTATTGTTTTATTGAACTTATGGATTTTATCAGTAATATCCAATTAGTAAAAAAAATACAACATGAACCCGAGGTAAAAATGAGCATGCACTCTTTCACATAATTAATTTTTTAAACTAATTTTACTGAAGATAGGTAATTTCCCAAGATAGGCCATCGCTTTTGTTTTTTATTGATCTCTATTCGTATTTTTCGCCTACAACGTTTTAATTCCTTACTGAATATTGAAGATCATCTTCATTAATTGCTACAAGTGATTTAGATTGATTTGGATAGATCCTTGACGTAACTGCATACATTCCTGGATAATTATGCTCATGTATATAATAAACAGCAGAAGTGAAAGGCCATAACCTTGTCTAAAAGACTGTAGATATCTCACCATTGTAATAATCTATTTTCGCTTCTGACTGCAAGGAAAATTGTTTTATATAAGTTGAAGATATTTTGTACAAACTGTTGTGGGACTTGATCTTAAGCTAAAATCTTAATTTGTTTATTAGGATTTACTCTGTCAAAGGCATTTCTAAAATCAATAAAGGCAATGTAAATATCTAATTTTTTTTTTCAATAAATTGAGTCGGTGTAAAATAGCCATACAAGGGAATATTCATTGGCGAAAACCATTATATTCTTCCCCTAAGATATTTACATAGTATGCGTACAATTATTTTTTTTTGCACGATCGTGCATTTTGTCGTACTTACAGCAATGGCGACCATGATTGAAAGTTCAATTTCCTAAATTTCGGGTTTGCCAACCTATAAATAACTAAATAACTATACTGTAATATTACAAATTAACTACATAGTGCGGGAAGTAAAACCACTGCCGTTTATGTATATTACGTACAATGTACGATATATTTTGTATATACAAAAGGCAGTGAAACAAATCACTGCATTTTAAATGAACTGAACTTTATTTCAAACAATATAAAATAATAAATTCGTACTTGCCGCCATTTTATCCCTTATTGGTGTCACGGCCTGCTGTAGTCTCATCTAAATTATTTTCGGCATGTACCTTATAAACTGTTAACGTTAGCCAGTTGTTTGTAAGGAACGCAAATATTTCCAACAAAGATATTATTTTACTATTATTTAGGCCTATTATTTTTAAAACACCATCGTGAAAAAAAAATGTACAACGCACGTTTGTGGAGTGTCTTACAGAATCTCTGAAATTAAAAATCTCGCTATCGCTCGGTTTTTAATCATTTTCTCGCTTCTGTAAAAACCACTTCCCAACCTCGCATCGTAATATACTATTAATGATATTGGCTAAAAAACAAGAACGTCTTTTTTGTTTATCAATATTATACGTCCATTTCTGAGTCTTGTCTTCAGAGACTAGAAATCAATATAAATTTGTGTGCCAATGAGTTCTAGGCCTGGAGGGATGTGTTTGATCGGATTCCCATCTATATACTCAGAACTTGTTGTTATGGTTATACCACAAATACTCGGTTCCCAGAGTCTCATCTGTAAAAGTAGATTGCATCAGGATCAGGTTGAACTTGACATTTTGAAAGGGAAGACAATAAATAAACGCCTCTATTACTCGAAACCCTGTGGGTGTGAATGAGATCAATATTCATCTTAATTATAAAATAATGCATACAAAAATAATATTTTCCTGGAAAACCGTACATTTGCGACTCAAATTGTAATTACAAACATGGAATTCGTACTTAAAATTCCGCATTTATATTATATACTTTAATTTGTATATTATTAATGATGCGAACTCGCTTTTCATAGAGAGACTGTTTAGGAGCTCGAAAAACCCAAAACTACGATTATACAAAACTATAATAAATCCAATAGTGACTTAATGCAGTGAATCACGAGTATTGAAAGAGCCCAGCCAATAATAGTTATTAATTTTCGAAACGAACATTTTGAGTTGAATTTTTGTTCCTACCAAACATTCAGATACATCCTGGAGAATTAAAAAGTAATGATGAAGTAACTAATCTAATTAAAAGTTAAACTATTGATAATTTTATTATAGATCAGTGACTACCGTTATTAGATATATGAACAAAAATTCCAAATGAGATATCCTGTCAAAAGAATATTTAAATGAAAACCAATCTCCGGGGGAGTGGGAGGAGGAAGTCGAATAGAAGGGAGAAAGAAAAGTGTAGGGGGAGTAGAAAAAAGGAGTGAGGGAGGGGTTAAAGTCTCCTAACCCTCTTTCTAAATCTTTGTTAGTTTACCACCCTACAGGATATCGAATGAATGGTACATCAAGAACTTGGGCCAACCTTTGTCCAAAATTCATGCACGCTGGAGATATCTTGTTGAGAAGGCCAAAACATTCAAGAAGAGAGTTATAGTGCATGTAGAAGAAAAACAATAAACCTTTTTATGGATCTTGTAATATTGAAAACGTATAAGATTTTTTTTTTTCCTTTTAGTTTTTACGGTACGGTATTAGAAAGGTCATTCAAAACGATTTATTAAACAATAAAGACAAAGGCTTATTTGATTGGTTTCCTCTTTTAACTTTTATTTGTCGTAAGAATGTGACCTCTGTTCCAGGGAGTTATTGTTCGCTAGATCATTATCGTATTTCAAGAGTGACATCTGGCAGCTGCGGATAGGAAGCGGAAGACCATCAAGAGACGGAGGAGGAGGAGAAAGAGTGATGAATAGGAAGGCTTCTCATTAGCATAAGACATTCTGCAGGCGATGGCGATCGGTTGGACAATGTGCCAACTTTCACATATTGTCTGGAAATCTGCCTTTACGGTCTCCGATTGTGTATGAAACCTCGTTCCACAAGTTTTTCTATCTTGATGCTGTGGCGCCTGTCTTACATCATTCATTGTTGTTGTTGCTATTATTATTATTATTATTATTATTATTATTATTATTATTATTATTATTATTATTATTATTATTATCATCATCATCATCATCTGCATTCATGGATTAGGTATGTTTACCCGTTCCGACTTCAGCCCATCACTTTCTAGGTCTGCCCACATCTCGGGTGCCTTTAGGTTTGTATTTTGTTATTTGTTTTGGATATCTATCTTCATTCATTCTGTCTATGTGTTGCTTCCATTTTTGTCTATATGTATCTATTTTATCAGTTATTGCAAATATTTCAAGTTCCTGTCTTATTTCTGTGTTCCTTGCTTCTGTCCTTTCTTAGTGCACCCTTAACACGATCTCAAAAATTTCATTTCTGCCGCCATTATTATTATTATTATTGTTATTATTATTATTATTATTATTATTATTATTATTATTATTATTATTATTATTATATCCCTATAGAGAAACTATGGATTGCTTTAAGACGTATGGGAATTAAAACTATAATAATTAAAGCTATACAAAATTTATATGACAAAATAATAAATAGAAATGATAAAGGAAAATTTGCAATTGCTTGCCTCAATGGAATATTGTGGGATAAAAATATAAGTAATAAAAATAAAATGAATATATATCATACAATTGTTAAAAGCATCATTACTTATGGAGCAGAACTTTGGTCATTAACAACAAAAACAAATAATTACCTTTTGGCAATGGAAATGGATTTTATACGAAGGGCCGCAAGAATTTCAAGAAGAGAAATAAATAGAAACTCGGTTATAAGGGAGAAAATGAAGATTGAAGACACTATTTTAGATTAGGCCTATATTAAAACTCAGCAATTAAGATGGTACGGATATGTCCAGCGAATGGAAGAGGATCGACTACAAAAATCTGTTTTGGATGGAAACCTGAGAGAAGACGAAGCAGAGGAAGACCTAAAACCTCCTGGAGTCAGGGAATATGTTTATACATGAAGGAGAAACATCTACAACCAGGAGATTGGATGGACCAACAAAATTAACTATTAGGAATCGGACGATATCAAAGACATTAATCAAGCGATGATCTATATTGTCTATTAGTTGAATGCAGTCTTTCACGGCGGTTAATCGTAATGTTGAGTGAATTCCGGGTTATGTTGCCGTGGTCCATAGTTGGTGTTGATACCAGACGTTTCGCCCTCAACTGCGTAGGGCATCTTCAGTGGCTAGTGCTTCTATGCGTGTTTCCTGATCGGAATATTCTTCTTAGAATGAGCGCTGTGAACGTAGAGGACGTTGTGTTAGTGGGGGGTGCAAGGGTGAATGGGCGTGGCTCTTGCTGATTGGCTAATAGTCGTCTCCTTGTTGTCACTGGTGTTAATGCATTTATTTTCTAGTGTAATGAAACCCCATGCCTTAGACAGTTTGATACCTTCTTCTTTTCTGTTAATATTTCCCTAATGCTTTTGTATTTCTATAGCCTCTCGGTATAATCTAGGGACATAGTAGGAAAGTTTGTGGCTAAAACTTGTGTATCGTCGAATAGAAATCTGGTGTCCATTCGTAATGGCATGTTCTTCTACAGCTGATTTTATCCATTTCTCCTTGTCTTCCTTTTCTTTTATGTTCTGATACACGGGTGGCTATACTTCTTTTTCCGTGGTCCCTATATATGATTTACCACACGAACAAGGAAGTCGATATACGCCGCCAGTGGAGAGAGGTGGCCGAGATTCCTTAGCTGAGACGAAGGCCGTCTTCTATTTTTTCTTGTAGGTCCTGTAAACTGGTTTTTTATGTTGTATTTTGGTAGGAAGTTTTCCGATACGATCTGTGACTCTTTGTACATATTGTAAGTAGGCTATGCTGGTTGAGGGTGTGTTATCCATTCTGACGTGCTGTCCGTCGTGGATGTATGGGTTTGTCTTATTTCCTTGGCTGTGTCGCCATTTTTTCTGGAAACAATTGAACAGATGGTGTTGTTCTTGTTTAAGGTTGTTGTGGTTGGCATAACTTAGTCGCTCTGTCGAACAGTGTCTTAATGACACCTCGCTTTTGTCTTGGATGTTGGTTAGAGTCGTTCTGCAGAGATCGGTCCTGTTTGTGTAGGTTTTCTGTAAACTGTATGTTGAATTTCCCCATTGCCAGTCCTTATTATTTGAACATCCAGGAAAGGAAGTCTTCCATTATCTTCTTTTTCCATTGTGAACTGTATTTTGTTGTGTCTGCTGTTAAGGTGTTGAAGGAAACGTTCCAATTCTTCACTGCCATGTCTCCATACTACGAATGTGTCATCAACATCATTATCCGGTATCATGGCAGCTGCCGCCGTCTTCCGGAAACCAAACGTCATTCCTGTCTGTCAATCCATTGATCTTCCTCCAATTCTCTGATATTCATAGCCGCTTGTATCCCTTCTATCCAAGTTTCCTTCAGCCTTCCTCTCTTCCTCCTTATCCATTGGGATCCATTCCATAACAATTTTAGGCAATCTTTGCTCTGGCATTCTTTTGACATGGCCATACCACTGTAATATTTTCTTTTCTATAATGTCGATGATATCCGGCTCCTCTTGTACAACCCATAATTTCCCTTATTTCTTTATTTCGTATTCTATCCATTCTAGATTTCCCAGCTGATCTTCTTAAAACATCCATTTCTGTACTTAAAATTCTTTTATTTCCCTGGTAGGAATTTGCCAGACTTCAGCACCATATGTTAAAATGCTCTGAACTATGGTTTGATATATTTGTAATTTTCTATTTTGTATATATATATATATATATATATATATATATATACAATTTTAGAAATTCAGCGCTATTCCGTATTAGGCCTATATGAAAAAAACATTTTTTTTCTTTCCGCAGAATAAATTGGCAAATTGAAAAACAAAATATAAATACCAATTTAATTCCTTTCTGTCTCTTTAAAAATTATTATTAATCTTGTAAACATTATATTTCAGATGAAAAATAAAATAATTCTCATTCAATAATATAATTAATGTCGATAGTCTTTCTGGACACCGTGCTCAACTCTGGATGAGGTTCGCATGTTCAAACTCCGCCAAGATTGATGAACTTATTTCATTTAAGTTTCTGACATATGAACTAAAACAGTAAGTTGTTGATCCTTTCACGTTAAAATTTGAATTGCAAAATAATGATTTAGGATGTGTTACGAGAAGTGAGAACATCGTTAAATAAAAAGTCTTAACTCATGTCGTCATATTATAGCATGTAATGTAGAAAAATAACAAGATTTTTCTCAAGGTTAATTAATAAATTAACAAGACCTTCGGTTGGAATGACACGACATGTGTACGGTAGTGCTAAGGTTTGTTCTCAAGAGGAAGGTCGGATATTACAGATTTCTGTCAGACTTCCATACTGCTTCACCTGGGTGTGTTGTGGACACTGGCACAACATTTCTCAGGGGTAATGAAATGCCCAGCACCAGCCCTGTCCGAACTTTTTTAATTTCGTTCGTAAGAGCCTCCTGCTGCGAGGAGCAGATAAGTAGCATATGCAGGTGTATTCTTTAAGACCTGTACTAATACTTGCTGTCAGTGAAATAAAATAGCAGTAAATTGTACGAGACTGAACTAGTGATGATTCAGACCGCTCACAACCTCTACAATTTAGGATTAACGTCGTGCAGCGATTCGATTACCGGTCGAGTTCAATTTCGTGATTGAGGTTTTCAGAGTTTTCTTCAAATATAAGGAAAATGCTGGGAAATTTGGGCAAAATTTCAGAATCATATCGACAGTCTCAGTGGTGTAGTGGATATAATACTCGTCTCTGAAGTTTTATAATTTTATTTTACCTGATTAGGCCTAACACCTCAACGGAGTTTTACCATGAATGTTATTAACCCTTAAATTCGTAATGTATCCTTTTGGACACATCAGTTGGTTCAATTAATTTAATATTTTAAATAAATCATAAGAAAACGAACAAAAATAAACCACTTAAACGTGTGTCTGATTATACAATATACTTAATCTTAAACAGTTACACAAGATTCCGTTTTCACTGCGGTCCGCAACATTCAAATAACTAACAGAAGAAATTTGGTGGACAACCTGTGGCCAACCTTGGCGACTTGAGCGCTACTGCTCGGGCTTTTGCCTCTCTCTACTCCAAGTTGCAGATTGAAATTATCATTTTCTTCTGATTGCTGGCTGAAAATAGTGAATTGGTGAATAGTGTTGTGCAGCATGTTGCTTTTTTCCGGGTGGGGCCTGGCGGCCACACGTCACTTAAGAGTATTCATCGTGTTTTTCAGTGAAAATTTTTCAGTGTTGTGTTTATTTCAGTGGTGTTTGGTTCCTGCAAAGCAACTCTATTAACTGCGAGTGCTTGGTTAAGCCTTATCTGCTGGCTTATTGTGTTCAGTTTTTAGTTCAGTTCAATCAAGGCCAAGTGCTACTGTAGTAATAAGTACTTAGTGCTGAACAGTCTTACCATGGCTGCTTGCACTAAAAAGCGTGAGTGCCGAGCAGGTCTATGGACCTAGAGTATGAGGAGCCCTCGGCCTACGAACTTTGGGGAAACTGCGCTCAAAACATTTGAGAGATACGTAGAAAATCCACAATTTCCATCTGAATCAAAATTACTAGAAGTAGCTAGAGAGGTGCGTGGTTTCCATCGTTATAGTTATCAATTACATAAGCGCATTCCCTAGATTTCGTCCATTCCGAGTGTGCTCGTGATGTTACACATGATTGCTCTAAAAAGATTAAGTGAGATTAAGCTCAATATGAAATCTAACCAAGATTATTTTGGAAAATTGCTTCATGAATTGAAAACAATACTTATAGAACTTCCTGTATCCTTTTTTTTTCAAGGTGCGGATCAAATTCCTATAGCGAATACAGAATATGTACCTGAACCTAAAAAGATTAAAAAACATGAGAAAGAGAAACATCCCAAAATGGTTTCCATGACAACATGAATACAGTTGCCAATAAAGAGAAACCAATCCCAAAATAATTCAAAATTTTTAACCTGAATACAGTTTCAAATAAAGAGAAACCATCCCAAAATAATTCAAAAGTTAACATGAATACAGTTTCAAATAAAGTGAAACCAACCACAAATAAGCCAACTAAGGTCACATCACGACAAAATGAGGTGTCGACTGTGCCAATGCAAAAAGACATTTCAATTTTATCCGAATTACCGTAACCAATGGACACTGTCGACCCTCAGGCTCCTCAACTTGGATCGTCACGGTACAAGCAGACTACAGCAGCTACCAGGCGTAGTAGCCAAACCTCCAGGGAGCCTCAAGTAATGCCGCAGCCGAAAAGGGAACCACGCCCACCACCCATAACGGTGATTGGACATGGTGACCTTTTCAGGATGAATCGGGACTTAAAGGAAAATTCGAAAAAGACGTGAAAGTATAAAAAACCCAGGACGGTTTTAGATCGCTACGCTACCTCGGAGGCAGACTTCCAGCTACTCAAAGAGTACTTCAAAAATGCAAAGCAAAGAATTTTATACATTTCAACTCAAAAAAGATCTGCCTCTGAGGGCTGTTCTAAGAGGCTGCCTTCCAGTCATCACTGCTGATGAAGTCAAGGAAGAACTTAAAGAACTCAGCATATCCCATAATATCGGTAAAGCACATCACCAAAAAAGCAGGAGAAGTTTATACTCCCCCCTTACCATTATACATCCTTGGAACTTCAGAACAATGATGGCTGGGAGGGACATATATAATTTAAACAAACCGCCTCTGTTTGCCAGTGGTGGCTGTGGAGCCATACAGACCTAGAGCTGGCATGAAGCAGTGCTTCAGATGCCAGAAGTTTAACCATACTTTCATGGGGTGTTTCCTTGACCCCATCTTGCTTAATTTGCGCTGGTACTCATATTCATCGTGAGTGTCCTGTGAGAACCGAGGCAATCACGAAAAAACAAGAGCCTGCTGAAGTGCGCGAACGGTGGGAAAAGGGACCTCCCGCTTCCTAACCGGGGTTGTGAAGCCTATAAGAAAGCAAAAGAAATTTATGAAAAAAGAAAACCAAACCAAAGTCCAACAACCCCGGCGGTCCCCAACCTCGAACTTTCACATCAAAATCTGTAAATCCTACAGTCTCATATAGTTCTATGGTAAATTCTGGCATCAACAGTAAAACCTACTACAGGCACTGTTCCCGTGTCAGCCAGGGTCTGTGGCTGCTATACCAATGACGGATCAGGGACAACAACTTTTCCATAACATTCAGCCTCTGCTGAGTGGTCTGTCGACACCTATGGAAAGGTTTGTGTTCCTGACAAATCTAGTGAACTCATGTTTCATATCATCCATACCTGCTACGGTAATGAACACATAAGCAGCGAGACAGCAAGGCTAAGGAACAAAACCCCCTACTGAATAAACACAATGGTGTTTGGCCGCCAAGGGACCTCAACTGGTTCCCAAAAAGCGGCACACTGGGCAATGATAGTCATTGCCACAAAACAGTCAGACAGTCAGAGTTTTAGCTGCCAAAGAGCCCTAGTGGGTTCTAACATACGCAGCACACTGAGCGAAGCTAGACTTCGCCTTATCCAGTCCAGTCCAGAGTTTTGCCAATTTAATATTAATTTTCTCTCTCTCTGAAATTGCTTATCGTCGCCAGATGTCCATTTATTAAAGAGGCAGAACAAGCTCTTCAGCTGTGGTGGAAACAATTTATCTAGGGAAAAGTAATCGTGATTCCATTCTTTGGTCCTCTAGGTTGGGGTTTAATACAACCAAGCAGCTCTCCGTTTATCATAAACAAATGTAGGGTATTAAAAGCCCATTAAGAACAACCAAAAGGAGGCAACAGCCAAAGAAAATGGACAATTCTAGTTGGAATATGGAACACACAAGGGATGATGAATAAAACAGAATAAATAATATAAAGTCCGAAAAAAAAACTAGACATAAATAGAATGTACAAAGGCTTAATTGTTTTAAAATATACGTCCCGCGCGGGACATGGGTGCTCCCTGACGGGAGTTTGATGACCACATTTCCTCAATGATACATCTAGTTGGCAACAAAGGTTGGAGACGATCGTTTAAATTTTGCTCAGATACACTAATTTACGATTGAAGTTCTTTTGCGAGTCCGGAAATCTTTAGACTCGGGACTGACGGCTTTGAAGTCCCTTCCGGAGGACTTGTCCCTTGGATTTTTGTACCCTAAAATCCATCGAACCCGCCACCCTTGAGTCCAGAGGCAGAAACATAACCACTATATCACCTAGGTCGAGAATTGAGTGCCATAGGTGCCTAACTCACAATTTAAATATATATATATATATATATATATATATATATGATTTTCTCTGTAATTGCAATAGAAATAATAATCTCTGTCAGAGCCACATCTGTCTATAACATTATGGATGAGTTAAAATTAACATATAAAATGTATAGGCAGATGTGGCTCTGATAGAGATGATTATTTCTAGTACAATTACAGGGAAACGCATACTTTTTTAAACTGTGGGTTAGGCACCTATGACATTGACGCACTCAATTGTTTTGAAAGCTGTTGAATATTCTTCTTTCAATAAATTATTTCCATTTCTCTTTCCATTGAAAACAATTAGTAACTCGTATAATTTTCCACTTAGTTATGAAGCTAGAAGAAAAATTATATTCTTATGATTAAAATAAATTAATATTGAGAAATTATGTATCGCCTCGCCTTAGACTTAACTTAGTACACATCCTAATTCAATTTGGAGATAAATGTATTTTCTTTTAAGTAATTCCTAATGACATCAATTAGAAAACGTTAAAAAACACTCACTTATAAAAATGGGCGTTATCTGTTCAAACGTCCAATAAACAAGCAATTAAATTATATTTATGAATACTAAGAGTTGCAAATTGGTGGTTGTGTTACAAGTTAACTGTGATGTTTCTTTAACACTTCTTACTACAATTATATTAGATAATTTAAATCGTGTTTTAATAACATATTGGTCATTTACTTCTAAATTGTATTAAAATGTGGCTTCGTAAATAACTTCCTAGTATTACTTGTTACCTTATTAACGCCTGTTAGATTAATATTAGAAATCAAATTATCATTATTTCAAGGTGAACACATAATATTAATACTAACTATTTTTATACAGAAGTCAGAGGATGATTTACAAAGAGCCATTTACATGTTGAATCAATTAGGACTCTATTATATTCTCAAAGTCTCAACTTCAAAAACTAAAATTATCACTTTTTAGGGCAAAGTGCCAGTCAGAGCAAAAAATAGTGATCAATAATGAAATAATAGAACAGATAGCACACTTTAACTATCTTGGTTCAGATATAACATGTAGCTACGAATGGGATGTACATAATAAATTAAGCCGACATCAAATGATGTGTGGCACCATAAGAAGAACCCTCCGAAAGACTCGAAGAGAAACTCAGCTCAGATTTTATAAAATTATGGCTGTTTCTGTTCTTTTATATGAATCTGAATCTTGGGCACTTACAAAAAAAGACATCTCACACATTCAAGCCGCTGAAATGAAATTTTTAAGATCCGTAAAAGGATGTACACACATGGATAGATTACACAATGAATCAATAAGAAATGAACTGGAGATATGTTCAATAGTCGATAAACTAGAAGAGCACAAATACCAATTGAAAGAACATTTAGACAGAATGGACAATACAAGATTATCCAAAAAGATCAACACCTACAAACCACATGGAAAAAGATCTTTGGGACGGCCAAGGAAATGATGGACTTGAGACCGGAACAGGTCGCATTGACCTAATCCTGGAAAGGAAGAAGAAAAAACTATTTTTATTAGTCACAGTGGAGAGAAGTATAGCTTCATTCAAAGCATGCATTGGGCATGATCTAATTGAACACCACATCAAAATTGGGAACAGACTATATAATAATTGTCAGGAAGGGACCTTGTAGAGCTTGATTAGACCTGTGATTACTTTTTTTAATAGTCCATGAGGTTAAAAAAAGATAAAAGGCTAGTATTAAGATAATAATATTTGTAGGTCAGTTCTATAATTTAGGGTGAGCTACATGATCTTTATGTGAAACCAGATGTAATAGGAACAGTTAAGTGTTGAAGTCTGGGATAAGTGGGACATGTGACACGAATCGGAAATGAAAGAGGGGCATGGGAAATCCTTGTAGGAAAACCAGAGTGAAAGCCCACAGTCGATAAGCGAAGAAGAGGTGGGAGAATAACATTGACCATGAGTTGAAGAAGGTAAATTATAAAAAGGAATGATTAGGAAAGAAACTATTTTAAAATTTTACAAAGTATTGGCAGTAAAAAAAAAAGTAAAGTGATCCCACAACAGACCCGGAGGCCCTTGGGGTAGTAGGAGGTTAGGGCTCCCACTTTTTCTAGACAATCGGCACTTTATGTCAGCCGGGTTGTCAACCCTGCGTGACGGCCGCCTTTACCCCCAGAACAAGCGTCTGGTACTCATTTATGTTAGAGGCTGAGTCGACCCCAGGGCCATAGTGCCGCCAGAGGGTTTGGGTCAGTTTAAAAATCCTGACCCCCCAACGGGACTTGAACCCTCGACCCTCTGGCTTGTAGCTGAGTGCCTTAACCAATACGCCACGGCGTGCCCCAAAGTATTGGCAGTACCATCTCTTATCTATGGATGTGAAACCTGGACATTAACAAATAGAGGCTGCAGAAATGAAGAGTTGAGAGCAATAGCAGGATACCAAAGGACCGATAAAAAGAAAAACGAAGATATAAGAACAGAACTTAATATATTTAATCTCTGTGAAAGAATAAAATACTATCAAAATGCTTACCTTCAGCACGTATTACGAATGAATAAACAGTGCATGCCAAGAAGAATGTATAATTATAAACCAAAAGGGAGAAGATTGTTGGGAAGACCATTGAAGAAATGGAAGGACCAATTCGACCTATAATGAGATCGGAACAGGCCATTGGGCTTAATCCTTGTTGATGATGATGAATGATTGGAAAACATTAGCTCAGGATAGCGGTGATATTCTATAATATACTGGTTAGGAGACTTCATAAAAAATAGTATCTATCGGATTTTTACAGCTGCTGCCGTCTTCCCGTGCCAAACCTCCAAAGCCTATGAAGTCTCCATATAAAAAAATACAAAATTAATTAAATACAATCAAATGAAGCTATATTGAATTGCACAACAGAAGTATGGACTCCATTTTAAAAAGTATAATATTATCATAAATAAAATGCACAATCTTATTTCGTGATTATTTTTCAATTATCATAAATTTATTTATTTTTTCTGTTTCAGGTATGTACCTAGGTGCTTGTTTCACATAAGGAGTAAGTGTAAATTATTTTATATCAGAAAATTAGTTGTTAGCATAACTTTATATATAAACTGATTGCGTACTGTACAGACAAATTTTCACGGATGTTGTAACAGTCTCTTTTGATACCAGTCTTTACCAGCAGACGACTTGCTTCCAGTCCGCCGTTCTCGGAATATCGTAAAAATGACACTTTACCAAAATTCTCAGTCAGTATCCCTGAATTACCTGGCAAAGTCGGGTCACGCTACAAGCCGGAAGATCGAGGGTTCGAGTCCCAGTGAAGTCAGGATTTTTAAACTAACCCAAACTTTCTAATCCTGGGATTGACTCAGCCTGTAACGTAAATGAGTACCAGACGCTTGTACTGGGGTTAATGGCTGCTGTCACGCAGGGCTGACAACCTGGTTGACATCAAGTGCTGATTGTTTAGAAAAAGTGGGAACCTTAACATCCTACCCCAAGGGCCTCCTAAAGCCTGTAGACTAGTGGGATCACTTTACCTTTTTACCCGTAAAAGTCTGTTGATAGAATTATTTTCCAGGCAACCAAATTAACTGATATCTTAAGTTCCGACACAATGAAAACATTAACTGCATAATAACTATATAGAGCATTCCATTAATATTATAATCATCCAGGAAGCTACTTACTTTATTTTATATCATTTTAATTTTATTATGTCCACCGCTGTGGTCTCGGGGTAGCGTGCTGCCTTGTCACGCAGTGGGTCCGGGTTCGATCCCCGGCCGGGACAGTTTTTCTGGGTGAGGTTTTTATCGGGGTTTTTCCTTACCTGTAAGACAAATGTCAGGAAAACTTTAAAGCCCAAATGGTCCTCGAAATCATATGACCATCGCAATCATAATCATTCATATTCATCTTAGGTTAAGCTTAGGATTAGGGACTCTCCTGGCGCACCATTATCATCACCCATCATATCATCGGGACAACGTTACCCCTCCTTCCAGGCGCCCCAACCTCAGAAGTGGCTTACAAGTACGCCATTCCAGGAGAGAAACCAGGAATGTCGAAAGACAAACCTGGGGCATTTTTTTAGTATTAGCTAGTATTAGATCACATCACTGTATTTTGTTTAGTCTGTATTTTAATAATATCTTAAAATTGTAATATGTATGTAATTTTTGTATAATTCTATTCGCTGGTTGAGTGGAAGAGAAGGCCTTATGATCTTAACTCTGCCAGCTAAAATAAAGCATTATTATTATTATTATTATTATTATTATTATTATTATTATTATTATTATTATTATTATTATTATTATATTGACTAGATTATCGTCCACTTTATGATTGACGTGTGAACGTGAAAGGAGCTGCCGACTAACAGGTCAAGGACCTTCCAGACCTCACGTCGTGTAGATTAAATTTAATTATTTATTTATTAAAATGAAGCAAGAGGTGCTTACATTCATCATTCTTTATCCATAATCGCAAATGGGGGAAAAAATACGATTGCACATAATCTCCAAAGCAATTGTACGCGTTTTACACGAAAAAAAATAATTTTGTTGTATTTCATACAAATTGTTTAGCTGTCTGTATTCTTGGATGAAAAACACATACCTATTCAGATACTTCCAAACACTTTAGCTATGGGATATGTTACTGAGGAAAGGCGTAACGAGTTGGACAGTAATTCATGCCTTGTGCTATAGATTTATGACGACTGGACTGAGTACATATCTCATACTTTAAGAAAGCATAACGACACTTATATGAATGTAATTTATGGTAATGGGTTTATTCGAAGTTACCCGCAAGACGTTCATTAGAGAAAAGTAAATTACAACTCTAGTTCATATAACTTCATAGAGAATAAAAGTGCGTATTTTTTTAGTTCTTACTATAAGTTATTTCAATAACTTTGCAACCGCAACGATAAATTAAATGAAAAATAATAAACTTTGAGGAATAATTTGTTTCTATTAAGATGTGATAAAAAAGTAGATATTATAAATGAAATTGTTTAAGGGATGTGCTTTGGTGAAGAGCTAAGGTACGCTTACCTTGATTCGAGTACCCATGGGCGAAGACATTTTCTCATAGAATTTCAGCCAGTATGGGAAAGGTGCCCACCCAACATCGTGAGGAATTGAATAGCTAAAATAAGATAGCAGCTCCAGTTTGAGAAAACCAGCTATAGCTGGGAGACTCTACATTGTAGATTACACAACAATCCTGTACTAGTTGGATTATCGTCAGCCTCTGAGATTAACATGTGGATGTGAGACCAGCAGCCGGCTGTTAGTCTGATGCCCTTATAGCCCCGTCTCACCATGTAGTTGGAGAGTTAATAAATTAAATAAAAAAACTTCAAGCGTGTCAGGCCTAGAAGGCCCTTGGCTGACCAGCCGGCTGCAGGCCTCACATCCACATGTATTAATCACAGAGGTAGATGATCATCTAGCCAGTGTAAGGGTGACATGTGGTCAACATGTCGGTTCCCGCAGCCGTTATAGCTGATATTGTCAACCTGGAGTCGCTACATATTGTAGCTACCCAAATATCTCACGATGCTGGGTGGGCACCGGTCCCATACTGGCCGAAATTCCATGAGAAAAATTTCTTCCCCCATGGAGACCCGAACCAGTGTAAGTCCCGTAGCTCTGCGCCAAGGTTTATTGCCTTAACCACTCGGTTACGGGGCGGGACAATAAATTAAATAACATAATTTGGATTACATGTTTATTTCATTCTTATTTATAGACGCTTTAACATATAAAGTATTATCGCACCTAGAGTCCGCAGCTGTGGTCTCCAGGTAGCGTGCTGCCTTGTCACGCAGCGGATCCGGGTTCGATTCCGGTCGGGACAGGTTGCTGGGTGAGGTTCCTCGCGGCTTTTCCTCACCTGTAAGACAAATTTCAAGAAGCTTAGGGCCCAACGGTGCCCGAAAATCATCCGACCGACCATCATCATCATCCTTATCATTATCGTCATCATCATCCCTCACCGGTGAAGAAAACAACGGGAAGCTACCACACCTATAATTCCTTAATAAAGCTGCAAAGCATAGCATGAAAGTTCTATGGTTACAGTGAAAGTCCTGCCCTAGGGCAGAATTACTATATAATTGAATCGCACCTATTTAATTTATTTAGTCGGTGCTAGTGAACAATTGATTACCATGCTCGCCTCTGGTTCCGAAATTGCAGTGGGTTTTGTATCACATAAAAATTCTGAGGTTGGCTTCTTTCGGGATGGAAACTAAAGCCGTTCATCCTTTAGGGTCGGTTTCACCAACAGAGGTAACTGTATTACGCCAGTTTAAGCTATGCATTATACACGGGGAAAACTGGCGTAATACAGTTACCTCTGTTGGTGAAATTGACCCTTAGAGCACGAAACAAAACTCTAGAAAGTGCCTAAGCTTTCAAGCCCACAATTCAATTGTGGTGCTAATGACCTTAGCTGTTAAAGAGTATCGTCAAATAATTAACGTAGGTCTATGTTTTATTTAATGATACTATGAAATACTGAATATGAGAAATGGATCCTGGTAAAGTAATTCCATCCCTTAACTGAGGAAAACCAGTAAATAACCGCAGTAAATTTGGTCGGCACCGGGTTTTGAACCTACAACTCAGAACTTTGAGTCTCAATCATTTCAGCCTGAGCCAACTAGATCGAAAATTCGGTTTACTGCCGATAAAATAAACCAAGAGGAAGAAAATTAATAAAGATAAAAATTACACACTTAAATGTATTGTTACAATACAAACAAAAAGCTTTAGTAATATGAGAAAAAGAAATTCAATTAGTTCGGAAAGTCGTAAAAGAATGTTTCATTTAATCATCGAACATCAAAATATAAATGTTCGTAATTTTGTTCTTTATTAATTTTCCCTTAACCAGTCACAGATTAGGCCCAAAATTGAACTCTGTGGTCTATAGATTGATTTTCTTGCCTCCAGTCTGGGGTTCACATCCGTCCGGGATCGATGGATTCGTTAAGAGCGAAAAATCCAATGAACAAGTCCTCCGGGAGGGACTTTAAACCGTAGTTCTCGAGTTTGAAAATTTTCGGGCCTGTAAAAGAACCTCAGCCTAAATTGGAACATCTTAGCAAAATTTAATCGGGCTTTCCCATCTAAGTAATACCTTAGCTGCCTACTATATATCTTTTTGAGGCGATGTGCTAATCACATATCGGGGGCAGACTTCTGTAAGGAAATGCCAAGGCGCGTCAGGTCTAGAAGGCCCTTGGCTTACTAGGCAGTTGCTGGCCTCACATACACAAGTGTTAATTACGGAAGTATATGATCATACAGCGAGTATAGGAGTGGCACGTGGTCAGTATATCGGGGACATCAGCCGTTATATCTGGTTTTCTCAACCTGAAGTCGCTACTTATTGCAGCTACCAAAATGATGCTCCCATACTGGTTGAAATTCCATGAAAAAAAATTGTTCCCCCATGGGACCCAAACCGCGCAAATCCCGGTAGCTCTGCATCAAGGGATCATGCCTTAAACCACACTGCTATGGCGGAAGAGCGTGATTAAATTATCTTGGCTAAGAAACTCTCAGAAACCCACAAGAAAATTATGAGAATCTCGTATATATATAAAGACTACAACTCTATGACGCGAAACTAGAAAGTCTTTGACACTGTTAGTAGGCCCTAGCATTTTAATGCTAAATAAAATCATTGACATTATACTACCCACAGTGACTCATATTTTTAATGCTTCCCTTATAACTTCTATCTTCCCTACTGTATGGAAACAGTCTAGAGTTCGGCCTATACCAAAAATAAGTACACCTACTAACTGTAATGACTACCGACCGATTAGCATCCTTCCGACATTATCTAAAGCCCTGGAACATATTGTACATAAGCAAATGACTGAATATCTCCAAGAAAATCACCTCCTTGATCCTTATCAATCCGGCTTTAGATATGGTCATAGCACAACCACAGCTTTGCTAAAAATTACTGAAGATATTCGTGAAGCCGTGGACAGACGTCAATTGACTCCTTTAACCTTACTTGACTTCAGCAAAGCTTTTGACACAGTAGACCACGACTTACTTATGATAAAGCTCAAGCACCTACACTTGTCTGACAGCGCTGTATCCTGGTTCGACTCATACCTGCACGGTCGTCAACAATACGTTTCATTAAACTCTAGATCTTCGTCTTGGCGCAACGTGCCGGCTGGAGTCCCCCAGGGCAGTGTTCTCGGACCTCTTCTTTTCTTAATCTACATAAATGACTTGCCAACTGTACTAAAGCACTGCCGTTATCACCTCTACGCTGATGATCTCCAAAGTTACCTACATTCACCTCCTCATTCTCTCTATAACAGCTTGACAAAAATGAATGACGATCTCATATCCATCTTTAACTGGTCTTCAAGTATCGGTCTAAATCTAAATCCTAACAAGTCACAAGTAATTCTAATGGGACAACAAAGACTGCTTACAACCTTTGACATATCTACACTACCAAACATTACTATAAATAATATAATTATCCCTTATTCTTCTTCAGTAATAGATCTTGGACTACATCTAGACGCAAATCTAACCTGGCAAACACAAGTGAAACACATATGTAAAAAGACTTTCTCCATCTTACATTATCTTAGACGTTTAAAGAATTTTCTCCCAGTTTCGTTAAAACAAATCCTTGTGCAGAATCTTGTGTTACCACACTTCGATTATTGTGACATTATATATAATGATCTAAACTATGACTTGTCGCAGAGACTGCAGCGTGTTCATAATGCTTGCGTTCGATTCATTTTCAATATCCGCCGTTATGACCATATTTCCGAACACTTTAATAACCTCTCTTGGCTCCGTCTTACTGACAGACGTAAATTGCACTCTCTTTCACTACTTTTCAAGCTTCTGAATTCCTACATCCCTACTTACCTGGCGTCTAGATTTGAGAAGTTATCCTCTTACCACAATATTGACACTAGATCACAAGATAGCAGTCTGCTAACAATTCCTCTTCATAGCACTTCCTCCTATTCTACTTCCTTCACAGTAGCCTCTGCCCGCTCCTGGAATCTCCTTCCTCAAGATATCAGGGGTTGCCGCACACTTGGTACCTTTAAGTCACGCTTATACAGTTACCTGTTGTCTAATAATTAATTTTTCTTTTTTCTCTATTTATTTAATTTTATACTATGTCATTAATCTTTTCCTGTTTTTTATATATATTGTACATATATATTTAATTCGTTAAATTTAGAGTAAATCAAAATACATTATAAATATTAATTGCATTGTATTCATAACTTGTAATCGTTTATATTTATAGATATATATTGTAATTTAGATTTAAGACTATTTTTTGTTTGTATTTTTTTTTAAACCTGGTTGAGTGGTAGACAAGGCCTTAAGGCCTTAACTCTGCCAGGTAAAATAAAGCTATTATTATTATTATTATTATTATTAATACTTTATTTAAATATTATTTTAATGAAATCAAATATCTTTCAGTGAGGAAAACTACCAACAAAAAATTGTATTCTTTAATAACATTCAAATAAGATGATTTGTATTTTTTAATATTTAGAAAACTGTATAAGACACTACTGTATTGGCATCTACTGGACAGTTGCAGCAACCACTTCATCCGGGTTGTCTCTAGCAAATAATCATCTTGTTTTTGTTGGGTCAGCTAGGGTGTGTTACATATTATTTCTATTTAGTAAGTACTGCACGAAAAGTTTTAATATTCCAACATGAAAAAAAGTTGTGGGATTAACAATTCTCTGATTTCAGATACGAAATTGACTTAAGATAAGACGAAAAGCAATAATAGTTATTAGCATAGAATGATACATGTTATTATTTAAATAATGATGAATGTTCTCACGAAAGCTGTCAATGTAACTTCCTGCATTTGGATTAAAGCGAACCTTCAATCTGGATCTCAAGAATGAATCAGCACTCCTACGTGCATTTAGTTCACTCCACTCATTTTATCTATCACCTTTTTTAAAAGCTTATGTGGCCGCACAATCATTCCACATTTCAATTTGTAAGCGTAGGCCCATATTCACCGTACTTTCCTATTTCCTGAAGATCTAATCTGGATCTTCAGGATGAATCAGCACTCCTGAAGCAGTCACATTTGATTCGTATTATACATTAAGTTTTTCTTACCGACACAATGAACGTTTATTTATTATATTTGATCAGGGAATTCAACCGAATTTTAATCTCCACCTCCTATATGCTACTACCGGATATAAAACTGTTACATATATTCACAAATTATATAGAGTTATTGTGTGGGAAAATATCCAGATTTGTGTTCTTTTTATTATTCTAACAAAAAAGATAACATAAATAAAATGATTACGAAGTTTATAAGGTTTTGATTTTTTTTTACCTCTGTATAATCATTTGTTTTGTAGTTTCCCTTTTGGTGATCCTATGAATGTTATTTTGTTTTTATGTCATATACTAAACCTTAGGGCAAGTATTCCGAATTTCGCAATATATTGTATTTTAAGTATAATTTAATATATATATATATATATATAGCTCTCACATATCCTTATCCTGAGCTAATGTTTTCTAATCGTCACCTTTGTATTCTACTTCCCTCAAATCATGGTTAATGTTATTCTCTCTCTCCCTCCCTCTCACCCTCTCTCTATGTCACACACACACACACACACACACACACACACACACACACACATATATATATATATATATATATGTGTGTATATATGTGTATATATATATGTGTATGTAGGCTATATATATATAATTTCTGTACAACGGATCTGTGCCCCCGTAAGATATGCGAACTAAAGTCTACTTCCTTTTATGCCCCGGCAAATCATTTCCCTCCCTGCATTCCTATATTTCTCTGTTTTCTATCTCTCTATCTCTTGCACTTGCACTCTTGCACTCCAGTGCTGTCAAGTCGACTCCAGCCTTACATTATTCAATATTCAAGAGCCATGACACTGGGGAAGTTTGGCAACATCCGTACTCGATAAGTTACTATGTCTGCTGTTTGACGTAGTGGGAGGGGAGTGCGGTGAAATGGTGAGTATTGACGTGTACTTTTCTAAGAACGATGCTAGCGCTATAGGAGCACAGATCCGTTGGTCCGAATAAATAAATAAGTAAATAAATAAATAAATATATATATATATATATATAATGTTATTCTCCCATATATAATATTTGAAGAAAATATTAACTAGCATTATCTTAAATATTATAATGATATTGTGAAAAGAAAAATTAATATCTGAACCAGGAATCAAACCGTGGACCTCTCCTCCGTAGGAGTGTGCAGCCCACTATACCATTCTAGACTTGGTACAAACACTAACAATTCTTTCCACATATACAAATCTATTATTCTCGTTTCGTCCGCTGCCAGGTAGGCGTCACTACCATCGCCAACGGCCGGCTTCGTTTAGAAGTATCTATATTTGAGAATTTTACACCACCATTTTAATAAGCAGTAAACGATATTATTTAACATTTTCCAATACTGTTATTTTAACACAGTTCCAATAATGGATCATATTGTAATATTATTCAATCTTACCTCATAAGAAATTTCTGAGCTACTGCCCGCAACCCCCCTAATAAAGAATAATTAGAATTCGAAGCCCACCCAGCAATTATTACAGTATAAACACCTAATCTTGTAAACTTAAAAAAATAAAAACCCTAATTCAAATGAATGAAAACCTCTTAAATAAGGGAAAATCATTCATAATAATAAAGACAAAACTAAACTAAAAATAGGGGCAAAATAATGAGAAATGTAAAATGTCAACGGAAATGTTTGTTCCTTTCTAAATAACTTAATGGCATCTCTAAATGGTTGTAAAATACCAATAAATCCAACCTGTAAAAACAACTTGCAAACCTCGCATCGTAATATACCATTACTATTGACGAAAATGACTAACCCATACAAATTACTAGCGCTAAGGCTGCCATTACCAGATAGTAACATTCGTGGTAACTAGGTAAGGGTACAGTATAGTGGTATTATCGCCTCACTATGATGCTTAACAAGCGGCTCACTTTGTTTCCCCGCAGCTGTTATATGTTATTAAAATACAAAGATCTCGACTGCCGCGATTACCACAATGTTGCCACATTGCTAATCTTCCTTCAGTTTCAATTAAAACTTGGAACGATGTGGAACATTCGATCCAGTTATAAAATTGTATACCGTAATTAATGGTATAATTATCAGTGATTTATTGCGATATGTAGCTCGAATAATAATACAGTATCTACATATTATATTAGTTTAATATATAAGTGATTTCAACATGTGGCGGCCATGGGGAAATATTTCACACAGAAAAGTTAATAATAATAATAATAATATAATAATATAATATAATATTTTCAGCATGAATTTGTATGAATATTAAATTTATGTAGACCTACAAGCTATATTGTTGGAATTATATTATTTAATAAATAAATGCATATATAATTTTAATTTTAAGAGTTAAACAATACCAAATAATAACATAAAAATTAAATAATAACATAAATAATCAATGTCTTCTGTCCTTGTGTAATAAACGCCCATAGCGCTATGAGAAACGTGACAACACCGCGCGTCAAACACTGCCGTGCGGCACCCGCATTTATATAGACGGTTAACCATCAGAGTGAGGCAATAATAATATCATTAAACATGTAATTCTCCCTGTCCCACAATAAATAGTCTAAAGAGAAAACTTAGTTTACTTTAAAAAATAATCAGATTCATGTAACTACTGTATCATTAACCAATTCATCGCACGGGTGTTAATGCAGAGTAGCGATGATGCTATGTTAATGAATATTTAAAACTACCTCAGGGAAGTTAATGATAATTTCCTAGAGTGTGAGACACGTTTCCTGGAACGAATTATGCGATGAATGATTTGCATTTTTACTAGTAGCTCACGCATTCAGTTTAAGAAAACATATAACTGTCTTCAAACTGATATCCAAATAAGCGTGCATACCTTCTACCACCATAAACAAGTTTGTAATATGCATAATTACAGCGCATACTCATGCAAATGACCGGTTACAAGCAAATTTTGCATAAATAACTAATCAATGCAAGGAGCTAATGAGTTCACATTTAGGGTATGAGTTACCTCTGGACCAAAGCAAAGTTGAATTGTGAAAACTGAGAGTTCCAAGAACTTTGAGGGAAGCTAAATGTAAACTCCAACGGATAAGTCAATTAATTGAATTAACGAAGTTTTTAAAACAAAAATTCATTTTAATTGATGAAGACTGATATTTACAGGTACTAAATTATTAATATGAAAAAATATATTAGTAAGCAGACTTACTCCCTACATTGATGACATTCTAGGAGATCATCAATGTGCATTTAGAAGAAACAGGTCTACAACAGATCAGATTTTTAGTATAAGACAGATTTTAGAAAAGAAATGGGAATATAATGGCACTGTACATCAACTATATGTAGACTTCAAAAAAGCATATGATTCAATTAAGAGGGAGAAGTTATATAGTATCCTGCTGGAGTTCGGAATTCCTAAAAAGTTAGTTAGACTTATACGAATGTGTCTAAATGGCTCAAATAGTAGGGTGCGTGTAGGCAAACAGTTTTCAGACACTTTTGAAATCCAGAATGGGCTGAAGCAAGGAGATGCACTATCTCCTCTACTATTTAATTTTGTACTAGAGCATGCCATTAAATCTTTAGAGAATGAGGAAGGCGTACAACTGAATGGTATTAATAAGCTGTTAGTTTATGCTGATGATGTAGTACTATTGGCCGATAGCGAGGAGATACTAAAGGCCAACACGCACACACTATTGAGTAACACTAAGAAATTAGGACTGGAAGTAAATATCAGTAAAACTAAATATGTGGTCACAGGTAGAAATTCAGTTATATAATGGAAATGGACAGCTAATGACAAATGAGGGAAATTTTGAGGAAGTGGCTGAATTCAAATACCTAGGAACAATAATCACAAATAGGAATGAGATGCACAAAGAAATTAAACATAGGCTCAATTCTGGAAATGCATGCTATTATGCATTGCAGAGACTTTTGATGTCCCAACTCCTTTCAAAAAACGTTAAGCTGAAAATATATAAAACTATTATTCTACCAGTTATATTATATGGGTGCGAAACATGGACTCTTACTTTAAGGGCGGAAAGGAGATTACGAGTATTTGAGAATAAAGTTCTTAGGAAAATTTTTGGACCAAAGAGAGATGAAGAGACAGGTGAATGGAGAAGACTTCATAACAATGAACTACATGGTCTTTATAGGAAGCCAGATATAATAAGAACAGTTAAGTCTCGTAGACTGCGATGGGCAGGACATGTTGCACGTATGGGAAATGAAAGACGTGCATGGAAGCTTCTTGTAGGAAAGCCAGAGGGAAAACGCCCAGTTGGTAGACCAAGAATGAGGTGGGAGAACAACATTAACTATGATTTGAGGGAAGTAGATTATACAGGGAATGATTGGAAAGCATTAGCTCAGGATAGGGATGTATGGAGAGCTTATGTCCGCGCGGCCATGAACCTACGGGTTCGATAGTGCCAGTGAGTAAGTAAGTATATTTAGCTAACTCCATTGCGCAACAGGCTTAGAAGGCTCTTGGCCTACCAGTCGACTGCTGGCCTCACATCCATATGTACTAATCACAGAGGTAGATGATTATCCAGTCAGTGTAGGGGTGACATGTGATCAGTATGTCGCCCCCGGCCATTATAGCTGATTTACTCAACCTGGAGTCGCTACTTATTTTAGGTACCCAAATTATTTTTTTACGTTTTTTTTTTATTTTTTAATGCCCCATGTTGTCCTTTTTTTTGACATTTCTGGTGTTCTCTCCTGGCATTGGAGTAATTGTAACTCACTTCTGAGGTTGGGACGCCTGGAAGGCGGGGTTACGTTGCTCCGATGATCCTAAGCTTAATCTAAGATGAATATGATTGATGATGATTGCGATGACCATATGATGTTCGGGGATCTTTTGGGCCTTAAAGTTTCCTGATATTTGTCTTACAGGTGAGGAAAAATCACAAATAGGAATGAGATGCCCAAGGAAATTAAACATAGGCTCAATTCTGGAAATGCGTGCTATTATGCATTGCAGAGACTTTTGATGTCCCAACTCTTTTCAAAAAACGTTAAGCTGAAAATATATAAAACTATTATTCTACCAGTTATATTATATGGGTGCGAAACATGGACTCTTACTTTAAGGGAGGAAAGGAGATTACGAGTATTTGAGAATAAAGTTCTTAGGAAAATTTTTGGACCAAAGAGAGATGAACAGACAGGTGAATGGAGAAGACTACATAACAATGAACTACATGGTCTTTATAGGAAGCCAGATATAATAAGAACAGTTAAGTCTCGTAGACTGCGATGGGCAGGACATGTTGCGCGTAAGGGGAATGAAAGACGTGCATGGAAACTTCTTGTAGGAAAGCCAGAAGGAAAACGCCCAGTTGGTAGACCAAGAATGAGGTGGGAGAACAACATTAACTATGATTTGAGGGAAGTAGATTATAAAGGGAATCATTGGAAAATATTGGCTCAGGATAGGGATGTATGGAGAGCTTATGTCCGCGCGGCCATGAACCTACGGGTTCGATAGTGCCAGTGAGTAAGTAAGTAAGTAAGGTGATGAAAAACCCAAATAAAGACCTCATCCAGGAAACTGTCCCGACCGGGGATCGAACCCGGGCCCGCTGCGTGACAAGCCAGCACGCTACCTCGTAACCATAGCGTGAAAATTTCTTTCCCATGGAGACCCGAACCAGCGCAAGTCCCATAGCTCTGCTCCAAGTCATCTTGTCTTAACCACTCGGCTACGGCGCGGGACCTATCACATATAGCCTATCTGTTACATGAAACCGACGGATTTTATTTTCTCTTTGGAGAGAGACGTGCCCTCCACATTTCATCGCCCTGATAATTCAATTAATCTTTCATTTTTTGGATCACGAGCGGACACAATTAACTCGAGACAGAAATATATAGTAATAATATATTATCGTCATCATCATCCAGGGATTAAGCCTGTTGGCTCGTTCCGGTTTCATGAAAGCTAGAATTGTGAAAATTGTTCAGATAATCTTCTGTGTGGGCGTCCAACATTTCTTCTTCCGTGCGGTTTATAATTTAGCAATAATTTTGGAAATCTTCCTTCTGGCATTCTATAAATATGTTCTTTCCAGTCGTTCCTATATTTAATTATTCGGTCTGTAAGTTTGAAAATATTTAGTTCCTTTCTTATATCTTCATTTCTTTTCTTATCCAGCAGAGTATGTCCTGCTATATTTCTTAAAATTCGTATCTCAGCTGCTTTCAATCTTTGTTCTTGTCTTTTAGTGATCGAAATAATAATATATATTTAATTTGATTCTTGAGAATATTGAGACATAGAAAAAATAGTTTGTATTCAGAAGCTTCAACTATATATATATATATATCTAGTGAAGTCCTTAATTATGTTACCAGTCCACATGATAACTAACTCACTGGCACTATCGAATCCGCAGGTTCATGGCCACGCGGACATAATCTCTCCATACATCCCTATCCTGAGCTAATGTTTTCCAAACATTCCCTGTATAATCTACTTCCCTCAAATCATAGTTAATGTTGTTCTCCCACCTCATTCTTGGTCTACCAACTGGGCGTTTTCCTTCTGGCTTTCCTACAAGAAGCTTGCATGTACGTCTTTCATTCCCCATTCGTGCCACATGTCCTGCGCATCACAATCTACGAGACTTAACTGCTCTTATTATATCTGGTTTCCTATAAAGGCCACGTAGTTTACTGCTGTGTAGTCTTCTCTATACACTTATCTGTTCATCTGTCTTTGGTCGAAAAAATTTCCTAAGGACTTTATTCTCAAATACTCGTAACCTCCTTTCCTCCTTTAAAGTAAGAGTCCATGTTTCGCATACATGTAATATAACTGGTACCAGTCATCATGATAGAGTCCATCATATAGACTAATACATTATTGAGCAGGTTAAAGTGACAGAAATTGTGAATAAACCGCAGGTGCATTCATGAATGGCGTGATAATCTACCTTTCTGTCCAGGATGGACAACACCTGCCACATGAGTGAAATCACATAACAACTTCTCACTAAAAGAAGAAAGGGTAGTTGGATGATAAGTGAAGTAATGGTGAGATCGGATATGCTGATAATATTTTTGGATCTTGATCGCGGAACTGAAAAAAATTACTAAAAATAAGAAAGATTTATTGAAAAATAAATTAGCTATCATACATTCAAATTCTAATACCAGTGTATATACAATATGTTAGTTATGATACAATACAATTCGATGAAGCACTGAGGATCATTTTAAAACTTCAAAGTTATTGTATCCATTATATTCCCAATGAACACGACAGCATATGGTGCTGAAGTCTGGCAATTTTCTACTAGGGAAATGAAAATAATTTTAAGTACAGAAATGGATGTTTTAAGAAGATCAGCTGCAAAATATAGAATGGATAGAATACGAAATAAAGAAATAAGGGAAATTATGGGTGTACAAGAGAAACCGGACATCATAGACATTATAGAAAATAAAAGATTACAGTGGTATGGCCATGTCAAAAGAATGCAAGAACAAAGATTGCCAAAATTGTTATGGAATGGATCCCAATGAAAAGGAGGAAGAGAGGAAGACCGAAGAAAACTTGGATAGAAGGGGTACAAGCAGCTATGAATATCAGAGGAATGGAGGAAGATCAATGGATGGACACAGAGGAATGGCGTTTGGTTTCCGGAAGACGGCGCGGCGGCAGCTGCCATGATACATGATGATGATGATGATGAACACGACAGGCCCAGAAGGTCCTTGACCTACCCTCCAGCTGCTGATCTCACATCCGCATGTGTTAAAGAGGTAGACGATCACCTAGCTAGTGTAGGGGTGACAAGTGGACAACATGTCGCGTTCCCTAGCCGTTACAGCTAGTGCCTTGTCATAGATTTACGGAACGTAAAACAACTGCAAACCTGGAATAAAAGCCTCTGACAAAATTGTGTCAGCGCTTTCACGCCCAGATTTTAATTTCTACGCTAATGACCTGTGATGTTAAAGAGCGTCGTTAAATAAAATAAGTTGCTGGATTGATCGTCCACCTCTGTAAATGACACTTGTGGAAATGAGATCAGCAGCCAGCTGATAGGCCAAGCACCTTTCTAGACCTTTGCACGTGGAGTTTTAATATCAGTTTATGGAGTGAAAATGTGTGACACAGTGTAGGCCAGTTCCTGTGCATGCTTCATTGTACACACGTAGAACGTACAACTATTCTAACGGGAGTTCTCTTGGTTGCCAATACTCCTGATTACTATCATCACATCCGCGTTCTGCTTTCGTGGTTTCGCTTCCCTGCACATATTATTTCAGTTTGTGACGCCAAAATCAACTTCAAATGAAATTCTCTAACGTTAAATGACCTGCACAAGGCCGGGCCGGGAATAAACAACACCACACTTAAAACCATAAGAAGTCTTAATCTTATCCTATACGACGTCTTATAAAAATTTTAAAAATTCGATCCTATAAATTCAGCGGAAACTAGAACATTACTGTACTACATACTGTACTATTTATAAATCGTTCCCTACATTCACCAACATATGACACATATCACATTAGTTATTTTACAAACAAGGGTACTTAATATAAATTATCATCATCATCATCAACTTCATGGATTAGATCTATGCCTGTTCCGATCTCACATCTGTTCAGCCCAGTGCTTTCTTGGTCTTCCTACCGATCTTCTTCCTCCAGGATTATACATCAGTGCATCTTTTGTATCCTATCCTCTGTCATGCTTTGCGGATGTTCTATCCAATTGTTTCTGTGTTCTTCTATTAAAAAGTATGTGATATTCATCGAGAAGAATGCATAATTGACAATGGAAAGATATTAAAAGAATTTGCTACATTTAATGGATTAAAGATAACAAACACATTTTTAAGAAAAGAGAAATAAATGAATATACATGGACAACTAGAGAATCAAAATCCCTTAAAGAGTACATTATATTATAAATGACAGGTTAAAAAATTACATTAAAGATACAACTGTTTGTGGAGGAGCAGAATTATACACGGACCACTACTTGGTAATTTCAGAAATCATATAAATTATATGGGCATAAATACTGTAATAGGGTTGCATCATCAGTGCTGATTTTATTATATGGCCAAATAAAATAAATCATTTCACGCTACAAAAAGTGCTTTCAACAATTATGATAAAATTGAATTTCATTTTGTTAATTAGCAATACCGATTTTGGCCGATTGAATCAGTATTTTATTTAAATCTATAAGTAAAATTTCAAATAGCTGACTACACATTTATAATTGAGAGTTGCGCAATCATCTATATTTCATTACCACATATTTTGGATATAGGCTTATTAGTTGTAAATGTATTATTTCTTGAAATATTCAAAATAACATTAATATTAAATACGGGCAGTTAATTTATTGTGAGCATATTTTAGAGATATTCTTTTGTTGAATAGACAATCTATGTATTTTAATACATATTAACTATTAATTTATTATAATAATTAAATTTAAATAAATAAGATTTATTATATTGCAAGAATTGAAAATCTTTTACGAATTCGTTTAGAAATTTCTTGAAATCAGAATTTGTCCGTAAAACCTATTTTTTTAATCCTTGTAATTTAAAAGAATGTTCAGTCCTACGTTTTAATTCCGACTAAAATCTAATCGGTGAAGTTCGAAATGAAAGTTTTTTTATTATGACATAAATTGTCCTTTTTTATTTTTAAATTAAATGCTTTTATAAATGTTTACACTGTAGAGCATTAAGTTACGATACTTCACTATGCTGTTTTGATGAAATTGCAAAAAGAATATTCAAGATGAAGTGAACGATAATTAAAGTGCTTTCTCTTGTTATTATTTTTTTATTTATAGGCCTATACAGATTTTCAATATTTACACACCTTTCTGTGCCTGAGGTTTTATTTACCTTCTCCACTCGTCTCTATTCATCCACTCCATGTCCTCCAGGCATCTTGTTCTCATTCCAGTTCGCTCTTGCATCTACGAATTTCGAGGTCTTTCTTTCTTTCTTGTTCCAGGTGGACACCATTCCAACGTTTTTCTGGGCAATCTTTTTTCTTGTATTCTTCATTATTATTATTATTATTATTATTATTATTATTATTATTATTATTATTATGTCGCAATGTATAAATACATACCAGCTACAGTGGAAAACTCATGTGCGACGAATGAATCGTAATAGACTTCCAAAAGCCATGATTCAATACCGTCCTCAAAGGAAGAGATATTAAGGATGTAAAGAAAAAGATGGATCGAGAATGTTTAATTGAAACCGTAACAGGTTTTGGGCTTTACTTGTTTGGAAAAAGAAGATGATGATTTTATTAATAATTATTGTTAAATGAAGTAAAGAAAAAGATGGACCGGGAATGTTTAAATCAAAACGTAGCAGGTTTTGGACCTTACTTGTTTGGAAGCAGATGTTGAATTTATTAATAATAATTATCAAATGAAGTTCAAAGGAGGTTTTTCATATGTTTTACTCGAATTGAAAACAGATTAGAATTTATTATTAAAATATATTAATAATTCAGGATTTGTTTTCAATATATATATATATATATATATATATATATATATATGTTTAATTAAGTTTTTAATTGAGTATATATATTTTTAATGTTATTAAAGTACATTTATGACTAATATATACGTTGATATCCGATACGAGTAAAATAATTTTCACAAGAACAATCAGTCTTAAAAATGAAACAATGAAGTTGGTTTTGGCAACTGCAGGGAATTACCGTTCCACCGAGAGACATGTTGCTATTTGCACAGTATTGGCTACGGTTGCTATTTGTAGGTCATGTAGGAACGTGAACGAAACAACTGTCAACTTTATCAGCTTTATGAAAGTTATTTTCGTTCGTTTCTGGTAAACACAATAATAAAACACTTAAAATTTGCAAACAACTATCGCACACATCATTAGCTTCAAGATATGAGCGAGCCATGGAACCCGTTCCGCTTCCCAAAAGTAATGTCTCCACATAAATATTACATTTTTTTAATATTTTACTGCGTTATGAATCTGTCTTAAATTTATTAATTTAAAAATCACACATTTCTTAATGAGAGTAAATGCAGAATTTCAACCCTATTTATAATTCCAACAGTTTCATACAAGAACCTTGATGGTGGTTCAGAATGACTTTTAAAGGTAAACTCGTTAACCAGCTAGGCAAAAAAAAAGTTTTATCTTCTTAACAGATGTAGAGAGAACATGTTCGATATAGCCTACAACGATTTTTTTTGTTTAAGTTTTTCATGATTGGAGATGACAAATATTAGATTCAAATTTTATAATTAGGACCTTTTTCTAAAGTATCCTCAACGTTGATTCAAAATTACTTTTAAAATATTGATTCATTAGACAGTCAAGCAGAAATAAGTTTTACTTTTTACAGCTGAAGATGGAACATGTTCCGAAAGGTTACAACACAATTTTAACTGACTTTTTATGAGATCCTTGAGGAAGTTGGAGGTTAAGGCTTCCAACTTTTCTCAATAATCGGTACAAGGTGTCAGCCCTGCTTGGCGGTGCCTTTACTTCAGAACATAGTCTGATACTCATTTAGAGCCTGAATCAATTGTAGTTGAGGGCGACTGAGATATGAGATTCAAATTTTATAATTTTAACCTTTTTAGAGAAAAAAAGTTACGCAAATCAGTATAACAATAGTTTTAACCTTTTTCGAAAACTTTATACATTTATGGTACCCCGGTTATCTAAAAAAAATCGAGTTTCCGAAGAAGGCAATGGTGATTGTTGCGTCGCATTTCCCTTCCTATAAATGAACTATAGATCAAAAGTGCACGCCCAAGATTTCATTGTACATTTTAACAAGAATAAGCCATAATGAGAGAATGGCTCAAAACAAATTTACAATTTTAAAAACAAGTTGGCTAATCCAGGATTTGAATTCGAAACCTCCGGAAAACGAATAAAATTTTATTGTCTGTTCCAGTTAGTTTGAATCTTGAACTTTTGAATATCCGGGGAAAAGTGCAGGTATAACCTGGATAAGGGGTTTATGAGTTTTAAACTGAAGACGAAATGGAAGCTGATTACACTGAGCAACAAAAAAGAAACTTTTTTTTTTTGTCTCAGAAAGAAAAATATGTGATTCCGATAGCATTTTTTCTCCTGAATTAAAATATGATATCGGCTTTTCTCCATCACGCAAGGTTTCCGAGAGACAGGAATTTATAATTCAAAACACGTACAACATTTCATAATAATTGACCAACTACTTTTCGAGTTTTGCGAGAACAAACATACGCAAGCCAAATTGATATATATATATATATATATATATATATATAATTTCGCTCTCGTGGAAAACCATCTTGGTTAAAAGCTATAATTTGGTATCTTCTTTTAAAATGAATATAATTTAATATGTAAATAATTTACAGTATATTTAGTTTAATGAGAAAGACACGATAAACTAATAAAGAATCAATGGTAAAAATTGTCAGGCCGTTACTTTGTCAATTTGTCGAGAAAGCTTGGCTTCGCCACTGATCATCTGCACAGGTGTAGTTTAGCTCCAGTGATCACAGAAACTGGGATAAGAGTTGTACGGACATACAGATAGCATCTGATGATGCAATCTTAGCAAATAGCCTTAGTGTGCACGATTTTTGTTGTGACAGACTTGAAATTTGTGCATGCTGACTTGCCTCGTCCTGCTTCATAAAGTAGAACGTAACAATGGCCGTGAACTCTTTGTGGTCAACACACCCTTCAAGACTACAAACTTTTTTAACATGTCTGGAAATGCCCCATTTATTTACTATCTTTATAAAACCTAACCAGGAAAAATCTCAAGAAATATTTATTTTGTTAATCATATATTGATGTTTATTAAGTTAATATCAAGTAATATTTAAATTTTATATTTTATTTAATGTCTCGCGCTATAGCCGAGGGGTTCAAGGCATGATGCCTTAATGCAGAGGTATGGAACTTGCGCTAGTTTGTGTCCCCAGGGAGAAGACATTTTTCATGGAATTTTAGCCAGTATGGGATCGGTGTCCACCTAAGCATCGTGAGGAATTTGGGTAGGCTGAATCGACTGAATCAATCATGGAGCCGTCAGTAAAATTCAGACCAGTTTAAAAACCAACCCCATCGGGCCTCGAACCCGTGATCTTCCAGGTTATATATTATTAACCAATTAAATAATACTGCATGGAGCGTCAGGCCTATAATATATGTGGCCTATCAGTTGGCTGCTGGGCTCACAACCATATGTATGGTTAATAATAGGGGTAGGTGATTATCCAGCCAGTAGAGGGTTGACATTTGATCAGCATGTTGGGTTCTCCAGCAGTTATATATGATTTTATCAATGAAGACCCGCTAGTTGTTGTAGCTACTCAAATTCCTCACGATTCTGGGTGGAAATCAGAGTCATACTGGCCGAAATTCCATAAGAATGTTTCTGCTCCCATGGGCACTCGATCGAACGCCAAGTCTCATAGCTCTGCATCATAGCTTTATGCCATAAATCGCTCGGCTAAGGTGCGGGAGCCTTAACCAACCATGCTGCGGAATTCCTGAGAGTACAACTTGCAAATATTTCTCTCTCACTCACACACTCTCTCTTTCCCTTTTTCTCTCTCTCTTTTTCCCTCTTTCTCTCTTTCTTTCTCTCCTTCTCTCTCTCTCTCTTTCTTTCTCTCCTTCTCTCTCTTTCCTTCTCTCCTCTCTCTCTTCTCTCTTTCTCTTTCTCTCTCTCTCTCTCTCTCTCTCCTTCTCTCTCTCTCTCTCTCTCTCCTCTCTCTCTCCTCTCTCTCTCCTCTCTCTCTCTCTCTCTCTCTCTTCTCTCTCTCTCTGACAGCCCTTATTTAAACCCAAACACAGGAAGAGATATTTAAAATCTATGACACAACTAGAGGAAGACGTGTGCACGCTGTAGCGTAGTGTTTAAGGCACTGAGCTACAAGCCGGAAGGTTGAGGGTTCAAGTCCCGGTGGGGTCAGGATTTTTAAACTGACCCAAACCCTCTGGTGGCACTATGGCCCTGGGGTCGACTCAGCCTCTAACGGAAATTAGTACCAGACGCTTGTTCTCGGGGTAAAGGTGGCCGTCACGCAGGGCTGACAACCAGGCTCACATCAAGGCCGATTGTCCAGAAAAAGTGGGAGCCTTAACCTCCTACTACTCCAAAGGCCTCCTGAGGCCTGCAGTGGGAAGACATTTACTTGTTAGTATTCCTACTTTTTGTAGATGTTTAGGGGTAAAGTTACTTCCTTGCGTGACAATCCTCAGTCATACTTGACCATTAAAAAACCCTAGAAGGCCCTTGGCCTACCTTCCGGCTGCTGACCTCACATCCATATATGTTAATCATAGATATATACGTTCATCTAACCAGTATAGGGGTGACATGTGGTCAGTATGACGGGTCCTCCAGCCGTTATAGCTGGTTTCCTCAACATAGAACCGCTACTTATTGTAGCTACCCAAATGCTTCACGACGCTGGGTGGGCACCGGTCGCATACTTGCCGAAATCCCATGTGAAAATTTCTTCCCCCATGGAGACTTGAACCAGCGCAAGACCCGTAGATCTGCCCCAAGGCATCTTACTTTAACCACTCGGGTACGGCGCGTAGGTGGTGTTAAATGAAGAACAAGAAACGGCACATATGGCAACTTGTTTCGGTCTCATGAACTGTATGTTGGTGTTCTAACCCCGTATTGTTGATGAGATCACAGCGATGAATTAAGCACAACGGAATGTTAGTACTATCTGCGATCTCTATACGCTGTATTTTGGCACATATCTCTTTATTAACTGTATCTGACAGAACTGAAAGCTGTAATGATAGGGTACCGCAACAATCCAATGTTACATCTTGCTACACGCCTATGTTCTACAAAACACATATTTTAGTTCTTTATTTCCATCAGGCGAAAATTATCCAGTTACTTAAATTGATTTAGTTTATAGCTAACTCACTGGAACTCGGAGGTTCATGGCTGCACGAATACAACCTTTCCATACATCCCTACCTCGAGCTAATGTTTTCCAATCATTCTCTAAAATCATGGTTAATATTATTCTACCATCTTTTTCTTGGAACATTCCTATTGGACACGTTTCCTTTGGTATTTTTACAAAGAGTTTGTAAGCACATATTTTATTCCCCATTCGAGTCAGATGTCTTGTCCATCTTATTCTATGAGATTTAACAGTTACATTTGGTTTACCATAAAGATAGACCCAAACATACTATTACTTGTTCATAAATTAATTATCATCATCATGATCTTCAAGGTATGGGCCTGTTGGCCCGTTCCGCTCTCCGGTGCACTATATGCTGCAGGTGCAGGTCGTCTTTCCAACGACGTTTTGGTCTTCCTACATTTTTTCTGCCTAAAGGTCTATAATGAAGCAGCTGTTTTGATAAACGATTATTTGACATTATTTGTATATAAATTAATTATGGGAAATAAAATTATGAGGTTTTCAATTCACATAATTTAATTAAATAAATCATCTGATACTTCGTGTTCTTCAAGCACAGAAACTGCAGTTTTCAAGAGGAATCCTTCTCATCTTTAGTCATCATCACGACTGATGAAGATTTAAACCGAAATTCTTCAGTCGTGATGATGGCTGAAGATGGTCTTGAAAATTGCAGTTTCCGTGCTTGAAGAACACGAAATATGAGGTGAAATAAGTCGTTTAATTAATTTCTATTAAACTGTTACTTGACCTGTAATAATTCTAATATATCAAATAGGCCTTATTATAGTTCAGAGACGCGTGATTTTGACATGCTAACAGAATACCCAAATAATAGAGCTGTCCGGCGATAGCGAGGAGATACTAAATGCCAACACACACACACACACACACACACACTGAATAACACTAAGAAATTGGGACTGGAAGTAAATATCAATAAAATTAAATATATGGCCACACATAGAAATACATTATATAATGGAAACGGACAGCTAAATACTAATGAGGAAAATTTTGAGGAGGTGGCAGAATTCAAATACCTAGGAACAATAATTACAAATTGGAATGAGATGCACAAAGAAATTAAAAGTAGGCTCAATTCTGGAAATGCGTGCTATTCTACATTACAGAGACTCTTGACGTCCCAACTCCTTTCAAAAAACGCTAAACTGAAAATACATAAAACTTGTTCTACCAGTTATATTATATGGATGTGAAACATGGACTCTTACTTTAAGGGAGGAAAGGAGATTACGAGTGTTTGAGAATAAAGTTCTTAGGACTAATGGTTATGCTCCTTGCCTCTGGTCCCAAGGATCGCCGGTTCAAACCCGGCCGGGGTCGATGGATTTTTTAGGACGGAAAAATCCAAGGAGCAAGTCCTCCGGGAGGGACTTTAAGCCGTGGGTCCCGAGTCTGAAGATTTTCAGGCTCATAAAAAATCCTTAAGCCTGAATGAAAAGACCTCTAAGCAAAATTTACCGAATTTTCCCGTCCTAGTACTACCTTGGTTTCCTAGAGTCAGTATGAGGCGGAACGCTGACCACATATCACTCAAAATTACATCTGTACGAAAAAAAGTGTAACTAAATTAATATTGTTCAAATTCTTCCCTGTAGGGGGAGAGCGCCTAAATATCTGTAAAGGGAAGACATAGGCTTACAATACAATACAATAGGAACATTTTTGGACCAAAGAGAGATGAACATACAGATGAATGGAGAAGACTACATAACAGTGAACTACATGGTCTTTATAGGAAGCCAGATATAATGAGAACGGTTAAGTCTCATAGACTGCGATGGGCAGGACATGTGGCACGAATGTGGGAATGTGGAATGAAAGAGGTGCATGGAAGTTTCTTGTCGGAAAACCAGAGGGAAAACGCCCAGTTGGTAGATCAAGAATGAGGTGGGAGAATAACATTAACTATGATTTGAGGGAAGTAGATTATACAGGGGATGATTGGAAAACATTAGCCCAGGATAAGGGTGTTTGGAGAGCTTATGTTCGGGCGGCCATGAACCTCCGAGTTCGATAGTGCCAGTGAGTTAGAGTTAGTCCAAAAATATTTAAATTGCAACCAATATCAACTTGATTACGTGGAAGACATATAGGCCTAAATATATGGAAATATGTCATAAAGGATATCAAACGAATTCGACATCCAGAATTGCCCAACCTCGTACATACGTCCAAGATCGTTCACGCTAGAGACATCCTGTTGAGAAGACAAAAGCTTTTTTTTTTTTTCGTACTGTTTTTCCTTTTTTGTTTTACCTTTTTTCCATTTTGTATTACCTGTTTTGTTAACTTTTTTAAAAATCAAATAGACACAAGGACAGGACACACACACCTAGACCCAGGGTGGAGATTTAAAATCCTCTACCCCGCCAGGAATCGAACCCGGGTCGCCGGAGTGGAAGGTAGGGACTCTACCGACTACGCCACGGCGACGGACGTTCAAATAGAGGGCATTAGTGCTTACAACAGAAGAACAAGATAATCATAGAAGAAAAAGAGTTCCTAGTCGACTTTGACAAATACTAGTCAAAATTATGAAATCATTGATTGTGGCACTTTGACAGTTAAAAAATGATTTCTCTTAAATAATTAAAATTTATTTTAAAGATATATTATGAAGTAGACTTGTACAAAAATTCTTGCCAGACTTGAATATATAAAACATCAAGACATTGTGCGGAACATCCTAAGAATAAATTCTTAGATATGGATGTTCTAGGAAAAGGTTATTTTATGGTACAGTATATTAAGGAGAATGTGATGATGGATTGTTTAGGATTGTGAGACAACTTTCTAGTGACACACCGAGGACAAGCAGGCGTGTCCAGGAATGGATGAACATGACTAAAAAATTAATGTTGGCACACACTAACACGTTCAACCCACGTGTGTTAAAAATTGTGATTTATAATTAATTTCTTATGGTTACACAGGTGTCTCATCTCACGTCAATATGGATAACTCACGCGGAAGCTGCAAAGTAGTAATTTATTGGCCACACAAGTAAGGGAATTAAGGAGGAAATTAAATTTGTGTTTTTTAATACATAACTCGACCGTTTTTATTGATTTTTTTGTTAATGTCTCAATATTTGTTTTAATCTAAAGATATTTACTGCTTTTGATACCATAGATCAGGTTCAGGAGCGTAAATAATGTGTGGCAAAATCCCGCAATTTGAGGACGCCGACAACAAATACGACGACGACGACTCGCCTTTAAAAAAGTTTTCAGTTTTGCCTTAGTCGGTAAGATAGTTTTGATTGTGGTAAAATAATGAAATACATTTTAAGAAGTTTTATTAAAAGTAAAGTAAAGTGATCCCACAACAGGCCCGGAGGCCCTTGGGGTAAAAGGAGGTTAGGGCTCCCACTTTATCTAGACAATCGGCACTTTATGTCAGCCCTGCGTGACGGCCGCCTTTACCCCCAGAACAAGCGTCTGGTACTCATTTCCGTTAGAGGCTGAGTCGACCCCAGGGCCATAGTGCCGCCAGAGGGTTTGGGTCAGTTTAAAAATCCTGACTCCAACGGGACTTGAACCCTCGACCCTCCGGCTTGTAGCTCAGTGCCTTAACCACTACGCTACGGCGTGCCACAAGAAGTTTTATTATTGAACCTAAATTGTGTATCCAAGAAATTATTTTTATAATTAAAAAAAAATATAGCAGGATGAACTTTGCTGGATAAGAAAAGAAATGAAGATATAAGAAAGAAACTAAATATTTTCAAACTTACAGATAGAATAATTAAATATTAGAACGTCTGGAAAGAACATGATAGAATACCAGAAGAAATATTTCCAAAATTATTGCTAAATTATAAATCACACGGAACAAGAAATGGGTTTGTGGGGTCCCACACAGAAGATAAGTCTGAACAATTTTAGCATTTCTAGCTTTTCATGAAACCGGAACGAGCCAACAGACTTAATCCCAGGATGATGAAGAAGAATAATTGTTTTTATCTCATTGTGTTAATGTATATCTGAAAGCCTGCTGACGTTAGATTCTTAAGCATTCGCCCTTTATATTATCTTTAAACTGAAGGTTCCACCAAGAAGGACAATGCATTCCCGTAAACAGCCCCCCCCCCGATTTTCTTTATCATTCTGTTTCAATCACTACACTCCTACCTGGAAACATCAGTCCTTTGTTCAGACTTGCGATATTGCTGGACACACATATGAAATAGGTATTAGGTAAGAGGGAATGTTTTCGATTAGTTCTATAACACTCTCTTCACTCGGTGACCACTTCCCTGTGACGTTGCAGAAGCTTTCATGTATCTTGTTTATCTATTTTTGTGCTAGCATGCATTTTTAAATTTCATCGATAGGTTTTTAGTTGTAGTGAAACATGTTTATAATAATTATTACTTTACGTAGAAAAATGTAGAAGGCTTTGGTGTTTCCTTGCGGGGTTCCGTTAAACTAAATATGGCGTTCTCATTTTCATATTTTGTGGATGCATAGATTCTACATTTCCCTCTTCATATTGGATTCTATCTTCTTTTTCTTCTTATAGTTTACCTAATGTCTCCTTCAGAATATGACACTCAATTCGTTCTTCAGCTCTTCCATTTCCTTTTCCTCCCAAATTATGTAAGTTAATTTTTTTCTCCACACAATTCAAACATCTCCATCTACGCTGGCCTCTATCCTTTCTTCCTTTAATTTCAGTCATAAAAAAAATTCCTCATACTACAACACGCACACACTATTGAGCAAAACTAAGAAATTAGGACTGGAAGTAAATATCATTAAAACTAAATATATGGTCACACGTAGAAATTCATTATTTATGGAAATGGACAGCTAATGACAAATGAGGAAAATGTTGAGGAAGTGGCTGAATTCAAATACCTAGGAACAATAATCACAAATAGGAATGAGATGCACAAAGAAATTAAACATAGGCTCAATTCTGGAAATGCGTGCTATTATGCATTGCAGAGACTTTTGATGTGCCAACTCCTTTCAAAAAACGTTAAACTGAAAATATATAAAACTATTATTCTACCAGTTATATTATATGGGTGCGAAACATGGACTCTTACTTTAAGGGAGGAAAGGAGATTACAAGTATTTGAGAATAAAGTACTTAGGAAAATTTTTGGACCAAAGAGAGATGAACAGACAGGTGAATGGAGAAGACTACATAACAATGAACTACATGATCTTTATAGGAAGCCAGATATAATAAGAATAGTTAAGTCTCGTAGACTGCGATGGGCAGGACATGTTGCACGTATGGGGAATGAAAGACTTACATGGAAGCTTCTTGTAGGAAAGCCAGAGAGAAAACGCCCAGTTGGTAGACCAAGAATGAGGTGGGAGAACAACATTAACTATGATTTGAGGGAAGTAGATTATACAGGGAATGATCGGAAAGCATTAGCTCAGGATAAGGATGTATGGAGAGCTTATGTCCGCGCGGCCATGAACCTACGGGTTCGATAGTGCCAGTTAGTAAGTAAGTATACTGCTTCGTGTCCTCCATCTTCAGCAAGTAAATTTGATTAATAAGATATATTTCATCGTAATTATGATAATCATTTCATCTTCTTATTTATCTGAGTTTAACCACTCGCCTTAGAGGCACGACCTGTCGGGAGAGGGAATTTAAACTGTGCATCATATATACACAGTTGTTAGACCACCCAAGCACATGGAGAGCCTCCACGAATGAGTGATCAGATGAGTGTCCGGACCTCCTCCGAGACAACATAACATAAAACGAAATAGACCATTCACACGCACACTTCGTATTAAACATGGCCATACTAGTTGAAATTCCATGACAAAATGTTGGGATCAGGATTTTTAAACTGATCCAACCTTCTGGCGGCACTGTGCCCCTGGGGTCGACTCAGCCTCTAACGGAAATGAGTACCAGACGCCTGTTCTGGGGGTAAATGCGGCCGTCACGCAGGGCTGACAACCCGGCTGACATCAAGTACCGATTGCCCAGAAAATGTGGGGGCCTTAATCTCCTACTACCCAAGGGCCTCCTGAGGCCTGTGGGATCACTTTACTAGTATTTGAGAATAAAGTCTTTAGGAATTTTTTTTACAACAGATTGAAAATCAAATGCTTAAATGGTATGGCCATGTACAAAGAATGGAAAATGAAAGATTGCCAAAAAATATATACCAATGGTCACCCCCTGGAAGAAATAAACGTGGCAGACCAAGATAGAAATGGAAAACTTATATCAAAACTATAATGGTTGATAGAAATTTGGAAGAGGGAGATTGGAATGATAGAGATAAATGGAAACTTAAGACCGCAAACCTATAAGTGGGGGAAAGCCTAAGAAGAAGAAGAAGGAACATTGTTGAACCAAAAGAGAGATAAACAGACAGGTGAATCAGTAAGACTACATAACAGTGAACTCGCCAGATATATTAAGAACAGTTAAGTCTCGTAGACTCCAATGGGCAGGGCATGTGGCACGAATGGGAAATGAAAGACGTGCATGGTAGCTTCTTGTAGGAAAACCAGAGGGAAAACGCCCCAGTTAGTAGACCAAGAATGATGTGGGAGAATACATTAGCTATGATTTGAGGAAAGTAGAATATACAGGGAATGATTAGAAAAGATTAGCTGAAGGTAGGGATGTATGGAGAGCTTATACCCGCGCGGCCATGAACCTATGGATTCGATAATGCGAGTGAGTTAGTTAGTTTAAAAACCAATATCACACAGTTCAGTTGAAAAAGTGCATACTTTGTTGTGTTTAAACAATAGAATGTAATACATGTTGAAATGCGTTATAAAAATCCACCAAGTCTATCGTGAGTATAATGACTTGTTATATACTTTCACAATATGATAATATTAAAATATTCACATGATAGACTTGAATTGAAAATGTCATGCTTAATTCTATTAACTCTTGATAATATGCCTATAAAATTTTGGTTGCAGCATTTTAACCTTGAACTTGAATCAATGAATAAAATATGAGATTAGCTGTTTTCCTGCTTAACGTCCTACATGTTCTTTCATAACACGGACAAGTTAATGCCTCCAGGAGTAACATTTCGTAGGCAAAATAATGCAAGCGTGTTTTTCTTACCGGCATCTCAATCATTAAGCAAATCATTCAGCACAGTATGAAAATGTAAAGTCAGTCTTTTAATATGAACTACCGTACTCTATGCTTTTGTAAATTGCTTGTTATTAAGTTACGAAACATTCTAGTTGATAACTCGAAACACTAAATGTCATTTATACAAAAAACCACTCATTAAATCTGGACGTTGTTACAATTGTACTACTACTCCAAGGCACAAGACTAGAAGGCCCTTGGCCTACCAGCCGGCTGCTGGCCTCACATCCACATGTGTAAATCACATAGGTAGATGATCATCAAGCTAGTGTAGGGGTGAAATGTGGTCAGCATGTTTGGTCCTACAACTATCATAGCTGGTTTCCTCAACCTGGAGCCGCTACTTATTATCCATCCATCCATAGTAATTCTATGTCCCGCGCCGTAGCCGAGCGGTTAAGGTAGGAAGCCTTGGCGCAGAGCTACGGGACTTGCGCTGGTTCGAGTCTCCATGGGGGAAGAAATTTTCTCATGGTATTTCGGCCAGTATGGGACCGGTGCCCACCCAGCATCGTGAGGCAATTGGGTAGCTACAATAAGTAGCGGCTCCAGGTTGAGGAAACCAGCTATAACGGCTGGGGGACTCGACATGCTAACCACATGTCACCCCTACACTGGCTGCTGATCATCTACCTCTGTGATTCACACATGTGGATGTGAGGCCAGCAGCCGGCTGGTAGGCTAAGGGCCTTGTAGGCCTGTCGCGCCAGGAGTTTTTTTCATAGTAATTCTGCCCGAAGGCAGATCCTTCACTGCAATCAAAGCAATTTCATGCTATGCTTGCAGCTTTACTGGGGAATTGTAGGTGTGGTAGCTTCCCGTTGCTTTCCACACCGGTGAAGGATGATAATGATAATACTTATTATAGCTACCCAAATGCCTGACGATGCTGGATGGGCACCGGTCCCATACTGGATGAAATTCCATGAGAAAATTTCTTCCCCCATGGATACTCGAACCAGCGGAAGTCCCGTAGTTCTGCGCCAAGGCATCTTGCGTTAACCACTCGGCTACGCCGCGCCGTGTGAAATAAAACGCGACATATAATATTTGAAATGTTGAATTGAAAATTTTAATTGCTCTAATTTACGAACTTTAACTTTTACTCATTACTGAAAAATACTGAAGTGGAAGCGATCTAATGATTTTTTTTATCAAAAGCAGTACCTTAATAAACAAGAAAAAGTTTGAATTCTTGGTCTTAGCAATTGATTGCTATATTAAATTCTGATTAGTAATTACTGATTATATGGCTATAGAAATTTTCTGGCTGCTTAAATAACAGGAACGAATTATGTCACAGTAAGTTAAATTAAGACAAGTGGAAGTTGCTGCACATAGCACACAGACCCACAGCCTTTTGACAGATTGGGGTTCTTAATGGGCAGTTGGCCATGAAGTTAATGTCACACTACCACACACGTAGCTTAATAATGCAGATACAATATCAGATGCAGCATCTTTGAACCTGCCAGCAAGGTTAGATTTACCCACCTGATTTTGAAAGGCATGTGAAATGATGATTTCTTGAAGAGCTGGTTCCTGAGTAGTGTTAATATTCTGATCAAATGATAGTTATAACTTCGTGTTGATCGTGGCATAGAAATGTTACTCCTCAGGGCATCCTAATTGTTTCCTGCAAATTCAATATGAACACTGGATAACCTTTCACTTGTGGACAGAAAATTACCTGCTTCTCCATATAATTATTAAAAAGCTTGCTTAGTTTCTCATCATGGAATTGCTGTCAAATATAGAGATTAAACTTTACATTGCAATAAAACTTTCTTCGCATTTGTGATAATGCGACTTTACTTTATCCGAATTTAAGCACAGTCACTGTCTGGCGCACAATTGAATCGCTGAGTTGAAAAGGGAAGAAACTCCAAGTACCCTACTTTTGAGGAAACCTTAAAAAACTACATAACTTCTTAAAGCTTGCTTTGACAAATTTTTGACCAATAACAAGATTGATCCTCTGCTTACAGGGGATTCAAATATAACAAGAATTCATAATTTCTTTAGTATATATGTGTTTTGTCCACCGCTGTGGTCTCGAGGTAGTGTGCTGCCTTGTCACGCAGCGGATCCGGGTTGGATTCCCGGTCGGGATAGGCTCCTGGTTGAGTTTTTTTTCTGGTTTTTTCTCACCTGTAAGACAAATGTTAGGAAGCTTAGGGCCGAACGTTCCCCGAAATTCATCCGGCCATCATCATCATTATCATTATCATCACCATCCTTCACTGATGTGGAAAGCAACGGGAAGCTACCACACCTATAATTCCCTAGTAAAGCTGCAAAGTGTAGCATGAAAATGCTATGATTGCAGCGAAAGACCTGCCCTCAGGCAGAATTACTATGGATCAAAATATATGTGTTTTACTGCTGTTCGAAGGCAGTGGAGTTTCTTCCTTTTTCAAATCATCAAAAAATAATTTATCATCATTACATAAAAATGCTTTATTAGTAGGCTAATTATAAGACAAGAAAACTACCTCAAATACATCAGGAAACACATTTTAAAGTCTTACTTGCTTTCCTTTGCCGTCCTTTGGAGAATGATCATTAAGCGAAATGATATCTTTATCTCTTTTTGCATAAAAAGGCAAAGGATCAATATTGTAATTGGTCAACAATTTGTCAGAGTAAAATATAAGAAGTTATGTACTTTTTAAGGTTTTCTCGAAAGTAGGGTATCGGAATTTCTTCCCTTTTCAACTCAGCGATTCAATTTATTCTTCTTCAAGTGAATTTCCAGTTGCAGAAATTAAGATCCTCATTCTGTCGACTTTTTAAACCAGCGACTTTATCGTTTGCCATTTAACGTGGTGCTGATGTTTGCATATTTGGACTTTCAAGGAATTACTTCCTTAAATTACACGTTTTATTAAATTTATTAATTTTCCTTTTTTTATACATTTTTATTTGATTCTAAACACCTGTGAATATGTAATCAGATCCTCCATTCGTTGTATTAAAACTGTGGACATTTTATCATTAAATGAAAATGTTAAGCCTATTACTGTTAAGAATACATTTTTGTAATATGACATTCTTTGTTTATAATGAAGTATTGTTTCACACAGTACTAACTCAACACTATCAAACAAGTAGGTTTATGGCCGCGAGGAAATAATCTCTCTATGCATCCCTATACTGGTAGTAAGGTAAAGTGTAATTTAGTGATATGACTGCGTGAGAATTTATTTTGAAAACCTTTCACGGTGTTAGATACAACTCTAAAGTTAAAAAGATGTTTTCACCCGAAAGTATATATTCTACTCTGAATAGCTGCACTATCTTATATACACTATATCACCCTGAACACATTTGAAATCAATTATCATTAAATTACATATATCACGAAATACCTCTCTTAACCCTAATTTCCAATGTTTCCCATATAATTAAATCTCTCTCAAATCATGCATAATTTTATTTTCTCATCTATTTCTTAGACTATCTAATAGTCACTTTGCTCTGGATTTTCTAAAGAAAGTCCCATATCTTTCTTTGATTTCCCATTCATGCAAGGTACTCTGAACTGTATATCTGATCTTTTTGCATGTGGTACCTCATTAAGTTCATACAGCTCACTGTTATGAAGGTTCCTCAATTCACCTGTCTATTCGTCTCTCTTATCAATATCCAATATTAAAAAAGTAAGAAATAAACCGAACTGAAAGATATGGGGTCTAAAGAAAATGATCAACAATTATTTATTTTATTATGAATGGTCGTTAGAAATACGATATTGTGGAATAAGCCTATAAAAAAAGTGAATCGTTTGTGCACAGTTCAATGCTTTATACTGCAACTATGTCATTTTTTTACTCTTGTTCGGAAATATTAAAACAAGCTTTGACCTTGAACAGAAGCGCTCTGTTGTCATTTATAATGATGGGGAGTTTCTTGTAACTAAAGAGGGTTTGTGGGGGACGAATCGGAGCCATGATATATTTTTATCGGTATTCTTCCATTTTCATCTGCCAAAAACTTCATTTGACCACTTCTCCATGCTCACGTCATCCATTTCGTCCCGTTTCATTTCATCTGCCTTATATATTACAACAGGCCCTAGTTAGTTGATATCTTTATATATCATGGACCTTCAATACGAGGGATTTCAGAATTTATTTTCATCAACCGAGTAGTGATACAATACTTACTTACTTACTTACTCACTGGCACTATCGAACCTGTAGGTTCAAGGCCGCGCGGACACAACCTCTCCAAACATCCCTATCCTGAGCTAATGTTTTCCAATCATTCCCTGTATATCTACTTCCCTCAAATCATAGTTAATGTTGTTATCCCACCTCATTCTTGGTCTACCAACTGGGCGTTTTCCTTCTGGCCTTCCTACAAGAAGTTTCCATGCACGTCTTTCATTCCCCATACGCGCAACATGTCCTGCTCATCGCAGTCTACGAGACTTAACTGTTCTTATTATATCTGGCTTCCTATAAAGACCATGTAGTTCATTGTTATGTAGTCTTCTCCATTCACCTGTCTGTTCATCTCTCTTTGGTCCAAAATTTTTCCTAAGTACTTTATTCTCAAATACTCGTAATCTCCTTTCCTCCCTTAAAGTAAGAGTCCATGTTTCACACCCATATAATAAAACTGGTAGAATAATAGTTTTATATATTTTCAGCTTCATGTTTTTTGAAAGGAGTTGGGACATCAAACGTCTCTGCAATGCATAATAGCCGCATTTCCAGAATTGAGCCTATGTTCAATTTCTTTATGCATCTCATTCCTATTTGTGATTATTGTTCCTAGGTATTTGAATTCAGCCACTTCCTCAAAATTTCCCTCATATGTCATTAGCTGTCCATTTCCATTATATACTGAATTTCTACGTGTGACCATATATTTAGTTTTACTGATATTTACTTCCAGTCCTAATTTGTTAGTGTTACTCAATAGTGTGTGCGTGTTGGCCTTTAGTATATCCTCGCTATCGGCCAGTAGTACTACATCATCAGCATAAACTAACAGCTTATTAATACCATTGAGTTGTAAACCTTCCTCATTCTCTAAAGATTTAATGGCATGCTCTAGTACAAAATTAAATAGTAGAGGAGATAGTGCATCTCTTTGCTTCAACCCATTCTGGATTTCAAAAGTGTCTGAAAACCGTTTGCCTACACGCACCCTACTCTTTGAGCCATTTAGACACATTCGTATAAGTCTAACATTTTTAGGAATTCCGAACTCCAGCAGGATACTATATAACTTCTCCCTCTTAATTGAATCATATGCTTTTATGAAGTCTACATATAGTTGATGTACAGTACCATTATATTCCCATTTCTTTTCTAAAATCTGTCTTACACTAAAAATCTGATCTGTTGTAGACCTGTTTCTTCTAAATGCACATTGATGATCTCCTAGAATGTCATCAATATAGGGAGTAAGTCTGTTTACTAATATATTTGTTAGAATTTTGTACGAAGTTGAAAGTAATGAGATGCCCCTGTAGTTGTTGCAATCAGTTTTATCTCCTTTCTTATAAATTGGTACGATAATTGATTCCTTCCATTCATCTGGAAGAGCTTCTTTTTCCCAAATCATACTAAGCAACCATCGTATCTTGTCCATCAATTTCCTCCCCCTGATTTTATTAGTTCTGCTGGGCTCTCATCTGAACCTGATGCTTTATACATCTTCAATTTTTCAATTGCCATTTCAACCTCTAATACACTTGGCTCTGCGACTAGCATTTCTGCTGTCTGTAACTTATCCTCCTCAATGTCCTGTTCTGTATGTACATTTAATAGCTGATTAAAGTAACTTTTCCATCTACTTAATATACTCCTAGAATCTGCAATCATATCCCCATTTTCATTCCGAATTATGTTTGTTCTAGCCTGAAAGTAGTAGTGATACAATATTGAAAATATTTTATCACTTTCTAATTGCAATTATGTTTGTTTTAAGGTTGAAAATATTTGAGTGAAAGTTTGTAAACAATGTATTTATAATATAATATCCTTTAAATATCCTATAATAGCCTTCAGCAAAGAAAGTTTCTCAAAACCTCAAATAGTCCAATTTGGACGGATATACACTTGTAGAAAAACATTTTATATAGGCCATTGGTTACATTTCATTACTAGAATTTACTCTCCATTTAATCTAACGAAATAACATAAAAGTTTTTTTAAAACAATTATCAATAAAAATATAATTCAATTAGCAGAATAAACATGTTATCTCTCACGCAGTAATCTGTGATGGATTCTCTGTCAATCAATCTCACAATTAAGATATCCCCTCCCCAAAATTTCCTTCATCACGTGTAAAAATTTGAGTCATCTCTGGTTTCTATAGCATTTAATGAGCACAGAGAGATTCCTAAAATCTATATAATAGACCAAGAATGAGGTGGGAGAATAACATTAACTATGATTTGAGGGAGGTAGATTATACAGGGATTGATTGGAAAGCATTAGCTCAGGATACGGATGTATGGAGACGTATGTCCGCGCGGCCATGAACCTACGGGTTCGATAGTGCCAGTGAGTATGTAAAGTATACATATAGATACGGCATGTTATACTTCGCAAGCCCATACTTGAGGACATAGGTGCCGCCTAACGGGAGTTTATTTATCTTTAGTAATGTCACGCGTAATTTTACAAATCATCGATAAATTCACGAGTCATGAAGTGCCTACAAATGGAGGGGGAGGTTAAATTAAGGAAAAGAAAGAAAAGAAGGTTATATAAAATTTCGGTCAGAACTGTCCCTCCACCTCTCTCTCATTCCAGAACGTTAGTAAGAGTTGTAAACGTGGCAACTTGGTCCTTGAATGAAGAGCTTTGGTTTTTCCATCATGCCTACATATTCAAACTTGTATTAATTTGCCCACAACCATTTATCTTGTTACACAGATTACTAGGTACTAATTTTATAATTACATTAAATTATAATCTACATAACTTCCATACTGATTTTTTTGCAATCATTCATATAAATGTACAACGTTGTGACAAGATATATTAATAAGTGTATTGATTGGATTATAATCCAATTTGCCGCTTATCTCACACAATTTCTCAAGAGATGGCGGGACAGACCAACGGGTTTAATCCTTGAAGACGATTATTCATCATCATCATCATCCGGTATTATGGCAGCTGCCGCCGTCTTCCGGAACCAAATGCCATTCCTCTCTGTCCATCCATTGATCTTCCTCCAATACTCTGATATTCATAGCTTCTTGTACCCCTTATATCCAAATTTTCATCGGTCTTCCTGTCTTTCTCCTTTCTATTGGGATCCATTCCATAACACTTTAGGCAATCTTTGCTCTGGCAGATCATTACGATTATTATAAAGTTATTATTATTATTATTATTATTATTATTATTATTATTATTATTATTTTAAATATAATTACTTTTAATGCAATAAAGTGAAAATATAGAAGTGATTATGTATTCAATTTTCGTTTCCTTATGCTCCCTCTGGTATTTAAAAAAATAAATGTTCTCCATTTTACCCTTCTTAACGAACATTTTTTTCCTTTTAAATCTAGTAACTAACTAACTGACTGGCTCTATCGAACCCGTAGGTTCATAGCCGCGTGGAAATAATCTGCATACATCCCCATTCTGAGTTAATGTTTTCCAATCATCTCTTGTATATTGTACTTCCCTCAAATCATGGATAATGTTATTCTCCCAACCAACTGCGCATTTTCCCTCTGGTTTTCCTGTCACAAGCTTCCATGCACCTCTTTCATCCCCCATACGTGCCACATGTCCTGCCCACCGCAGCCTACAAGACTTAATTGCCCTTATTATATCTGTCTCCCTATACATATCAAGTAGCTCTTTTAAATCTAGTAACAACCGCCTATTTTTTAACAGAATTATCATAAGTAATGTCACGATTGATTTCCAATTTATCTAGAGAATTTGGAAATCAAGAGTGGCATTTGTTAGGACTATTTAACGAATAAAATTAAGCTGTTTACTCACAAATCATTATTTAAATATAGTTATTTTAAAATATGTATGTATTTAATGTAAACGGCGATGTTTGAAAACAAATGAGAAACGATTGGTACGCTTCATTTGCTTCTTTTGTTGATCACTGCAACCAGATCATATTACTTATTGTAAGAATGCACACTAGTGGAGAAAAAATGAAACACATAAAACTTTATAGTAATTCATTTCTGATGTCCTATGATGTAAATATGACAGTTATATTTTTCTGGAATTTTATTACCTGGGAAAAAATACATTTAGGAAAGTGCAAACAGTGGTTTGTTTTTTTGGTGGTATAATTAGTTGCTACAAATGTTTTTATATTAACTCCCGCATGCGCTATGTATTGACATTCATGCACTATATGTACAATCTGGTAGCCGTATTTCTTAGGGAATCGGTCACTGCAAAATTATGCTATGACATATTCAGAATGTTAAAAAGGAGGTGCTTTCTTTATTATGATAAACTTTAGTAGGTAAATTCTAGGCGAAACACGACTGTGATTGGTTGTAAATAAAAAATCATTGAAATGTGATTGGTCATTTGGGGCATGAGTTAAATTGTCAGGAAATAATCAATTTGTGAAATTGTTCATTCCGAAAGGTTTTGAACCGTTAGGAAATGGTAGCCTTCTGTCCGTCCTTGACCTTAAACAAACACCTACACAGAATCTTTCAGGGGTTAAAATACCGGTATTTTATTATATGGAATTAGTGATTTAATTATATTTATATATTTGAAAGATTGTACCGTTTGTGAAACCTTGAAAAATAAATTGAAATTTCTGGGTATGTATATGTGTAGGTATTCATTAAACCAAACAACACCAGGAAAAGAAAATTACCGTATTGCGGAGATAACCGTAAGGGAATTTAACGTTTAGAGAGAGCGCGGAATATTATAATATTGGACATGCACACCGTGTGAAGAGTGCAATTTTCCATTAGTTTATAGCCATCTGAATTCGTGTAACTTATATTTACAACCGAGTTAATTACATGATTTTAATTATTACATGCTGTAAATTACATCACCAACTGGGCATTACCATTTTTGGAAGCCAGTGGAAGAATATTCTATGAGAGCATCATCACTGTTATCTTCTCATGCCGGCTTAATAATTGGATCTCGTGATGATTATAATATCAAATGATTTCTCAATTGAAGGAGCGGATGTAAGGGGGAAACTAAATTGATAATTGATATGCCTAACGTTTGCAAGGTGTATTTACCGCACACATGGTAAATAGCCCTGCCAAAGTTGCTTGAAGAAATATTTAGTACGAAATTCAATGTGCTACAGTTGCAGTTTTATATATATATATATATATATATATATATATATATATATCCATCCATAGTAATTCTGCCCGAAGGTAGGTCCTTCACTGCAATCATAGCATTTTCATGCTATGCTTTGCAGTTTTACTAGGGAATTGTAGGTGTGGTAGCTTCCCGTTGCTTTCCACACCGGTGAAGGATGATGATGAAGATGATAATGATAAGGATGATGATAATGGCCATATGATTTCGGGGTCCGTTTGGGCCTTAAAGTTTTCCTGACATTTGTCTTATAGGTGAGGAAAAATCCCGATAAAAACCTCACCCAGAAAAATTGCCCCGACCGGGGATCGAACCCGGGCCCGCTGCGTGACAAGGCAGCACGCTACCTCGAGACCACATAGGTGGACATATATATATATATATATTATGAGCTATTTGTAAGTAAGGCATAATAAAAAACACACACACATTTATATATATATATATATATATATATATATATATTATTTTGTCCGGGGCACGCCGTAGCGTAGTGGTTAAGGCACTGAGCTACAAGCTGGAAGGTCAAGGGTTCAAGTCCCATTGGGGTTAGGATTTTTAAACTGACCCAAACCCTCTGACGGCACTATGGCCCTGGGGTCGACTCAGCCTCTAATGGAAATGAGTACCAGACGCTTGTTCTGGGAGTAAAGGCGGCCGTCATGCAGGGCTGACAACCCGACTGACATAAAGTGCCGATTGTCTAGAAAAAGTGGGAGCCTTAACCTCCTACTACCCCAGGGCCTCCGGACCTGTTGTGGGATCACTTTACTTTACTTTATTATTTTGTCCACCGCTGTGGTCTCGGGGTAGCGATCTGCCATGTCACGCAGCGGGCCCGGGCTCGATTCCCAGTCGGGACAGGCTTCTGGGTGAGTTTCTTTCGGGATTTTTCATCGCCTGTAATACAAATCTCAGGAAGCTTAGGGCCCAACGGACCCGAAAAACATCCATCCATCATCATCATCCTTATCATTATCATCAACCTTCACCGGTGTGGAAAGCAACGGGAAGCTACCACACCTATAATTCCCTAGTAAAACTGCAAAGCATAGCATGAAAAATGCTATGATTGAAGTGAAAGACCTGCCCTCGGGCAGAATTACTATGAATGGATGGATGGATACATTATTTTCAGTCTCGTCAAATTTAATAGGCTGAACTAACTCACTGGAGTAGGTTCATGACCGCGCTGACATAAGCTCTTTACACATGCGTATCCTGAGCTAATATTTTCCAACCATCTCCTGTATAATATATTTCCCTCAAATCATGGTTAATGTTATTCACCCACTCCATTCTAGGTCTATCAACTGTGCGTTTTCCCTCTGGTTTTTCTTCAGGAAGCTTCCATGTCCTCTTTCATTCCCCATTCATGTCACATGTCCTGCCCATCGCAGTCTACGATACGTAACTCTTCTTATTATATCAGGTTTTCTATAAATATCACGTAGCTCACTGTTAAGTATTCTTCTCCAATCGCGTCTCTGTTCATCACTCTTTGGTCCAAAATTTGTTCCAAGAACTATGTTCTCAAATACTGGAAATATTTTCTCTCCCCTTAAAGTGAGAGTCCATGTTTCGCATCCATGTAATAGACAACTTAAAAATATTTTACAAAATAGTAACACAATTTCCCCCCATTATTGTACAGGAGTGACATCATCAGCAATATTTCTTATAGTTACCTATTCGATTTTCTTATTTTTCTGAAAGATAGTAATTTTATTTAGTTGCACGCAACATTTCATCTGTTTTTTTTTAGAACAGTTTAATCGTTGTCTTGTTTTCTTATTTTTCTCCAACTATTATAACAAAAAATGCATACCGCATTATTTAATAAGGTATTAAAAATCTTCCCATTTACAACCTGGCAGTAGCTGAGTTTGTACCCTTGTTGAACAATTTAAATTACACAATTTTTATCACACAAATTCTGTAAAAGAGACAGCAATTGAACTATTCTCATAGCAAAAAATTAAATAGACGGCATTTTGCATGCAACTGAAGAAAATAACTACCTTTCGAAAAAATAAGAAAAATAAGAATTCAACAGAAACTAAAACAATGTCAAACCAAGTACACGAACTTAAAAAAATAATTGCATACTATATCATAGCCAGATTGATATTATTATAAGACAGCAAACACGGATAATAAAAATTTGCAGACGAAAAACAGTTGGAAGTGCAGAAAATTGAGAAATGTTGATTATAGACTCACAGATAAACAAAGGGGAATAGCTGGTTATTGACTCAAAAATCAAGGAAGTTTAAAAATGAGTCTTGAATGACATTTCAACACCGAAGAAAGCTGTCAATAAAACCTGAATATATTCAGTTCCTGGAAGAGAGATCTAGGTCATAACTCAAATTCCTGTCAAAAATGCACCACTTGATTGAAATACTAATCCATGCATTTCTAGGAAGTTTAGAAAGAGACATTTCTTATGAATATTAGGAAGACCAATAATAATTGTTCATGGAGACTTAAATGTAATGCTGTGAATAGCAATATTTGCGAGAATTGACTGATATAAAACTAGAAATCTACGCGGAGTAGTGAGAGAGGTAGGGAGTAGTATGCGGTGCTGTGTAAAACGTTCAGGGAGTAACTTTATTTTCAGTTCTCATTCACGTATTACAGTTATTTGTGAACTTGTGTCCCGCGCCGTAGCCGGATGATTAAGGCAAGATGCCTTGGCGCAGAGCTACGGGACTTAGGCTGGTTCGGGTCTCCGTGAGGGAAGACATTTTCTCATGGAATTTCGTTCAGTGTGGGACCGGTGCCCACCCAGCATCGTGAGGAATTTTGGTAGCTACAATATAAGTAGCGACTCTAGGTTGAGAAGAGCAGTTATAACGGCTGGAAGTCCTTCATTTTGACCACATGTCACCCCTTCACTGGCTGGATGATCATCTACCTCTATGATTAACATATGTGGATGTGAGGCCTTTAGCCGGCTGGTAGGCGAAGGGCATTCTAGGCCTGTCGCGCCGGAGAGTTGGTGGACTAGTAAAGTGTACGCTGTTTTGTTTACGTTTGTTTCTCTGTATTTACTACCATCAACAATAGTAACTAACCAACTCACTGACTCTATCGAACCCGTAAGTTCATGGTCACGCGGACATAAGATCTCCATGCATCCCTATCCTGACCTAATGTTTTCCAATTATTCCCTGTAAAATATACTTCCCTCAAATCATGGATAATGCTATTCTCCCACCTCATTCTTGGTCTACCAACAGGGTATTTTCCCTCTGATTTTCCTACAAGAAGCTTCCACGCACCTCTTTCATTCCCCATTCGTGCCACATGTCCTGGCCATCGCAGTTTACGAGACTTAACTGCTCTTATTATATATGACTTCCGATACATACCATCTACCTATTATGAAGTTTTCCCCATTCACCTGCCTGTTCACCTCTTTTTAGCCCAAAACATTACCCAAGAACTTTATTCTCAAATACTCGTAATCTTCTTCCCTTCCTTAAAGTATGAGTCCATGTTTCGCATCCATATAATATAACTTGTAGAATAATAGTTTTATATATTTTCAGTTTAACGGTTTTTGAAAGGAGTGAGTCGACTATAGTCCCTGCAGTGCATAATAGCATGCATTTCCAGAATTGAGCCTATGTTTAATTTCTTTGTGCATCTCATTCCTATTTGTAATTATTGTTACTGCATATTTAAATCGACAATACTGCATAATGTTTAGTTAATTTATTGTACAATTGTATTTGTCTGCTTTATTATTCAGTTTTTGCAGCACCTAACCATACCTGCTCCTGTCCCTCGTCCATGCAAGTGTTGTTTACATCGTTTCTACAGTCAGATCGTCCTGCATTTGAAGGGTTTAGTGTAGGATCCGCTAGCCCTGGTCATATTATCCGATACAGCGAAACATTGACCTGCGTCGTTTGTGGATGCTATGCGAGTTAGTGCCGCGTCATCCTGCATACACTCGCTTCACGTCAATCTGTGGCGTCGAAGAGTGCAGCTATTACTCTAAGTAAGCTGGGTAAGTGCTTAACCCTTAAATTGGCAAAACACTGACTGACTGTTTTGTGGCAATGACTAGCATTGCCCAGTGTGCCGCTTTTTGGGAACCAGTTGAGGTCCCTTGGCGGCCAAACACCATTGTGTTTATTCAGTATGGGGTTTTGTTCCTTAGCCTTGCTGTCTCGCTGCTTATGTTTTCATTTCCGTAGCAGGTATGGATGATATGAAACATGAGTTCACTAGATTTGTCAGGAACACAAACCTTTCCATAGGTGTCGACAGACCATTCAGCAGAGGCTGAATGTTATGGAAAAGTTGTTGTCCCTGATCCGTCATTGGTATAGCAGCCACAGACCCTGGCTGACATGGGACAGTGCCTGTAGTAGGTTTAACTGTGATGCCAGAATTTACCATAGAACTATATGAGACTGTAGAATTAACAGATTTTGATGTGAAAGTTCGAGGTTGGGACGCCGGAGTTGTTGGACTTTGGTTTGGTTTTCTTTTTTCATAAATTTCTTTTGCTTTCTTATAGGCTTCACAACCCCGGTAGGAAGCGGGATGTCCCTCTTCCCCACAGTTCGCGCACTTCAGCAGGCTCTTGTCCGTGAGTGCCTCGGTTCTCACCGGACACTCACGATGACTATGAGTACCAGCGCAAATTACGCAAGATGGGGTTAAGGAACACCCCATGAAAGTATGGTTAAACTTCTGGCATCTGAAGCACTGCTTCATGCCAGCTCTAGGTCTGTATGGTTCCACAGCCACCACTGTCAAACAGAGGCGGTTTAAGTTATATATTTCCCTACCAGCATCATTGTTCTGAAGTTCCAGGATGTATAATGGTAAGGGAGTATAAACTTCTCCTTCTTTTTTGGTGATTTGCTTTACCGATATTATTGGATATTCTAGTTCTTTAAGTTCTTCCTTGACTTCATCAGCAGTGATGCTGGCAGGAAGCCTCTTTAGAACAGCCCTCAGAGGCAGATCTTTTTTGAGTTGAAATGTATAAAATTCTTTCTTTGCATTTTTGAAGTACTCTTTGAGTAGATGAAAGTCTGCCTCCGAGGTAGCGTAGTATCTCAAACCGTCCTGGTTTTAACTACTTTCACGTCTTTTTCGAATTTTTCTTTTAATTCCCGATTCATCCTGAAAAGGTCACCATGTCCAATCACCGTTATGGGTGGTGGGCGTGGTTCCCTTTTCGGCTGCGGCATTACTTGAGGTTCCCTGGACGGTTGGCTACTACGCCTGGTAGCTGCTGTAGTTTGCTTGTCCCGTGACGATCCAAGTTGAGGAGCCTGAGGGTCGACAGTGTCCATTGGTTCCGGTAATTCGGATAAAATTGAAAATTTATTTTGCACTGGCACAGTCGACACCTCATTTTGTCGTGATGTGACCTTAGTTGCCTTATTTGTGGTTGGTTTCACTTTATTTGAAACTGTATTCATGTTAACTTTTGAATTATTTTGGGATGGTTTCTCTTTACTTGAAACTGTATTCATGTTAACTTTTGAATTATTTTGGGATGGTTTCTCTTTACTTGAAACTGTATTCATGTTGTCATTTGAACTATTTTGGGATGGTTTCTCTTTCTCATGTGTTTTAATCTTTTTAGTTTCAGGTACATATTCTGTATTCTTTTTCGCACCTTTGAAAAAACAGGATACAGGAAGATCCATAATTATTGTTTTCAATTCATGAAGCATTTTTTCAAAATAATCTTGGTTAGATTTCATATTGAGCTTAATCTCACTTAATCTTTTAGGCAATCATGTGTAACATCACGAGCAAAATCGGACTGACCGAAATCTGGGTACGCGCTTATGAAATTGATAACTATAACAATAGAACCACGCACCTCTCTAGCTACTTCTAGGAATTTTGATTCAGATGGAAATTTTTGATTATCTACATATCTCTCAAATTTTTTGAGCGCAGTTTCCCAAAGTTCGTAGGCCGAGGGCTCCTCATACTCAAGTTCCATAGCCTGCTCGGCACTCACGAATTTTAGTGAAGCAGTCATGGTAAGACTGTTCAGCACTAATTACTTATTACTACACTAGCACTTGGCTTGATTGAACTCAACTAAATACACAATAACCAGCAGACAAGGCTTAACAAAGCACTCGCAGTTAATAGAGTTGCTTTGCAGGAACCAAACACCACTGTATAAACACAACACTGAAAAAATTTCACTGAAAAAACACTGAATACTCTTAAGTGAGTGTGGCCGCCAGGCCCCACCCGGAAAAAAGCGACATGCTGCACAACACTATTCACCAATTCACTATTTTCAGCCAGCAATCCGAAGAAAATAATAATTTCATCTGCAACTTGGAGTAGAGAGAGGCAAAAGCCCGAGCAGTAGCGCTCAAGTCGCCAAGGTTGGCCACAGGTTGTCCACCAGTTAGCGTTGGCTCGTCGGTGATCCTTACTACCAGTAACAAGAGCTGTCGTTACCGCCAACAGGAAAGTTTGCGTACTCGATGAATCTAGGATGCCTTGACTTGTCTTCACTGTTCCACTGCCGTAAGCTGAATGGGCAAAACACAAATATCTTCTGTTAGTTATTTCAATGTGGCGGACCGCAGTGAAAACGGAATCTTGTGCAACTGTTATTATTAGGTATATATTGTATAATTAGACACACAATTAAGTGTTTTTTTTTGTTTTCTTCTGATTTATTTAGAATATTAAATTAATTGAACCAACTGTTAGACTACTACCGTGCGACGCATCAACGCGCTGTTATGACTGGTGGTTAATGTTCCGCTGTGTCATATAATAAATATGCACTTGCTTTGGCATCGTTGATTTAGATGAAGAAAAATATCAGCTCATTCTTCTACCCAAAGAGGTAGAAACAATATTTAATTAAATAGTTATGGATTTTCATCAAGTAAACACTAATTAAATTGATTAATTAATATTTCAGCTTTACTATTAACATATCTATTCAGCGTTGCTGTGTTTTGTATAAAATATATTTTAATAGTATACTGTGCAGTTCTGGCTTATTTAGTCTCATTTGAGGGGTCTAAGATGTATGGTGCAGTAAGAGTTACAGGTACTGCCAGCAACTACCCTCTGTTTTGAAAACATAATAGTTACTATTATTAGTCATAAGTAATGCCACGAGTGATTTCCAAATTATCGATAAATTCACGATTCACGAAGTGAGGAGTGAATTTATCTAGAGAATTTGGAAATAAAGAGTGACAATTGTTAGGACTATTTAACGAATAAAATTAAGCTGTTTACTCACAAATCATTGTTTAACTATAGTTATTTTAAAATATTTATATATTTAATGTAAACGGCGATGTTTGAAAACAAATGAGAAACGATAGGTAAGCTTCATCTGCTTCTTTTGTTTACCACTGCAACCAGTCATACTATTTATAATTTGCCAAAGGACGAACGCACTATTGTACGAATGCTCTCTAGTTGGAGAAAAAATTAAACACATCAAACTGTATATTAATTCATTTCTGATGTCGTATGATGTAAAATTATGATGACAATTATAATTTTTCGTGGATGTTTCCCCCTGGACAAAAAATACATTTAAGTAAAGTGCAAAACATGGTATTTTTTTTTTTTTTTTTTGGTGGTATAATAAATTGCTACAAAATGTTTTTATATAACAACGCTCCCGCATGCTGCATGTGTTGACATTCATGCACTATATATACAATCTGGTAGCCGTACTTTTCTTATGGGCTCAATCACCCGCACCGAAAATAATGGTCAGGACTGTTCAGAATATGAAAAAGGAGGAGCTTTCTTTAATATGGTAATTATAACCCTGATAAATAGATTTTCGTGAAATACGAACAGAGACACTGTAATGGGTTGTAAACCAGAAAGTAATTGAAACTGTGATTTGTCATTGACTGACTCCCATTTGGGGGGCATGAGTTTAATAGTCCATTCAAAATATCTCTGCAGGCGGAAAGAATTACGAAGCTCTGTTTGTTGCTACACGTGCTGGGTCATAATACAGGCAGTGTCCACTGTCAGCGTTCCCACGCCCCATTTCCCCCTCTGGCACTCATAGATAGCAGTGTCACGTGTTCTATTTTTTCTATTTCCTGCATAAAACACTACTGCAGTGCCCTCCGTCAACAAACTGCACTTACTTCTTAAACGGATAATACACGTTGAAATTTCCTGTCTACTAGTTCTGTGTTAGTGAATAGTTTTGTTGCCCCTCTAGTTTGAAGTGTTCATTATAGAATTATGTAATGTTGTTTTTGGGTAACAATTTTATTGTATTAAGGATTATTATTAATAAGATTTGTTTTTTGTACGGCTAGGCCCTACTAGTTTCCTCCTAGTCCGAGATCCGGCTGCAAGATTACTACGTTCATCCAGTGTATGAACAAAATCAATTTGTTTCATAAAATTGTGAATTACTGAATACATTTTTGCCGAGTTGCCTATTAAAATTCGGCCGCCAGTATGTTTAATTAAAATGTAATTCATTTATTTATTCGAAATAATTTGGTTCACTTGTTACTAAAATAAATTATAATCCAGTTCGCAGAAATCGATGTATAGAGCTTGAAAAGTTTTGGTTGTCATTGCACACTTGGCCGTAAACGTCCTCGCAGCTACAGCAAGCTGTGACACCAATCAGTAATAAAATGGCGATAAGTACGTATTTATTGTTTTATATTGTTCCCTCGCAGCGGGGAGTAAAACCACTGCCCTTTATGTATATTACGTACAATGTATATACATAAATATATCCAAAAGGTAGTGTTAATATACATTATACGAAACATATCACGGCATTTTAATTGAACTGAACTTTATTTGAAACACTATAAAACAATAAATACGTACTAACCGCTATTTCTATTACTGATAAGGGGTGTCACAGCCTGCTGTAGCCGCGAGGAGGTTTACGGCCATGTGTGCAATGGCAACCAAAACTTTTCAAGCTCTATACATCGAATTCTGCGAACTGGATTGTAATTTATGTTAATAACAAGTGAATCAAATTATTCGAATAAATAAATAAATAATATTTTAATTAAACATACTGGCGGCCAAATTTTAATAGGCAACTCGGCAAAAATGTATTCAGTAATTCACAATTTTATGAAAAAATTGATTTTGTTCATACACTCGAACCGTCAGCAATCTTGTGAGCCGGATCCTGGACTACACTCCATTCGACAAAATGTTCCCTCCTACCCCTACCCCTACAACGCCTTTGTTCCAGACGACTGCAGTTACTGGACTATACTCCTTCCGAAAAGAAACATTTTCATAACATTTACTTTCACTTAAAGTTATTCATTGTTATCCACGTCAGTTTGCCAAATAAATACATTTAAAAAGAACTTGTCAGATTGCCCTTTGTTCAGTAAATTAGTTCATTCAATTAATCAGGAGACACCATAAGTATGTCATCTGGGTCTACAACTTTTCGTAAATTCGTAATGGAAAACGAAAATGCAAATGTGACCAGTTCATTATTCAACGAGTATTTTTTCTTCTTATCACATCTTTGGCGAACACCTGAACATCTGGAGTGGTCAATGAGAAAAAGTGCAAAGAATGGCAAGAGATATAACTATATACGTCCACCTGTCCTAATATATTTACTAAGACTCTCTAGACCTGTTGTAACTCCCCACAGTTTCCCGTGGGCGAGGAGACTTCTTTTTTTGTGTCGGCTCTTTTTATAGCAACAGGTAAATCTGTACAAGTGTTGCCCAACTCGCAGTAAACTCTGGTGTTACAGATTCCTCTAATTATTATAATCAGTTATCCCCTCACCCAATAACAGGTCTCATTTGTTCCTCCTTCTCCCTCGAAATTACAATATCTCTAATAATCGATATCGGTTGATAAAAAACGACTAATGGCTCTCTCTAGAAGTAGCTTATTAAAACCATTCCTTTCTTTCACGTTACAAAATAATAACAAAAAAAAAACATTATAAATATAGTACATACACAACACCATTTAACATTTAAAATAATTTAAGGACTCGTATGAATTTTAAATGCATTCTTATAAGGAAAACAGGAGATAATCTTAATTTAGTTTTTTAGAGATAAAGATATTAAAGTAATTTCGGAAATTTTCCTTGGTAAAATTATCATCATTAATGCCACGAGTGATTTCCACAACTTATCTCACGAAGTTAGGAGTGAATTTATCTAGAGAATTTTGGGAAATAAAGAGTGACATTTGTTAGGACATATTTACGCTGTTTACCCTTTACTACAAATCATTGGTTTAAACATAGTTTTTATTTTAAGTATTTTATAGATTTAACCATGTAAACGTCGATGTTTGAAAAACCCCTAAGAAATGTGAGGTTATGTTTCATTCACTGCTGCTTGAATCATATTATTTTATTTGTCACATAAGATCGAAAGCGCAAAATATTGTAAGAGTGCCACCAAGTGTAGAAATAATGACAATAACATCAAACTATATATCATATAACATTGCGTTGGGCGGGTTTATTCATTTATTTTTTAAGTAAACAAACTCAGTAATATCAAGGAATCTTTTCATTATTTGCTATATTCAATGTATTTGTTGGAGAAAAATAATGCTTTGATCTGTTCAGAACATTAAAAAAGGAGGAGCTTTTTTCTTTTATCACAAAAGCAGGAGCTGATAAAGATAAATCGATAAAGAGCGAGGTGAAAGAACCGGCTGTTATTGGTTGTAAAAACAACATCCATTGAAACGTGATTGTTCATTGACTGGCATTTTGTTTTGGTGGCATTGAGGTTAATAGTCATGAACAAGAAACGTTGTCAGCATAATGATCAATCTGGTTTAAACATAGAATTATAAAACTCTATTTTTTCTTCTACGACTGTGATTGATTATTATAATTAATATCAAATAAGCGTTGGTTTTGTTTTTACGGTCAGTTCCACGCCATAGCCAAGTATTTGTAAGGTAAGAAATACTTTGACGCAGATCAACGGGACGTGCGCTGGATTGAGTCCTACAAAAAGGGAAGAAATGTTCTCATGGAATTTGATTTGGGTCCCATTCGGCAGCACATGAGGAATTTGGGGTACTACAATTAAGAATGCGGGCGGGAGAATAACATTAAATATGGTTTGAGGGAAGTAGATTTACAGGGGATGATTGGAAAACAGTGGCTCTCAGGAGAGGGATATATGGAGAGTTTATTCCACACGCCCTACGCCGCCATGCACCTATGTTTCTCGATGGTGCCAGGTGAGATTAGTTTAAAATTACTAGCGGCTCCAGTTGAGAATAACTATATGTAACGGTTGCGGACCTGATAAGGTTGGCCACTTGGTTATATGACCGTCCATCTCTGTAATTAACACATATGGATGTGAGACCGGTGGTTGGCTGATAGGCCAAGGACCTTCAAGGCTTATTGTGCAATGAAGATTTTTTAAATTACGTTTCTGATTAATTTTTCAGATTTCTCACATAATCATTGGTAAATTGGTATTATTAATTAATGAAAAATACACAAAATAATTAATCCAATGGATAACATGTATTTACCCATGGACAGTTGAATTTTGACCTAGTATACAGAACCAATTTAATCTTATTCTGATCAGATCTTATTTCAGGGCGATAATTGAGAAGTAGAATAAACAACTTTGAAGTAACAAGGAATTGAATTGAGAATGTTTTAAAATTACGGTAGAATGCTTTAAAAACACATATACACAAAATTTCAATGTATTACAAATATAATTAATACTCACTATGAGGACCAAATTACACGTGCGAAATACTAGTGGTAAAGTCATTACCTCAGACGCGTTGTGGAGACGCGTTCGTTTCTGAGTCGGGACAACTGGGTGTTTTTTTTTTCCCCGTCTCCTGTAAGCCAAAATCAAGGAACTAAAAACTCTATGGCGCAACAGGTCTAGAAAGCCCTTGGCCTCCATCCGGTTTCTGGCCTCGCATCCACATGTGTTAATAACAGAGGTAGATGACCATCTAGCCAGTGTAGAGGTGACATGTGGTCAGTACATCGGGTCCCCCAGCCGTTATAACTGGTTTTCTCAACCTCAAGCCGCTACATATTGTAAATACCCAAATTCCTCACGATACTGGGAGGGCACCGGTCCCGTACTGACCTAAATGCCATGAGAACATTTTTTCCCCCAGAGAGATTCCAAGCAGCGCACGTCCTGTAGCTCTGCGCCAAGGCATATTTACTTACTCCACTCGGCTATGGTGCGGGACTATCAGGGAACTTTTTGGCCCAAATAGTCTCCGAACATCATCTGCCCACAATAATCATCCATATCATACTGTGTATTTGGGCTAATAATAAATCAAGATAAAACAAAATATTTTAAATGTAGTAATCACAACAGAAAATCGGAAGATCTACAAATTGATGACATGAATATTAACACAGTGGAATAATTAAAATATCTGGGTACCAAAGTAAATGGACATAATGTATTAGAAGAGGAAATTAAGGAAAGATTGGTAAATGGGAACAAACTATATTGCAAATAGAACCTTATTTAAAAGCAAATTAATATAAAAAAACAGCAAAAATAAGGTTATACAAAATACTCATTAGACCAGTAGTTACGTATACTAGAAAAACTTGGGTCCTAAAAGTAACAATAAAACAGAAATTATTAAGTTTTTAAAATAAAAGTTTTAAGAAGAATATTAGGACCAAATAGAGGAACTTATAACTGTTGGAGAATCAAAACAAATAACGAACTAAACAAATTAATAAAAAAAAATCAGAATACAGTTAACCATATAATATCAGAATTGGTTGGCTTGGGCATTTGATAAGAATGTATGATCAGAGACTGATCAAGAAGCTCTATAAATGGAAACCTATAGGAGGCAGAGCAGTTGGAAGACCGAAGATAAGATGGGAGGATGACACAATGCACGATCTGAAGAAAATGAAAGTGACTAATTTGAAATAATCGGCCGCGGTGGACTAGTGGTTATGCTCTTTGCCTCTGGTCCCGAGGGTCACGTGTTCAAACCCGGCCGGAGTCGATGGATTTTTTAGGACGGAAAAATCCAAGGAGCAAGTCCTCCGGGAGGGACTTTAAGCCGTGCGTCACGAGTCTGAAGATTTTCAGGCTCGTAAAAGATCCTTAAGCGTGAATGAAAAAGTCTCTAAGCAAAATTTATCGAATTTTCTCGTCCTAGTACTACCTTGGTTTCCTAGATGTCAGTATGAGGCGGAACGCTGACCACGGACCACTCAAATGACATCTATATGAAAACAAGTGTAACTAAATTAGTATTGTTCAAATTCTTCCCTGTAGGGGGAGAGCGCCTAAATCTCTGTTAAGGGAAACATGGGCTTACAAGATTACAAGAGGAAGACTAATTTGAATATGGCAAGAGACAGATTAGCATGGAGGAGGATTGTGAGAAAACCAAAACTTTCACTTTTGAAGTTGTCGCGCCTTAGGATGATGATGATCTTCATCATATTGGGTTTATGTAGTTCAAATGCATGAGTGAATGGTATTTGTCTTAAATGTACGTGTTGTCTATGATGTGGCCCCGCCGTTGAACTAATCACTTATCCGAAGAGGTTCTCCGTGTCCTTATGTGGTCAAAAAAAGTAAGCATGTATGTGATCCACAGTTAAAAGCGGTCTCCCGATATATCGGGTCCCTGTAAGGCCCGCTTGGTGTGGGACACGTAAAAGTTCCTCACAAAGGGAGGGAGAAGATACAAAAAAGAAGAGATAAAAATAGATTGAAATGTGTAAGGATAATTGTAGGTCTATTAAATTGGATATTTGAAAGACAAGTTGCCTTACTTCAAATTAAATGCTTGTTAATATGTAATGCACGTATGTGGATCCTCTTCTTGTGAAGGCTATTGTAATACTTATACATGTTCAAGAAAACATATTTGCAGAGATGCTATGTTAACGACCTTTTTGTGCAAAATATATACAATAGTTACCATTGTATCTACTTGCAATTGCAAGTCCATTTACAATTCCTGTAATTCGAATTTTATGTTCTCTTTCTTTGCAATAAAGCATTTACAAGTATCGCCAGCATTATGACGGAGATAGATTCCGCAGATTGTATCGTTTAGTAATGCTCGAGGTCATGAATAAAAATATATTTTGTTCTTTTCTCTCATGTAAGGGCTATTTTTATTGCAAGAGCACTAAGTACTGGCAATTTGCAAAAACAACTTCAACATATGTAGGCCTACTTGCTAAAGAGAATGCTTTTACCTAAATGTTTTCACAATTGTTTCATTACACAGTTCAAATTGTTATATTCCATATTAACTCTTTTTTTGTTATAAAAATAAAAATACTACATAGATTGGCAGTTCTTAAAAAAATGTTATATAGTAATGAATACAATACGACATGGGTTAGACGATATTAAAAATGTTATAGTGTGTGTTGAACGTCTTTTAGTGTTACAAAACAAAATAATTGGGACTTATTTTCATTGGCGAACAACGATGAAAGAAGCGAACAAGTGCTCAAACCTGTAGAATTTTACTATTCAATTTTTCCATTAACTTCATTTTAACATCTCACCGTATATAGTCCGTACTCTCTTCGGAGGTACATATACTAAAATTGGAACGTTACCTTATATAGGCCACAGACGAAGATAATGAAAGCTCGGGACCGTAGGGGGACACGGGAATTTGCAAACGATGCAATGGCTTACCACGTGAGAATAAAGGAGCAGTCATGACGTATGAAATACCTACTGCTTTCATTCACTTCGTCTGTGGACAGGTGCATTTTACTTTCTACACGTGCCCTGACCTTACAGTGGCACGACCTGTCCTGAGAGGGATTTTAAACTATGGATCACACACATTTTTTTGGCCACATGTCGTGGAATCCAAAATTTCATCATCTTCTAATATTGGAAGGCGATGGAAGATCAATTAAGGCATTATTGGCAATTACCTCCCAGAATGAGCAATCAGGGCCTCTTCCGAGACAACACAACATGAAACACACAATTCAAACATTCATACTAAACATGGTGAATATGATAATGATGGCCAGATGATGTTTTAAAGATGAGGAAAAATCTCGATAAAAACAATTATCCAGGAAAACTTGTCCCTTCCGGAGATCGAACCCAGGCCCGATGCGTACGAGGCAGCGACGTTACCCCGAGACCACAGCGGAGAATTATTTACTTTTCGTTGCGCAATATACATTATGTTTACGCTTATCTAATTGTTTAAACATAAATCATAACTTTCGAACTCTTTAAAAACAAATGTAGCTGACACAAGGATGCATTTAGACTAAATACTCCTAAGGTTCTTTAGTTTTTATTCACATTCTTTTAAAATTCATTGTAGAACACCGTTGTGGGTAAAATTGTGTTAACATTTTAAAATTCGTTCCTGATAAAATATTCGTCCTTGACTTTATTAACTTCTGTTGTATAACGTCGTTACACTATCAAAATCTAGGCATTTCAAAGAGCATGATTCATCATCAAGATTTCTCATGATTTTAATAGTGTGACGACGTTATACAACAGAAGTTAATAAAATGGAGGACGACTGTTTTATCGGGTACGAATTTTAAAATTTTAACACATTTTTTATTCGGACTGGGAGGGCAGTCTGCGCTGAGCATAGCGACGTGAAATGAAAGCCTACGGTGTTATGTAAGTTGTAGGTCGTCTTCTAGGTTCTACTCCCATGATCCATACCGCTATTATTGGATTTTTGGGTCCGCGGCCGAGTGGGGGATTACAAGCTTCCCCCCCCCCCTGGTCCGTCTACATTAGTGGGGAAGTTAGGGTGAGAAAATTGTCAAGTTAATGTTAGTTTGCGCAAGTTAGGGTGAGAAAATGGACGAATTAGTACACGAAATTAGTTTAGCGTTCACTTGTAAGCGGGTTTTTATGATAAATTGGCTGCACTGTCTGAGAAATAACTAATACATACGCGTATTTTACATTACAAATATGGTGATTTTAGGTTACTTCGAACTGAACTTCTCTCTTCATTTTAAGATATTTCTCACATTTTTTTTTTTGGAAAAATGAACAATTATATTTCTACCAGGTAATTATTCACATATTGCAGCAATAAATTGTTTTTTTTTTTTTCGTTTTTTATTTGAATTTTATTTTGGTGGCATGGCGGCATTCAATATTCTAAAGTTTATTCAAATTTAGCATTGTGTGTTATAATAAATGTAGCTAAATATTTGGTTCTATTCACAGTTCGCCACTAACATATTTACATCAATGAACTCCTCCTATCACCTGTTTCTCCTGGGGCGTGAGGTTAATTCTAGTCTTCTTCTCGATACTTCATTTTTACATGGGAAATCGCCAACATTAATTGTAAAATTCTTGTAGGTGAATGTTGTGTCTCTAAGTCACGACCGTTTACTCAGATCGCGGGAAGTTTAGGCTTAAAAAATAATGAAATGAAAAAAATGGATAACTTTTCTTAGGCACACTGTAAAACTCGAAATCAGGAATTTTTTTTACATTCCTTTTTACCCTTCATAAATTATAATTTGTTTTTACTAAAAGTTGATAGACTAAGCCGGTAGTTCCCAGAGATTATTAGCCGCTCCTTGCTCATCCGACATATCATCATGGCACCCACACGATCTGACAGAAGAGTCGTGCTGACGCCAACTTGCCTAACCGGAATCCCGGATCACACAAAACACGTTTTTTTTTTTACTTGTCTAGTTCTAGTAAATGTTTTCCCATTATAATCACAAACGTATTTATTATGTTGAGATTATTAATCCTTATTCTCTCGGTGGTCTAGGGATTAAATTATTTTATTCTGGTCCCTACTTCGCGAGTTCAAACCCTGCCGTGGTCGATTGACTTTTTACTGTATATAAATTTATTAAACACAATATGTACAGTACATATGATATACATGCTATTTTCACCTTTCTGCTATTAATTGGTTTAGAGTTTTGAGTTCTTTTTTCGCACTTCACTGGGTGATACTTGGGACACGGTTTTACAGAGTTTGCAGACGCAGTCTCCCTCTGGTTCATGGTATCTTTGATTGTGACATATTTTCCCATGGAAGCCGTGGGCGGTGAGAAACGTGTGTACAAGTGGCGAAGTCGAAAATTTGGTCCTTTCCATTCGTCTGTGTTTAACGCTTCCATTTCCATGATTTCGTTCGGAATCTCCCTGGCTTTTCTCTGTCTCTCCTCGATTACTGTTTTGTATGCCTGCGTCTCTGGTAGTCCGAAGTATTTTCTGATGTCTTCTATGAAGTAAGACTCATTTGCTAATATGTAGGCATAGCTATGTCTTGTGAATCTTGAAATTGAGGGAGCCCGCTTTAGGAATCTGGCTTTTATGGTTTCAAGCTTCATGATATTTTTGACCGTTAGATAGGTCCAGATTAGCTGGATTCCACATGTGGCAGCCGGCATAACTTGGAGGTTGAATATCTCTATGGCAGTTGGTAGGGATAAGTTTTGTAGCTTTGGGATGTCATAAATGGCCTTTGTCGTAGCAGTAGCACGCTCTTGTATATGCATCGAGAATACTGTTCCAGTGGTCTGTAATGTTATTCCTAGGTATTTGAAACTGCTAACGAATTCTAGAGTTGATCCGCCGCACGTGAGATGATCTCTCTTGGATAGTCTTCCTCCTCTCCTAAATATCATTGCTTTGGTCTTTGAGCTGTTTATTACCATTGAATTTTCTAGCGCTCATTTCCTGATCTTCTGATTGACTTTTTTAAGATTAAAAAAATCCTGATTTATTTTTAGGATGAAAAAATCCAAGGGAGAAGCCCTTCTGGAGAGACTCTTGCGTGCGAAGATTATCGGGCTGGTAAAAGAACCTCAAGTCTAAATTAGAGCCTCTGAACAAAATTTAATCGACCTTTCCTATCCAAGTAATGTCATAGTAGCCTACTAGATGTAGGCTATAATTTGAGGCAATTGCTAACCCTGTGTCATCGCTGACATTTGTAAGGAAATAAGTGCAACTAAATTATTTTGGTTCAATATCTCCCGATAGGGAGCACCCTTGTATCCACGTGGGGATGTATGGGTATAGACTAGACTATTAGTTCTTTTTTGAGGCTCGAGATTGTTATGCCGTTTAAACAATAATTAACGAATTTAGACCTTATTAAAACCAAGTCTGATGACAAATTCTAATTTATTTTCCTCACTTTTTTGTGATATAGATTCTCATCATCATTAACATCAATTTTACAGCTGATCATCTCAACTTTGGCCGATATTTTTAAGCTAAATAATAGAAGCCGTGAAGTTTTTTGTTGGTAGCACTACATTTTAACACCTATATTGGCAAAACAATAATTTTTCATGTCTGTTATATTAATCTAGCAGACCGCAGTGATAACGAAATCTTGCATATTAGGTATATTGTGTAATTCAACACACATTTAAGTGATTTTTTCGTTCGTTTTCTTCTGTTTTATTAAAAGTTTTAAATATATTAAACCAATTGATGTACCGGTATCCTATTGAATACATTGTCAATTTAAGAGTTAATTGTTAGCTTTTTTATGTTGCTTTGTTTATAGTGATATAAAACAGCACCTACTTCTGATGAAACAATTTTTTTAAATTTTATAACTTATTGTCAAAATAAAATAATCATTGTGATATTATTCTTATGATACCTCTGAGATGGTTAGGTCTTCACCGATGCAGTATTCTGTGCTATAACATTTTATAAGGGGAGTTCGTTCAGAATTGAACAACAATACATCATGAAGGAAATACAGAAAAAAAAGAAAATTATTTACAGGTGAAGTTTTTTGACTTTACTTGTGAAGTAAATAATCTGAATCAGAGTTAAAATATGATCATTTTTTATCCAACGCTGCGCTACGTAACTAATCGTCTCGAGGATATTTCAGTAGACATAAATAGTATTCATGTTTTAGTATAAGGGACAGAATAGAATTCATCCAAAGTAATTCTTAATTAATATAAAATTATAGAATATTCACCTGAAAGGTCCGTCTCCTCAACTTAATTATCATTTAACTGTAGCGCTTTCGAAAGCGCTACAGTTAAATGATAATTAAGTTGAGGAGACGGACCTTTCAGGTGAATATTCTATAATTTTATATTAATTTTGAATAAACCTCAACGGAACACATCATGAATCTTATAAAAGTTGACAAAGTAATTCTGCCCGAGAGCAGGTATTTCACTGCAATCATAGTATTTTCATGCTATGCTTTGCAGCTTCACTAGGAAATTATAGGTGAGGTAGCTTCCCGTTGCTTTCCACACCGGTGAAGGATGATGATAATGATAAGGATGTTGATGACGATGGCCGGATGATTTTCGGGGACCTTTGGGCCATAAGCTTCCTGACATTTGTCTTAAAGACGAGGAAAAACCCCGGAAAACACCCAGGAGTCTGTCCCGACCGGCAATCGAACCCGGTCCGCTGCGTGACAAGGTAACACGCTACCTCGAGACCACAGCGGTGGACAAGAATATAGTATTCCAAAATTATTCAGAAGAAATGTTGAAAGTTACATGTATAGCGTACAAAAAATTAAGAAGGAAAACACTGTCTGTGATTTTTAAATTTTACAATCACAATGTAATAAAATATATAATTAAAGGAAGGAGTTGGAGAAAGGGCGCCAAAGAAGAAATTAAAGAACATTTAACGAGAGACTTACGGAAGAACAAAGATTTTTGACGGTTAAGAATCGAAAGACGACATATGGCCACAATTCTGAGTGGATTATAGGCCACTTCTGCGATTAATACATGTGTTTGGGAGACCAGTAGCCCGCTGGTGTCCGCCATGGAGTTATATCCATTTAAACAAAGAAAATCTTGAGATTAATAAAAAATAAAAGTGATAATATATTCATACAGTATTTTAGATGGTTAAAAACTTGCTGATCATTTTTTTTTTTTTAAATTTCGATTTACAGTGTTTCACTTTCGCTCCTTCATTATGCACCATGTTATTTAGAACAACCTTCTTACGTATAGAGATATTTGTAAGTTACAGCATATTAATATCCTAACAAAAATAAAATTTCTCAATAAATAACAGGCAATTACTGCGCATTGATCGTGAGCGTAAGTAATGAGTTAAATTTATCACGGGCAACTTTGTTTCATGTAAAATCAATTAATAAGCTTCTAAAAATCTGCATTCTCATTTACTAAACAGTAATGCATGTTGTGCAATTATTTTACTTTAACGCCCACTTTCACTGTTTGGATCAGTTTTTATCAGAGAATCAATAGAATATTGGGGTCAAGTCGTTTTGGATTTATTTGAAATCACTACGTTTTCTCAATTATTCTTCAAATCAATTCTTCTAACATTCATTGTAAAGCACCGTTGAGGTTATTTATCAAAACAAAAATATTCTTCAATTGTCCATTAAGATAGATAATTCAGAAAGTATTAAGCCATTTGGATACTCTTAATTAAATATTTACGTTCATAACAGGCACTGAGCAAAAAAAAAATAAACTTTTTGTTTTTGTCTCAGAAAGAAAAATATGTGGTTCTGATAGTATTTTTTTTTTTTTCCTGAATTCAAATATGATATCGGGTTTTCTCTATCATGCAAGGTTTCCAAGAGACGGCATTTATAATTTCAATCACTTTAATATTTTCTACATTCGTCACTACACAATATTCGAACATTCGGACTCACCTAGAACGTAAGAAATGACGATTTTCTGCTATATTTTGCCTGTGGAGCATCCCTCTTGATTGTCCAACAATAATCGGCCAGCATATTAGGATTTCATTTGCTTTGATATATCTTTTCCATAGCTGAAATCTCCTGAGTTAGCTCATTTGGTTTTATTTTACAATGGACAAATGGACGAAAAAAGTTGATTAAAAAAATAATTATTAAAATCCATTAATTGAAATTGAAATAAAAAACTGTGGGTGATGGAGAAATTCCGAATACATATTTGAAAACACGATAAAAAACTGCATTAAGTACAACTATTGGTACTCATGAGACAAAAATCATGTTGACCAGTGTAATTTAATCTTCATATTTTAATTTAGAACTTGAAAAAATCTAAAATCTTCTACTAATTAGTTTTTCTGTTTAGATTCTATGTTTATTCTTTGTTTTACTAAATTGCTTACAGAAACGAAGAGTGGTGACATTTTTTAAGTAGATTCCTTCCCTGAACTATTTCTCCCAGATTTTATCGGTGAATGAGATGCTAGTAAACTAATTAAAATGTTTTTTATTTCCTTGATTGTCGAAAGTAATCGATACATCATTGTAATTCTCGAAAGTGGAAGTGGCAAAATGTAAAGTAAAGTGATCCCACAACAGGCCTCAGGAGGCCTTTGGGGTAGTAGGAGGTTAAGGCTCCCACTTTTTCTATACAATCGGCAATTTATGTCAGCCGGGTTGTCAGCCCTGCGTGACGGCCGTCTTTCCCCAGAGCAAGCGTGGTACTCATTTCAGTTAGAGGCTGAGTCGACCCCAGGGCCATAGTGCCGCCAGAGGGTTTGGGTCAGTTTAAAAATCCTGACCCCAACGGGACTTGAACCCTCGACCCTCCGGCTTGTAGCTCAGTGCCTTAACCACTACGCTACGGCGAGTGGCAAAACGTATTCACATAAAATATTATCCAATTAACTGTAAATCAATCTGCTGTAATCTAACTTGCCATTCTCGAACCTAACGAGATACATTCTGTTACAGTTAATGCGGTTCCACTCAGTACCCGAGCGATTAAAGGTGTGATGCCTTGGTGCAGAGCTGTGAGACTTGCACTGGTTCGAGTCCCCATGGGAGAAGAAATTTTCTCATGGAATTTCGGCCAGTATGGGACCGGTGTCCATCCAGTATTGTGAATAATTTTACTAGCTAAATAAGTAGCGGCTCCAGCTTGAGAAAACCAGCTATAACGACGGGAGACCCGAAATGCTGACCACTTATCACCCCTATACTGGCTAGACGATGTGGAAGTGAGACAAGCAACCTTATGGTAGGCCAAGGTCCTTAGTTCTGTCGCGCCATGGAATTTTATGGTTAATATTTCGATAAACGACATTCCGTTTATAGACCATGAGAATCCACAGGGACATACAACCAAGGCACCAACGACGCATGGAGGAAACTTCCCGATATAAGTTTCATAGAAGGCTGTGCGGACTATGATAGGATCAATCTGGACACGAGTAGGCCTAAATGAAGAAAATCTCCAAACCTCTCCTCCTCAAGATATCCAGCCTTTAGTTGCTAATATGGCATGAATTATCTATACCACAAAATTCTATATACCATTCATTTGTTTGCGGGGTTTAAGTCATTGATTTCCCTGTAATAAAATGTTATTATCCATTGCAGAGACTCTTGATGTCCCAACTCCTTTCAAGAAACGTTAAACTGAAAATATATACAACTATTATTGTACCAGTTATATTATATGAGTGCGAAACATGGACTCTTACTTTAAGGGAGGAAAGGAGATTACGAGTATTCGAGATTAAAGTACTTAGGAAAATTTTTGGACCAAAGAGAGATGAACAGACAGGTGAATTGAGAAGATTACATAACAATGAACTACATGGTCTTTATAGGAAGCCAGATATAATAAGAACAGTTAAGTCTCGTAGACTGCGATGGGCAGGACATGTATGGGGAATGGGAGACTTGCATGGAAGCTTCTTGTAGGAAAACCAGAGGGAAAAGTCCAGTTGGTAGACCAAGATTAAGGTGGGAGAATAACATTAACTATGATTTGAGAGAAGTAGATTATACAGGGAATGATTGGAAAGTATTATCTCAGGATAGGGATGTATGGAGAGCTTATGTCCGCGCGGCCATGAACCTACGGGTTCGATAGTGCCAGTGAGTAAGTAAGTAAAATATTCCATTATGAACCAGAAGAAAAACATAGCCAACTTTTTTCCTAAAGAGCCAAGCATATATTGTTGGATGTAGTGAAGGTACATTGTAGATATTATTACTGTTATCATTATTAGGCCTATTATTATTTTAAAAGAAAAGTATTACAGTGATAGAAGAGAGAGACGACTAAAATGGTAACGACATCTCAAGAGGATGACATCTGATAGAATCTCTAAGAACTTGGAATGGAAAAATAAATAGAAGAAGAAGAAAGGGAAGACCTAAAGAAGGTTGGAATGGACGGTGTGAGAAGTATGAGTGAACTGGGGCTTACAGATGATGATGGTTGAAGACCTTACAACTGGAGAAGGTGAATTTCTTGAGTGATGGAAAACCATTGCATTGTGGATAAATTCCGAAATAAAAAATAATATTATTATTACGATTATCATCATTAACACAATAGTTTTTTTTCGACCCATCCTAATCCTCTAGTGATGTTGATATGAAGCAAATATATGGTTTCTATTTGTTTTTTATCATTCTTATTTAACTTTCAAAATTATAATACTATTGCATTATACTATTGTTTTATACAGTAACATTATTTTGAAAAGATTCTATATAATAACTATATTACAACTTTTATAAGATTGATGATGTGTTCCGTTGAGGTATTATTCAAATTATAAAACAAAATTATGGAATATTCACCTGGAAGGTCCGTCTCCTCAACTTAATTATTTAACTGTAGCGCTTTCGGGACTTGTCCCATCATCGGCAGTTAAATAACTAATTAAGTTAGTTTTGAATCCTGCCGATGATGGGACAAGTCCCGAAAGCGCTATAGTTAAATAACTAATTAAGTTGAGGAGACAGACCTTTCAGGTGAATATTCCATAATTCTATTTTTTAACTATATTACAGTATAAATTAAAATATTTCTTGGACATCGAGTATTGTGGTTTATGTTTACAAAATACAGTGATTCTAAGAAAGAGTCACGTTATCTATGAAGGTGTTATTTTGTCATGAAGCAATGTGCCCATTTATAGTAAATTGCTATAAAACTGTACCTCCTGCATAATTTTCCAGCTCGTAGCGGAGAGAGTTTTGACGCCCAACTGTGTCAGTAGATTACCGTCACGGTTTACAAACAACTGTAAAATTATTTTGAAAAACCTTAAAAAAAAGCACGATTTAGTAACAAAAATGTACTTATGAATGCCAGATCTTTTGTTATTCTATATGAAGTGTCAACAGAATGTTACATAATGACATGTTATGCCATAAAAGTATCCATGCTCAAGGCTAGGAAAACATTTAAAAAGTCTAGAAAGAATTCACAAGAAGATATTCTTATTGTCGCAATACACCCTATTGCCAGTACTTGTTTCCTTAAGTGGCTTTCAGAATGTAAAGCAACGTGACAAACAATAGTGGACACATTATGTCTATAACCGACCAATCAATGACGAGTAATAATAATAATAATTTATTACAGATGAAAGAAATTGAAAAACAGTTAAAGATCAATACCGTAACAACACGTAGACTAATTAAGATTATTGGAAATTAAAGCCGATATAAAGAAATAGAAAATAACAATGTTCTGTATGCTTCAAATAAACTACTTTTTTCTTTGTCGCTACAGTACAAATGGAAATATGGGGTTTTCAATTTATTATCTTCATTCCAGTCTTGCATGTATGTATAGCTGTAAAGATTTAATAAAAGTGCTGAAATAACTACCTAACTAACTTACTTGATATACTGCAGTGGAAAAAACATCTGGAAAGAATCATCATCATCATCCTGCCAGGTATTAGTCCTAGAAGAACTGTTACGGCCTGAGAAAGCGGTTTTCATGCCATCTTTTCATAGGTCGACCAAGTGACCGTTTCCCATTTGGATAGTAGTTCATTATTGCCTTGGGGATCCTGGATCTAGCCATTCTTGAGACATGTTCCTTCCAGTTTAGCTGATATCTGGAGATGTAGTCCAGTATTGGTGACACATTAAGTTCTTGAAGGATTTCTACATTTTTCTTTCGATCCCATTTGGTGTAGCCAGCTGTTCGGCGCATAAATTTCATCTCACAAGCTGTTAGTCTGCTTGCATCTCTCGTCCTTATAGTCCACGCTTCACTCCCATTATTTGATAAAGACGAGTACGAGTTGATTTTTGCTCTAATGAAGGTTTTAAAACTCTATTAATGATTCCCATTGATTTGTTGAATTTCACAATTTTCTCTGATAAATCCAAATTTTCAACAAAAGAGAGTTTATATCCTAAATAAGTAAACTCATTAACTCTCTCTAAAATTTTGTTATTTAAACAAATTTTGCTTGGTATTGGGGATTTTCCACAAAAGGCCATTATTTTAGTTTTATTGGTAGATATTTCCATTGAATATTTCTGGGCTATCAAATTTAAATTATGTACTGACCATTGTAAATCATCTTCAGATGTTGCTAGTAAAACAAGATGATCTGCAAACATTATTATATATAATTTTAAATGTCAACTAAAATATTAACTAGATAGGTATTGAGTTATAAAGTTAGTGGAAACAGATCAGTGAGTAGAACCTACAAGTAGGCTACGTGACTGGAAAGTATTTGAAGACGGATCAGAGATTTCAATGCCTATACATTTAAGTGAAGATGATGATCAACTCATTTGCACTATCGAACCAGAGGTTCATAGCCCCGGGGAGATAAGCCCTCCATATAACCCTATCCTGAACTAACATTTTCCAATCATTTCCTGTATAATTCACTGCCCCAAAATATGGTTAATGTAATTTTATTGCTTCCCTTATTCTTGGCCTACCTACTGGGAACTTTCCTTCTGGTTTTCCTGCAATCATTTTCCATGTCCCTCATGCAATCTCTATTCGTGTCAAATCTTCTGCCCATTACAGTGTTTGAGACTTACCCGTTCTTATTACATCTGTTTTCTCAAAAAGATCATGTAGCTCACTGTTGGGCAATCTTCTCTTTCACCTGCCTCTTCGACTTTCTTTGGTCAAACAATTTCTCTAAGAACTTTCTTCTCAAATGTTTGTAATATTTTCTGCTCGTTCAAAGTAAAATAAAGTGTTTCGTATCCATATAAAAGTAATTAAGACAATGATAATAAGAATTATTAACATAAATAAACCTCAATAAAATTGATGAGTGGTTGAAACGCATTGAGAAAATGTCGTTAAATATAATTCCATAGATTTTGTTCAATTATGAACCCAAAGGAGAAAACAAATGCTTTTCAACGAGATGGAAGGGTCTTTTGATAGGAAAGTAGGTCAGCTGCCTAATTCTAAGAGACAGAAGAAGACTAAAATAAATAAACAAATAAATGTACAAAAATTGTTTATTATTACATACAGGCTACTAGTTCAGGTGTATCGATCGTATTCCTCCATCGGTAACAAAGACTAGTCGTTACCATGTTCGCCTTTGGATCCGAGGTTCGCGGGTTCAAACCTGCTATGTCCAATGGATTTTTAAGGGCGTAAAATTCTGAGAATGGTTTCTTGGAACATGTGTCGTAGATTTACGGCACGCAAAACAACCTTAAACCTGAATTTGGAGGCATATTAATAACATTTATCAGTCCTTTCTTGCAGACATTTGAATTGCGACACCAATGACATGTAATGTTAAAAAAGCGTCGTTAAATTAAATACTAATTAACTGATCAGAATAAAATGTTCTACTTTATTTCCCTGTAAACAAAAATAGAGAGCACGATATAATAATCGTGTTTTGTTTGGTGAAGGGTGAAGAAAAGTGTGCCAATGAAATATCAACGTGTATCTCGCGTAAAGGCGTAACCTCATGCAAATAAAAATTAGCGTATTCTAGGGCGTCGTTATCCTTGCTTGGTGTCGTGTGGATTTATTATGGATGTAGGCTCCTAAATCGAATGACAAACTTCGACAGCCTTATTGATATAGGTAGCTTTACCCGGTAGTTACAGTCTAATGTTTTTGTTCTTATTTAAAACAGCACTTGTTTTGTTTGGTATAAAGAATACAATGGTTTTATTATTGCAAAACGTTGATTGTATGATACGGTTTAAAGAGCCTTCAAGATGACACGAACAATACATAAAGAAGGTGTGATATGTACATGAAATGACATATGGGTGTGTTCTTGAAATTTATTCTTAATACATTAATGTTTAATTAGCTATTATGTTGTGCGATTGGCATTGTCATATTTATAAGTTCATCGTTTTAGAAGGTCATTTAGAGTTTTAGTCATCGGGTTAAAGTAACTCATCATTCCAGATCCCCTAACCTCATAAGTCAATTACAATTTCGCTAATTCCAGAAAAAAAGTAAAATTGTCAGTATTCGGAGGGCCCCCAGCATTAAACCAAACGTTCCTAGCAGACCTATGGCAAGATAATCCATACTATCATATTATTTGAATGCGAGCCTCCGACCAGGAAACAACACCTAGAAGTACTCGCCACTGAAGATGCCCTCCGCAGCTGAGGGAGAAATGTCTGGTAGCAACACCAGTGATGGATCACGGCCACAAAGCCCGGAATCACTCAACATTATCATATTATTTATCTATTTCGCAAAGAACTCTTGCAGAACAAAATAATATAATTTGTGTCCTAGAGAAACAAAAAATTAGAGAACCCAGTTTATTCAAAAATGTTGGTTTCTAGTGAAAACAATTAATGCACAACCATTCTCATGTTATTGTGCATTATTTTCTAATTTGGTAAAAACTGAAATAATTTCTAAAAATTTGTTTTCTGTGGTCTTTTATTGAAATTGGTTAAATTAAACGAATGTTTCTTGTTGAATGCACTGAAGAGTCAACCTTATCAGACCCTTTATATCTCACTGGTATATAACACTGGGCAACATGCTTTTTGTCTCATGAGTACCAATAGTTGTACTTAATGCAGTTTTTTTATCGTGTTTTCAAATATGTATTCGGAATTTCTCCATCACCCACATTTTTTTTATTTCAATTTCAATTAATGGATTCAAATAATTATTTTTTAATAAACGTTTTTTCGTCCATTTGTCCATTGTAAAATAAAACCAAATGAGCTAACTCAGGAGATTTCAGCTAAGGAAAAGATATATCAAGGCAAATGGAATCCTAATATGCTGGCCGATTATTGTTGGACCATCAAGAGGGATGCTCCACAGGTGAAATATAGCTGAAAATCATCAATTCTTACTTTCTAGGTGAGTCCGAATGTTCGAATATTGTGTAGTTACGAATGTAGAAAATATTAAAGTGTTTGAAATTATAAATTCCTGTCTCTCGGAAACCTTGCGTGATGGAGAAAAACCGATATCATATTTGAATTCAGTAGAAAAAATACTATCAGAATCACATATTTTTCTTTCTGAGACAAAAAAAAAGTTTATTTTTTGTTGCTCAGTGTAATTTAATAATTTCCTTCTCTTTAAACAACCCAAGTTATCTGTAACTGTTCTATTCTCTTTTAGAATGGAGATTTTAGCATTTTAAGGTCAGATTAGGGTTTAGATTTCTACATTCAGCATTTTGCAGCGATTATAAGTTTAAAATTTTCAACTTTATAGCATTTTGAAAAAAAAAATGCAATTTATTATAAGTTAATTCCAATCACAAGTAAATTACTTTATTGTGAAATTGTTTGAATTTTGCCAATTTAATAAAAATTGTTAAAATTTACACTTCAACAGACGGCTACACCAAACGGGATCAGTATTAAAATATACAATAACTCAATGTTACCCATCCTCTACTACATCTCCAACTATCAGCAGAAATAAAAGCAGCATTCTATGAGAATGGATTCTTCCGTCCACTTGGTCACCCCATAAAAAATGGAATGAGAATACCTTTCTCAGATCACGGAAGTTTTTCTAGGACTAATACCTGATAGGTTAATTATATTTTAACTAGCTAATAACAGGCGTGCGTTGCTACGCCTAAATAAATGAAATGTGCTTTTATATTTAGTTGAATAAGTAAAAAGAAAAATAATTATACATTTATATCGTAATTATTTTTAGACACCCAGTGCTGATTACCCGGCGTTCCCCGGGAGTCTACTTATCCCGATTTTCTTGGTATAAGTGAGCTGAAAGGCAAATATGGTTATTGAGAGTTATCCGTAAAAGAATACCAGCTGTGCGCTGTTAGGCTTGCCCGGGAATCTAGTCATCCCGATCTTCTTGGCATCAATTAGCTGAAAGATAAAAATGGTTATTGTGAGTTATCCGTAAAAGATAGACATAACGCTGTCGAGGACCTTTTTGCAGATTTTTTTTAGATATTCAATTCTGTGTACATTAATTTTGTGTATATGTTATGATTTAGGCAGCGTAAGTCATTTAAGCGTCCATGAGTTCCGAAAAACACATTTTTCTCTACAAAGGGTGATTTTTAATGGTTAAGGGGTTGAGATTACAACTATCTTATAGCCTAAAACCTTTCACGGAAACTTCTGAACATTTAAAAAAGCCCCACCACAATCGGATGAAGGTATGGCAGCGCATAAAGAACAAACAGGCAGATATATATTCATTTATATGTAGATATGATCCGTCTGTGGTTAGAATCTCTACCTACCACTCCGGCGCCTAGGGTTCTATTCCCGATGTCAAAGGGGATTTCAAATCTCATCTTGGGTTCGGGTGTGTCTACTTCTTCTGTTTACCTATGCTGTCTTCGGAGATGGCCTTGGGATTCTTCTAATCCAAATGCATGGAAGTCTTGTAATATGTGGTGTAGGGTTCCTACTCGCGACTTATAAGTGACTCATCCAGAACACTGGCTTGTAAGTCCCGTAAGAGGAATTACGTTGTACCAAGGAGGGAGAATGTTAGCTGCGGTGGTCTAGTGATTATGATCCTTGCCTCTGGTACCAAATGTCGCGGATTCAAACCCGGCAGGGATCTATGAATTTTAATCATCATCCTTCACGGACTAGGTCTTTGCCTGTTCCGATCTCACATCTGTTCAGCCCAGCGCTTTCTTGGTTTTCCTACCGATCTTCGTCCTCTAGGATTATACATCAGTGCCATCTTTGGTATCCTATCCTCTGTCATTCTTTGCAGATGTCCCTGTGTTCTTCTATTTGTGGAAGAATTGGTTGTACTTTTAGTTCCTCTCTAATATTCTCATTTCTAATATGTTCTTCTTTTGTACAACCTTTCACAGCCCGTAGGAATCTCATTTCCGCTGCCTGAATTTTACTCTTTTCTTTTTCATTCAGGACCCAGGCCTCACTTCCATACATCGCCACTGGTAGTGCCATCGTTGAGTAAAATCTTAGCTGCATATTCTTTCTTACTTTGTTTCTCTACTGTTCGTCTGATTGTTCCACAAATATGTTGAAATTTCTGTATTTTCTTATTTATATCCTGTTCTTCTACATGCGTTATATCGCAGCCCAAATACTAGAAGTGTGAAACCTGTTCCAACACTTTATCTTCCATTGCTATTTTTTCGTTGAAGTTTTAAGATGGAAATTCCAAGAACAAGTCCTCCGAGACGGACATAAAGCCGTGAATCCCGTGTCTGTAAAAGTTGAGGCTCGTTAAATAACCTTAAGAGGCTTCTAACAACATTTACCGACTTTTTAACATTTAAGTAATATCTTAGTTGACTACTATGTGTTCCTAGAGGCGACATGTCGATCACATATCACTCACAATATCTGCAGGGAAATTAGCGTAACTGATTAAGAATCCCCAGAGGATAGAGTAGGGCTGTAAGAGCATTAGGAAGGATTAAAGACAATAAAAAGTCCGTTACGCAGGAGCTGCGTATACTAAGGGAATTCCTGAGCAAGTTGTAATTATGTCCCTAATTATCGAACTCTTATCTTACTTTTTTATATAAAACTTTCCTCATTAGAGGATTGCCTCAAGGACAAAGTGATACAGACAATTAATTTTCTAAATTGATGAAATACATTAAAAAAAATTGAACATGTAGGCCTGTTTGAAGTATACATACTATAAAGTAGTAATTTTGTAAATATGGTTTCTTAAAATTGAAATTGATCCTCTAATGGCAGCGATGGCAATTTTAGAAAGATACACCCTATCCAAACCTAAGGAATTCCAAAATTTGGCTAAGAATCTTGGTATAATACCTCTTGCCCCGATCATCAATCCTGTGACAGTTATACTATCTAGTTGGTATTTATCTTTATAATAGTCAATTGTTGGCTATATATGGCTTTCTTATTCAGATGTTACTTGCCGTTCGTTGCGAAAATAAATAAACATGGAAACAGTAGAACGATTTTGACTTTCAGGTAAACCCCCCTCCCAAGTAAGACCGATGAAAATTTGAATTAATTTTTTTTTTTCATGAGTGCAACCACAACATATTACTAGGAAATTTGCTAAAAATATAAAAATAAAGCCCATGCAGGAAGTACGAACCTAATTTCTCAGCAAGTAAAATTTATGGTCCGATTTTGTTTGTTTACAAAATATAGCTTTCTTTTGTTAATCAAATCGTATGGATATAGTTAAGTTATAAATAAACTTGGCGGTCGCTAGATAGATTCGTAAATTACAGCTTTCACATGAACACCTATTTCTAATGGCTGATTTTTCAAAATACCGTTCTCATTTTAATTGTAAGGTATATATATATATATATATATATATATATATATATATATATGGAGTTCCGTTATAAAAACGGAAAATTACGACCGTTAGTGTGATTTTTAAATTTTCGCTTCAGGTGAATTCCCACTCCTAATGGTCCGATTTTGCTAGTTAACTAATTCAATTTTATTATTTTTTAATTGATTATGTTACAATCAAAGTAATTACTCAGGCCATTATGTACTATATCGTAATTGTACATAATGACTAGCGATTATACATAATCGCTGATTAATCACTCTAACCGTGGGTGTCTACTAAAAACATAAGTACAATCGATGAATATTTGTAAAACTAAAATAAAAATCTTTTCAAGGATACGACCTCTATTCCTTTGGCTTTCCCTAAAATAACAAAGAGAGAGAGAAAAAAAAGAGAGAGAGAGAGAGAGAGAGAGAGAGAATGAGGGAGAGAGGGGGAAAGAATATAGTTTTTACACGCTTTATATTAGCTTGACCTGTATCTATCTATGTAACGGAATCTTTTAACACGATTTTCACCCACTTAAAAACGTTGGATCCACTTGAAACTTTGTATACTTGTAAAGGACAAATGACAATACAATAATTTCATTTTTTTTCTAAAGTCGTGGCCAGGATCATTGGGACATAAAAAAAATTAAGACCGGTATAATAGGTTGCGGACGTATCGACTTTCTAGTATATCGTTGTGGTAGCTCAGTTGGTAGAGTGGTAGACTGTAGTGGTATATAATTTCAGTAATCCGTAGGTCGTTGGTTCAAATCCGGCCGAGGATTTTTTTAGAAGAGTATTACTTTTAGCTCATACTACAATAGTATCGAATTTAAAGATATTTACATTTTTAGAAAACCAAACTAAACAATAAATAATAGTTTTAAAAAAACTAAAACAACGCGCTTTATTAGAAAACCGAACTAAAAAAATGAAAAATAATATTAATTTCCAACACGCTTGGGATAAAATTAATAAAGTTGTCAACAAAAAAATCATCTCCAACGCATCTAGAATAAAACTAGAGTTATCTACAAAAAAATAATTTTACAATCAACAGCGTGGGGTGCTTTTACTGGTTTTTACGTTTCCTTCTTAAAGACTTTACTTTTACCAATATTTCTTTATTATCAAATATATTAATTGATGTAGAGCGCCACACGGTTTTGATGGTAAAATTATTATTTTTTTAGATAACTCTAGTTTTATTCTAGATGTGTTGGAGATATATTTTTTTTTTGTTGATCAGTTTAATTTTATCCCAAGCGTGTTGGAAATTAAAATTATGTTTCATTTTTTAGTTCGGTTTTCTAATAAAGCGCGTTGTTTTAGTTTTTTAAAACTATTATTTATTATTGCACGTAAAGTCTTCTCCTTCTTCATAATAAGGCGCTTCAGTTTCAATTGTAGAATGCTTTGGCTTTATCTATGAGTTCTTTCCGCACTTTTTATATTCTGGACACATTTGTTCCAATTTTTCATTTTCAATTTTGTATAATTTACAGCATCACATTCCCATCTTTTTTATTGATCTCTAAATAGGATTAATGGCTTTCATTTGTAGGTCTTTTTTTACCATCCTTTCATCGTCCATTCTATATATGTGTCCAAACCAACTTAATCTTTGTGCTTTAATGAAGTTAATTATATTTCTGTTTTTGTCCACCGCTGTGGTCTCGAGGTAGCGTGCTGCCTTGTCACGCAGCGGGCCCGGGTTCGATACCCGGTCGGGACAGTTTTTCTGGGTGAGGTTTTTATCGGGATTTTTCCTCGCCTGTAAGACAAATGTCAGGAAAACTCTAAGGCCGAAACGGTCCTCATATGGCCATCGCAATCATCATCATTCATATTCATGTTAGATTAAGCTTAGGATTAGGGACTCTCCTGGCACACCACTATCATCACCCATCATATCATCGTGGCAAAGTAACCCCGCCTTCCAGGCGCCCCAACCTCAGAAGAGGGTTACAATTACGCCATTGCCAGGAGAGGTCACCAGGAATGTCGAAAGACAACCTGGGGCATTTGCAAAAAAATATATATTTATGTTTTTTTTATAATTCGGTTTATTTCTTCTTTGTTCGAATTCTCCATGATCTGTCGTGATTCCCTATTGCTCCAAAGATTTTTCTTACTACTTTCCTTTTAAAGACAAACTTTTTTGCTTCTCTGCTTTTTTAAGAATCCAAGTTTCACTAGAATATGTGTACAACTGGTCATATAACTGTAAAGTATGGTTTAAGTTTGGAGTTTTTAGAGATTAATTTACTCTTAAATAATGGTAAATTTGCATAAAAAGCTTTGCTACCAAGTGCTATTCGATTTTCATTTATTATTCAATCGAATTTGTTTACTATTGTTCTCAAATACTTAAATGATTTCACTTGTCCGATGCAATGTACGTAAAGTAGAAATATTAAATTAAGTCAATAAGTTAAGAAGCAAGTTTTGCTACAAAGTCGTTATATGAAAACTGTTTTTGACGTAATAATTATAAGTTAAGTAAACAACTCACGTTATTTGAGGATATTACTACAGCAGATGAGAGTATTATGTTGTCAAATTGTTGATACAACTTGCGATGAAGCCAAACTATCCTGCTCATTCAACCATAACCACTTTCCACATAACTTGAAGGCTAGATATCTATTTGCATAATTAATAATCACTTTTATTACTTCTTATACTTAATTGCATCTACTTTAACCTGTAACTAAATATCAATTACCGTTTAGTTAATTTTATATAAAAACACCTACACTCTGAGTCTTTGCCCCCTCGATTTTCTATTTTCAAGTTCGTTGACTTAAAATCAACGAACTGGAAGAAATGCGGACATTTAAACTGTTTCCGAAAAAATCGAAGGAAACCTTTCTATAATTAAATCAAATTCCTTAATTTAATTCGTTTATTTAAAAAAAAAAGCGTTTCACACTTCATTGAGATGGAAGAATGTCAGTGGTTTTCAACGTTTGGAGTCTGTAAAAATAAAAAGTGAAAAGTTATTTAATAAATTAATTTATTATACTGAACGTCAGTATTTTTCTTGTTAGAATTGAAGAAGCCGAAGTGTTACATTGCAGTTTCTTTCCCCGAGGTTATGGACGAAGAATTGGGGGTTTTCCCTAATTGATCAGTTCATAGTATACTTTCGGTACATGTTTATGTTTTACCCGAGAATAAAAATGTTTGTATTTTGTATTAATCATTTTTAACAACGTGCTATTTTTTGTTCTTTGTGTATTTTAATTTAGAGCAAGCCTATCATATGAGGGACTCAGAGCAAAAGTGAAACAAGTTCATATTTTACTCTTTTAAGAAAAAACTTATATAAAGTTAAAAGAATACATTTAAATGCAGTTAAAGAATAAAATATTTTTTACAATGGAATAGATCACGTACAATAATTGGCTCACAATTGGTCTGAATAATCGTTGTTATTTTGAACCCAAATTCACATATAGCTAAGATTTTCCATTTTTGGGCTAGGTCCGCTTTTGCTCAGAGCTTTTCATATTAAAACGTATCAAATTTAAAAAAAAAAGTAAAAAAAAAAGATTAACTCTTTTTACATTCTTTATTACTATACTTACTATCTTCTCATTCATATATTATTATTCTTTCCTCCCCTCTTCATTTTCCGAAAAAAAAAGTTCTAAAGTAATAGGCTGAAAGTGATAAATTTATTCTCAGTTTTATGATAAATTAATAGATGTTCACAATAAACAAATAATCAGGAATGTTATTCCACATTTGCTGAGCTATTGAAGATTGTAAGTAGGTTGCATATCCGAAATTATGATAAATAATTGTATCCAACATTTTGTGATAGTACAAAGATTTTCTAAGAATAGACATTTACAACGAAAAATCTCATACGCAACTTTCTCTGAAAATAAGAACGAAGAGCATGTGGTACGCTTTGTCAGCTATGCCAACCTATTAATTTAGAAAGCTTTATTTATTTATTTATTTTGCAATTAAATGTCATGATGCTAAAATTAATGAGAGGATAAGCAAGGACAAGTCTGCAACATCAAAATTAAATTACGTATATTTTATGAAAGTAGAATATAAGTTAAATGCATATCTGTAATACAATAATAAGGAGTACAATGATAAACGGTGCAGAAACACGGGAATTAAAATCCGGAACAAAAAGTAAATTAAATTCTGCAAAAATGGATTTTTGGAGACGTTCAGCTGGAATTTATAGGAGAGGTATAGAGAGATATAATAAGAAAAAGCTTAATTAAACAAAATATTAATGTTCGAACTTCAGTTGTGGATTTTGTAAAAAAAAAACAATTAAAATGGTGGAATATATTTAGAATAGAATAGAATAGATTTATTAAGCCTGGTGGAGTATGATCATGTAAAAGAATTACAGAAGACAGACTTCCAAGAAGAATACTAGAATGGGTGTCACTTGGTAGAAGAAGAAGACAGTAAAAAATAACGTGTTTTTGAACAGAATGAGGGGAAAAAGATTGGACAATGGAGATTGGAATGACATATATGTGGAGGAAAATGACAGTAGATAAATTTGGGCGTAGAAAAATGTTGTGAAACCTGCTAAATAGATAAATTTAACTAACTCACTGGCACTATCGAACCCGTAGGTTCATGGCAGCGCGGTCATAAGCTCTCCATATATCCCTATACTGAGCCAATGTTTTCCAATCATCCCCTGTAAAATCTACTTCCTTCAAATCATAGTTAATGTTATTCTCCCACCTCATTCTTGATCTACCAACTGGGCGTTTTCCCTCTGGCTTTCCTACAAGAAGCTTCCATGCACGTCTTTCATTACCCATTCGTGCAACATGTCCTGCCCATCGCAGTCTACGAGACTTAATTGTTCTCATTATATCTGGCTTCCTATAAAGACCATGTAATTCACTGTTATGCAGTCTTCTCCATTCACCTGTCTGTTCATCTCTCTTCGGTCCAAAAATTTTCCTAAGAACTTTATTCTCAAATACTCGTAATCTCCTTTCCTCCCTTAAAGTAAGAGTCCATGTTTCGCATCCATATAATATAACTGGTAGAATAATAGTTTCATATATTTTCAGTTTAACGTTTTTTGAAAGGAGTTGGGAAGTCAAGAATCCCTGTAATTCATACAAACAGGCATTTCCAGAATTGAGCCTATGTTTAATTTCCTTGTGCATCTCATTTCTGTTTGTGATTATTGTTCCTAGGTAAAACATTTACGCAAATAAAAAATTAATTAAAGCATAAATAAGTCTTCACTGCCTTCGCTATGGAAAATATCTTAAAATATTATATTAATTCATCCCTATTGAAGTATTTTTTTCTTTTTATAGAAGAAGAATTAATAACAGCAACAGTAAGGATAAATATATTATTCACATGCTTCTTAATTTTTTAATCTCACTTATAAAAATCAAGATAACTAAAAAATTCAATAGATACGTTGATTAGGGTCAACTATTGTTTGATGAAAATGACGTTGGATGTGTTTTCTCTTCTACTTTTTGTAGCATGTTTAGGTTGCAGGAAAATATAACGGTTAGTTAAGAACAATCAGAAAACAGCTGCAGATTAATTGCACGATAGGGCAAAGTTTCTTATTTCGCTTGACCCAATTTTGTTTATACTTTCCAACCTTGTAATCTTCATTCACAGTTGGAATTCTTCTCAAAACGTTATATTACTGAATCACATAAATAGTATTGAACAAATATTTTGATTTGTCACTGCGTCACGCCTTTCTTAAAGTATTTGATACGTTACAGTATTTACAATTTAATAATTTACATTTCTTATTAAAATAAATTCACAATTCTTCATTGGATGATTTATTCGTCTATCCAAATAAAATATATTGTATCAAACTTTTACTATTGGCTAGAAAACAATATGATAGTACTTTATTTAAATATAAAATTACAAATGCGTCGCTACATGTAGTAATGAAGCGAGTCATGAACAACACACAATGCAATAAGTGGTCCCTACTCGTACATCTCCAAGTGGAACAATGGTCCTCCCTTGCGGGAGTTAAGATTATCTCACCACACACATATGTATATATATATATATATATATATAGAGAGAGAGAGAGAGAGAGAGAGAGAGAGAGAGAGAGAGAGAGAGAGAGAGAGAGAGCTAATACCCAGCGTGCGCTGCTACGCCTAAATAAATGAAAATTAATGTGTTTTTATGTTTAGTTGAATAAGTAAAAGGAAAAGTAATTATAAATTTATATTTTTAGATAGCCCGTGCTGATTACCCGGCGTTGCCCGGGAATATACTTATCCCGAATTTCTTGACATAAATGAGCTGAAATACGAAAATGAATGTGTTTTATATTTAGTTAAATAAGTGAAGGGAATATTTTATATCGTATTATTTTTAGATACTCGTACCATGTTCTGTTTACCCGGCGTTGTCCGAGAATCTACTCATCCAGATCTTCTTGGCACAAATCAGCTGAAAGACAAAAATTAATGTACTTCTCATGATTATTTTAATAAGTAAAATGGAAAATAATTATAAATGTATCTATCCATGTAATTCTGCCCGAGGGCAGGTCTTTCACTGCAATCATAGCATTTCCATGCTTTGCTTTGTAGTTTTACAAGGGAATTATAGGTGTGGAGCTTCCCGTTGCTTTCCACACCGGTGAAGGATGATGATGATAATTATAAGGATTATGATATTTGATGGCCGGATGATTTTCGGGGACCGTTGGGCCCTAAGCTTCCTGACATTTGTCTTACAGTTGAGTAAAAAAACCCGAAAAACTCACCCATTATCCTGTCCCGACCGGGAATCGAACCCGGGCCCGCTGCGTGACAAGGCAGCACGCTACCTCGAGACCATAGGGCGGACTATAAATGTATATCGTAATTATTTTAAGATTCCCCGTGATTATTACCCGGTGTTGCATCCCATATTCCTATTCTCTTCTCCTATATAATAAAAGGCAGTTAAATTAAAATCACCACATATTGAATAATAAAATAAACGAAGTGAATAGCACACAGTTAACCCCGTAGAAAAATAAAAAAGAAAAAAACCAAAAAATATTTAAATATCTCAATGAAACTGTTTCTAAAATTAAGTCTTTAGAATAAAATCCTGGGAATTTACTTATTTCGATCTTCTTGGCATAAATGAGCTAAAAGAGAAAATTCGTTATTGCGAGTCATCCGTAAAAGAATACCCGCCTTGTGCTGCTATGCTTACACAGCAATCTATGCACTTGTCTCGATATTCTTGGCATCAATGAAAGACAAAAATGGTTATTGTGAGTAATCCATAAGAGATAACCATATGCTGTCGTGGACTTTTTTGTAGAGCTTTTTTAGATATTCAATTCTGTGTATATTAATTTTGTGTATCTGTTATGGTTTATGCAGCGTAAGCCATTTAAGCGTCAAAAGAGCTTCTTTTTCACGTTTTACACTATAAATGGCGATTTTTAAGGGTGTAGGAGTTGAGTATCACAGCTATCTTATAGCCTATGTTCATCCCGGGAATCTCCTCAACATTTTGCAAAAAGCCCGATCACAATCGGATCAACGGTATGGCCGCCCATAAAGTACGAATGGACAAAGAAACAAACATTCATTCTGCCCGAGGGCAGGTCTTTCACTGCAATCATAACATTTTCATGCTATGCTTTGCAGCTTCCCATTGCTTTCCACAAATTATATATCAGCTGGTGACAAATGGTAGCTTCTTGCTTTAAAGAGACATCTAGTAGACAACTAAGGTATTACTTGGATGGAAAAGGTTTATTAAATTTTGCTTAGAGGCTTTTACGAGCCTGAACATTTTCAAACTCGGGACTAATAGCATACGTTTCCTTTTGGAGGATTTGTCCTTTGGATTTTTTCATCCTAAAAAAATCATCGACCTGGTGCAGAATTGAACCCGCGACTCTTGGGACCAAAAGCAAGGGACATAATCTCTATACCGCCAAGGTCGTTTATATGTTATGTATTAACTATACTTATGTAATAATAATATACATAGGAACGAAGAAAACACTCTCATTATACGAGTAATACACAAAAAGAAAAATCAACGAAGATAACGATGCTGAAGTGAATAGAAGTTTTAAAATAAATGGTCAATAATGTGATTTAAACGAGAAAGCATCCAGTACACATAAACCTCTTTACAGTATCCAACATACGACTGTCAGTACATTATTAACCTTTTAGTGAAGATAAAACTGGATTCCGAAAGGTTTAAAAACCTTCTGTTGAAATTGGAACCGGATCCCGAAAAGCCGTAATGAATTAAAAAAATAAACAAGTTAATGAAGACTCTGCCGTACAGTATTAATTCTACGTGGTACAGGCATTAAGTTTTGAGACTGAGCGCATAGTGGCGCTGTGATACACTATAGCGCATAGGTGGCGCCGTGGTATGATACCTTGCCAGTTAGTCTCTCGTCCCAGCAAGAGACAGTTGAGTGCATGCACTGCAATCAGAAATACGGTCTTTTTTGTGACGGTGATTTGAATGCGCATGTCGGAATTCGAGATGTCACAGAGCAACATCAAGTTCTGTCATAAATTAGGCAAGACCGCTCCCGAAACGTTTCAAATGATGCAGCAAGTTTACGGTGGGTACGTATTGAGTCGCGGTGTTGTGTTTAGGTGGCACAGACTTTTTTTGCAAGGAAGAGACAGTTTGGAAGATGATGTGCGTACTGGTCGGCCACAAATAATTAGAACTAAACGCAACATCGAAGAAGTAGTAACGTTGATGAGTGCTAACCACTCCCAATCAGTAGAAGATCCGGCAGCGGCGGTAGGGGTCAGTCATGATACTTGCTACAAAATTCTGTCTCATGATCTGAACATGTCTCGTGTTACCCAGCACAGTGCGCCACGAATCCTGTCACAAGACCAACATGATGACCGCATGGAGATTTGTGGTGACTTCATCAGTAGTGCTGACGATGATCCGACGTTTCTCAACCGGATAAAAACTGGAGACGAAACATGGTGTTTCCTTTACAATCCGCAACTGAAACGTCAATCCGCCATCTGGAAAACTCCATTATCACCACGACAGAAAAAAACCGGGAGGAGACAGGTCAAAAGGCAAGGTGATGCTTGAACTGTCTTTTGATTCAAATGGAATTGTTCACATGGAATTCATATCTGAAGGCGAAACTGTAAAACAAAACCCGCTACAAAGAGATCCTGGCCCATTTACGGCGCGATTTCAATTCGCCGTAAGCGATCTCAGCTTTGGCGTACAAAGAATTGGCTGTTGCTACACGACAACGCCCCAGCACATCGTTCTGTCCTGTCCAAGAGCAACTTGCAAGGCAACAGGTGACAGTTTTGCCATGCCCTCCGTACTCACCTGACCTCGCGCCATGCGTCTTTTCTCTTTCCTAGCATGAAAGCAATCCTACATGGGCGTATATTTCATTTTGCCGAAGAGGTCGTGACTGCCACAAGAGAAGCCACATGGGACCATCCTACCAACATCTTTCAGCGGTGCTTCCAGCAGCTATACCAACGTTGGCAAACGTGCATAACGGCCAACAGCGCCTATTTTGAGGGAGGATGTGGTTCTGTTTAAGTGTACGCCGAGTTACCGTCGTCTTGTGAGTCATCCAGATACTTGCGGGTGCCTACCCTCCAGGCGTAAAGTCTCAGAACTTAATGCCTGTAGTAGTATAATCTTATATTAAAATGTTATATTGACACTATAATTCATAGATTGATGGGGGAGGATAATATTCGAATGGATGTTAGGAAACTGAATATCGGATATATCAGTTGGTAAGAATAAGGATCAGGATTGTTATAGTGAAATGTGATATTGAATATAGGAATAATTAATAGCTATACTGCAGCCACTGATTCTCCGGCCTTGATGTTTTCACGACAGTGTTGCCGATATGGATATTCAGTAGGAGTGGCCGCTTTATGTATGCGGTTAGCAGACATACAGCTGACAACATCTCAGCAATTTCAAACCTTACTAGCGCGCTATAGCTGCGTCAAGAGCAGTGATTGGTTGTGGCAGACATCTACTCCCACATCAACCATATCCATATTGGCAGTAGAGGACGAATTCTCCCTTTACCCCTCGTATAACCTAAACTTTACAGCCGCAGATATGACGGCTCGGGTATAATTGCCTACAACGTAACTGCATGGATCGACGAAGCTGGAACTCAAACTGTACCCAGTGTAAAACAAATTGTGGAGTAATCTATACAAAACTGTAATTTACTTACTCACTGGCACTATCGAACCAGTAGGTTCATGGCCGCGCGAACACAAGCTCTCCATACATCCCTATCCTGAGCTAATGCTTTTCAATCATACTCTGTATAATCTACTTCCCTCAAATCATAGTTAATGTTATTTCCCCACCTCATTCTTGGTCTACAAATTGGGCGTTTTCCTCTGGTTTTCCTACAAGAAGCTTCCATGCACGTCTTTCATTCCTCCTTCGTGCAACATGCCCCGCCCATCGCAGTCTACGAGACTTAACTGTTCTTATTATATCTGGCTTTCATTGTTATGCAAGTCATTCACCTGTCTGTTAATCTCTCTTTGGTCCAAAAATTTTCCTAAGAACTTTATTCTCAAAAACTCGTAATCTGATTTCTGCCCTTAAAGTAAGAGTCCATGTACGAAACTGTAACTCATTTCTAAAATTTGTGACCACCTAACGGTAGAAATTAAATTTTGTTCCATCACTTCAAGTTAATTTTTTTAACAATGTTAACGCCCAGTTGGTAGACCAAGAATGAGGTGGGAGAATAACATTAACTATGATTTGAGGAAGTAGATTATACAGCGAATGATCGGAAAGCATTAGCTCAGGATAGGGATATATGGAGAGCTTATGTCCGCGCGGCCATGAACCTACGGGTTCGATAGTGCCAGTGAGTAAGTAAGTAAGTATGTCGATGAATGAGATGAAAAGTCTTGTAGCCAGTATAGGAATGATTGTGGTCAACACGTCTCATCTTAGGCATTCTAGATGCTTTTATGAACCCATCTATGGTCCTGTAGTTGCTTCTTATCAGCTAATCAGATTCCGAGTCCATTCACAAGACGAAAATCGAAGTAAAAAATTCCTCCCCACGGAGTTTCGAACTAGCACGCAACTCGTAGCTCTGCGTCATGGCATGATGCTGTACACTGCTAGACCACCAAAAATACATTATAATATTATTTCATAGTATTTAAATTCCTCGTAAGCACATAATAGCGTATTATTTAGTGTATTTTCATGCATTTGATTTATTGAGCGATAAGTTATAGTAAAATGTAACATATTATAACGAAAGTGAATAATTAACTAATTAATAGTGCTCATGAATACCAAATAATAAATTTATAAATTGAGTCGGATAAATCGCTGACGATGGAGGCGAAGGGCTTTGAAACCGGTACCGTGAAAACATGGAGCTTTATAGCTTTATAGATGCAAAACATTTTTCCTACTCAATTTGTAATTTGTAAATTATCGGTACTTTCTAGTTTATTTCCTACCGTAATTTTGATTAAGAAACCAAATATCGACTTTAAATTTGATGCTTTATGTATAAGATATTACAGTAAAATATATTGTAGGTTAAGAGATATTCTTGTTATAAGCTTCCTGTAATTTGTTTTTATTTAAATCTAAAAAAAAGTATCGGAGCAATTGTGATATATGCGTTGTGCAGCACATAAACCGATGCATCCTGTACTTGGTGAAAAAATTAACGTGTGAAAACTTAAGTAGAATTAACAAAGCGATGTAGAAAGATAGTTTATTAGCCCATCAATAAACTTTAACCCAAGTATGCTGAGGTAACTTCGCCCATGTTTAAATGTGGGCGTAAACGTTTATCGCTTAATGTTTTTCTAAACTTACACACCGGTACGGTATAAATATTTAAATTACCAGTATTTCAAGTTGACCACTATATTGTAGATGTAACTTAGTTTAAAACCTGATGCGCCTGCTTCTTTTCTTGACATTTTCTGTGTCTATATATATATGGTATGATAAGAAAAATAAATGCCTGGACGGGATTCGAACCCGGATCTCTGAGTCTGTACCTCAGTGTGATATCCATTACACCACCAGGCGAATCCAATTCAAACATTTATTTTTCTTATATATGTAGCCTATTATATTCCCCATTATTACTAGATATCGCGAGAACACTCGCGACATCTAGTAATAATGGGGAATATAATACATATATAAGAAAAAATAAATGTTTGAATTGGATTCGCCTGGTGGTGTAATGGATATCACACTGAGGTACAGACTCAGAGATCCGGGTTCGAATCCCGTCCAGGCATTTATTTTTCTTATCATACCATATTAAGCTTGCATTGCTCAATGTTAAATATTTAATTATAACATATATATATATATATATATATATATCAAGGCTCTCCGCTCTTAAAATGATCCTCATCAAAACAAAACCATGTGACCTGATCACCTTTCATTGGTTACTACGTATGATATGGAAGCAACAAGTACGCGAAAAAGTAGTTCCCTTTATTATATTATTAATATGTCCTCTGAATACACTTGTTATTCTTCGTGAATGAAAGTAATAATATTCAGAACATAGAAAATATTCTAAAATATACCTAATCAATATTACAACTTAATATAGTTTATTACATATGGATGAAGCATTTGAGTCATGCTTCAGTCGATTCTGATACAACAAAATGGCGGAAGGTGCCGAGTCTTCTGTTGCTGTGTCGTCATCTAATTTTTTTAAAACACAAGTCTGGCAAACCTTTGGCTAATGGTAAAAAAAGTTATTTTAAATGTGTTTTACAACTTCAGTGAAAAATCTCACCAGCTTTCAATTAAAGTTTAGGCTTATACATACTTGTCGTGCCTTGTTCTTCTTTCTTCTTCACAGTTTAGGCTTGTTTACTAGCCTGTTCCGGCTCCAAATTACTGCTCTTTCCATCTTTTCTTTGGTCTTCCCAAACTTCTTCTTCCTCGTGGTGAATAGCTGTACGCTGCTTTTGGTATTCTATTCTCAGTCATCCTTGCCAAGTGTTCTTTCAGTTTGTTCTGTATTTCTCTATTGTTATGTTTAATTCGTCTACTTTTTGTTGTCTTATTTCTGTGTTATGTTTTTTTGTCTGTTCTTTGATATCCTGCTATTGGTCATTTGTCGTGCCAGGAATTGAATTTATCTTTCTCTCAAGAACGGAATTTACCTCCTGATAGGTCCATTGATCAGATTAAATATTTTATATTAAATCATATTTTCACTCCTTACAAAGGAGAAGTTATGGCTCAACATTTGCCTACGTCACTATAGAATAACAATTGCTTGGAAAAAAAACTCATTTTGTTTTCTAGAAGTCAATGGACTGTGACCATAAGTAATAAAAAAATCAAGATCGAAATTAACAATGTCGACATGTAGGTTTTTTTACAAATATCGAAATAAAAGAAATATTATGAAGATCTACATTCAAATTAATTGTTGCAGAGATGAATGACCTTATTTTCTTAGCATATGTAAGATAACATCTCTAAGTCTCTGAATGGTAAATTACCTTGCAATTTATGTTCACTCTTACCCATTATTTTCAATTATCTATTTTCATTCCAGAAGAATTTCAAACAACTATACACTGCCACTGATTGGATTACACACGAAACCTATAATCTCACATTAGAATAGTAATGCAAAGAATCAAATGTCATCGAAATATTACGAAATTCACTGCAGAGTGCGGTGTGCACGTTCCTTTCACGATGAAGATGAGCAAGCACGAGTTACCAAGGTGAATACATGTAATTATTAGTTTATACCACAGTGCTAAAATTGCATAAGTACATTTTAACGAATTCAACAGGAATTAAGCTATTATGGTTGTGGGAACAAAAAAAAAAAACATTTAAAAAATGTTTTATAAATCTTCATTGGTTAAACATAGTAGACACCGAAATGTCCACGACAAAACTTACACACACATACACACACTTTATATATATATATATATATATATATATACATAACGGTCCCCGAAAATCATCATAATCCTTATCATTATCATCATCATCCTTCACCGGTGTGGAAAACAACGGGAAACTACCACACCTATAATTCCCTAGTAAAGCTGCAAAGCATAGCATGGAAATGCTATGATTGCAGTGGAAAACCTGCCCTTGGGCATAATTGCTATACATATATTGTGTGTGTGTTTAACGCTCTAGAATCCATATTTTTTTTCCGGAAGCAAGATGGAATTTGTACAAGAATAAATTCACAAGTCAATAAATTTAAATATTTGGAATCCATTTTAAATTCTGATAAAAGAACCTCGTTCAGAATCGAAAATAAGCAATAAATACAGGTAGAAAAATAATTGGTTTGCTGAATTCTTTAGTCTCGCGCCATAGCTGAGTGGTTAAGGCAAGAAGGCTTGGTGCAGGTCTACGGTTCCAGTCTCCATGAGGGAAAACAATTCTCATGGAATTTCAGCCAGAAGAGGATCGGTGCCCACCCAGCATAATGAGGTATTTGGGTAGCTACAATAAGTAGCGGCTCCGGGTTGTCAAAACCAGCTATAATGGCTTGGGGACCCGATATACTGATCACATGTCACCCTACAGAGAGCGGCAAGAGAATCTAGAGTGGAATAAACTTAGAAACCAAAGAATTAGATAGACGATGAAAGTGGATAAGATTATTCTTGAAGTTATTTAAAAACGAAAATTAAGATAGTTTGAACACGTTAAAAGAATGGGAGTAGACAGAATTCCGAAAATGATTTTGGAATGGAATGCTGAAGTCAGAAGGAGAAGAAGAAAACTATAGGAACAGTGGATGAATGGAATGAGGGGAATAATAATAAAAATAAATTGTCGGAAGAAAATGTGCAAGACAGGAATTTTTGGGTTAAAGGAAAAACTACAGTAGTGTAAGAAATTCTGGTAATATAAATTAATTTAATTCTACAAATGTAGAAGAGGATAATTTGCATTTGTATTGAATATACAAAAGTTTTATTTATAGGTATATTGTTTTATAATCTATTATTTTTGGGAGCTTATGTAAATTCAGCCCACCGCTGTGGTCTCCAGGTTGCGTGCTGCCTTGTCACGCAGCGGGCCCAGGTTCGATTCCCGGTAGGGACAGGCTCCTGGGTGGAGGTACAAGGGTAGATCGTCGACCACTTTAGTCTAGATACAAAAGAAAGAACCCACCCTGTGGTCAGTTTTCCTCTTCCCCCTTGCCTGTATTAACATCTGGTGAAGAAATTCCGACAACACTAGTGCAAGTGAGAGAGGTGAACACAATTGTCTCATTCTAGTTTCTCGAAAAGTTAAACCAGAGAGACTATAGTAAAGCTGTAAGCATAGAATGAAAATGCTACGATTGCAGTGAAAGACCTGCCCTCGGGCAGTGTTACATGGAATGATGGATGGATATGTAAATTCCTTAATGTTTTATTTTAATTTGAGATTTTCCCTCTATGGTTTTATATTAAATATAAGGCTCTATGATTAATAATAGACATAAGTAAGGCTTGGAATTGGTGTTAGATTAGGCTCTATTAAATTTTATAATTCTGAGTCATTAATTTTTTAGAAAAATTATTAAGAATTAGAAAAAGCTCTGTAATTCTATTAGTCAACTTGATGATTTTTTAATAATTTATCATCATCATAATCATCCAGGGATTAAGCCTGTTGGCTCGTTCCGGTTTCATGAAACTTAGAATTGTTAAAATTGTTCAGACCAACTTTTGTGTGGGCGACCAACATTTCTCCTTCCGTGCGGTTTATAATTTAGCAATAATTTTGGAAATCTTTCTTCTGTCATTCTATTAATATGCTCTTTCCAGTCGTTCCTATATTTAATTATTCGGTCTGTAAGTTTGAAAATATTTAGTTCCTTTCTTATATCTTCGTTCCTTTTTTTATCCAGCAGAGTATATCCTGCTATATTTCTTAAAAACCTCAACTCAGCTGCTTCCAATCTTTGTTCTTGTCTTTTAGTGATTGTCCAACATTCTGATCCATACATCAATAGAGGAACAGCAATTACTTTATAAAATTTCATGTTTGTTTCTTTTTTAATAACTTATATTTTGTCAATACTAATAAAATTCATTATTAAAACCGTTGAGGTGGAGAGTCATAAAATAAAATAAGTTAAAATATACCTTCTTAGGTAAAATCCGTCGTCCTCAAGTTATAAAATATGTAATCTTTATGTCTGTAGGCCTTTCAGAACATCCGTTCCATTTTCAGCAGGTCACTCTTCGCTACAACATCCAGTATGATGGTTGATGCTGCTGGTCCTAATGTGGTTTTGTCACGGATGTTCTGAAAGGCCTGCAGGCATAAAGATTACATATTTTATAAATTGAGGACGACGGATTTTACCTTAGAAGGTATATTTTAACTTATTTTGTCTTATATTTTGTGTAAAGCCTTATAAATTGCATAGAGTTGTGACTTAGTCAATTTTATCATTTACGCTTAGAAATTACAATATGCATGGTTAAATGAGAAGCAGACTGCACTTTCGTAATGTGGTTTTCGTGCCTCCTTCACTAGTTCGTGATGAACTTTTACAGTTTACACTGCTCATGTATTATTATCATTCCCATGTTATTCATACTTACTCAAACACAGTGTTAGTCTTGTACGCCAAAACTTTTAAAAGCACATTATTCATTTTCCGGCTCAAGTTACAAGCTGAAAGTTTTATATTACTTCATCATCATCATCATAGTACATTCACGAATTTAGGCCATTTGTTGACCTGTTTCGGCCTCAAGAGAAACACCATCCAGAAGTCTTTTGAGTGGACGTCCTGGTCTTCTTTTTCCTGCGGGTTGATATCTTAACATTAGTTTGGGTATTCTGTGTTCTTCCATTCGATGAACATGTTGTATCCATCTTGACTTATAATCAGAAATTTTGTTTTCTAAAGATTCCATGTGTAATTCTTCTAAGATGTCTTCATTTTTTTTGTGATCTAGTAGTGTGTATCCTGCAGTCCTCCGAAGATATCTCATTTCAGCAGATCTAAGTCTCTGTATATCCTTCTGTTTCAACGTCCATACTTCGCTACCATACAAAAGAGTTGGAAGAGCCACTGTTTTATACACTTTCAGTCTTGAATGCTTTTGGACTAACTGTGGCTTGAAGATAGAATTTATTAACCCTAAAATTCTTAAAAATTCAGATATTTTTGCATTTACATCCTTTTCTTCTTCATATGAGATATTGCATCCTAGATATGTAAAATTATTCACCTGCTCCAAAATTTTATTGTCCAGTACAATTTTACTTCTGACAGGATCTACACCTTGAAATGCCATAATTTTTGTTTTTTCTGTAGATATCTTTAATCCATATTCTCCTGTAATTTTGTTAAGTTCATACAGACCTTTCTGTAGATTATCTTCGGAATTTGCTATTATTATTTGGTCATCTGCAAACAATAGGGTGTTTAATTTTCTATTTTCTGATATTCTTATTCCAAATTTATATGTTTTGTTCCAGCAACATATTACTTCATTGATATAAATTGCAAAGAGTGTTGGGGATAGGGGGCAGCCTTGTCTCACACCACGATTTATAATTCCTTCTTCAGAAAATCTGTTATTTAATTTAATCTTTATGGTGTTGTCTTTGTAAATATTTTGTATGTTCTGCCGAAGTAAATTTGGTATATTTCTGTTTTTTTTCGTGTTGAGACTTGAAAGTAGTTTTGAAGTTCCTTAGGACAGGTTACTGGCCCGACGCTAAGTAGTCCAGTGGTAGGGCTGCTACCTTTTAGTCTCTGGACAGACATTAGGATACCGCATTTACTCAGTACCTGATGGAACGGTTATACCGCCGTGACTCGGTCCTCAGAGCCTCGTTTGTGAAAACGGGTTGTACCACGAGAAGGTGAGGATGAGAATTGGGTAGGAGAGGTTATACACACGTCACTACCCCTTACAAGCCTATATTACTTAGTTCTTATTTTCATTAATCAGCATTATTTAAGTCTTAGCACAGCCTCTCTCAACTTAGGGGGTCCTACCCTGTGATGGGTCACGAATTAAAAGGTTGAGAACCACTGTCTTAGCAGCTTTAAAAAAATGAAAAGTTATTTTAACATTTTAAAATGGACACATATATGTGTTTGGGAAAGGATGTGGATGACCTCATACTTGAAAAAGGGAAAATAAAGAAGTGTGAATTTTTTAAATATCTTGGGTGAATAATTACAAGTTTTGGTACCTGTGAGAGAGATGTACAGACTAAAATTGCAATGGCAAAAAATGCAACTAAGACATTACATGGAATAATTTGGAATAAAAATATTACAAAGGAAACTAAAATGAAAATTTATAAGAGCATAATACAGAATATTTTGTCATATGGAAGTGAAACTTGGTCTTTGACGGAATTACAAAAGAACAAAATTAGAACAGTTGAATTTGATTATTTTAGAAGAAGCCTCCAAAAAACAAGACAGGATAAAATAAGAAATGAATTCCTTTGGAGAGAAATGAATGTCACCACATCTGTTGTTAAGAGGATTGAAAATCAAACACTTAAATGGTATGGCCATGTACAAAGAATGGAAAATGAAAGATGTACAAAAAATATATACCAATGGTCACCCCCTGGAAGAAATAAACGTGGCAGACCAAGATGGAAATGGAAAACCTACGACAGAACTATAATGGATGATCGGAATTTGGAAGAGGGAGATTGGAATGATAGAGATGAATGGAAACTGAAGACGGCAAACCTATAAGTGGGGGAAAGCCGAAGAAGAAGAAGAAGAAGAAGAAGTTTTAAGTTCTGAGTTCTGGGTCACATCTCACTCCATTTAAGAGACCCTTTCTGTCCGGGCCCGAAACAAGTCGATTATGAACTAAATCTCTACTAATTACCTATTTTTCAA